>CAHIKZ030003054.1:227500-542500 GCA_903632075.3 Acanthosepion pharaonis | reverse complement strand
AGAAGCAAATTACAAATCTAAAAAAGCTCAAGTTTCTTGACTTCGGTCACTTTCTCACCAAACCAATGTAGCATGGCTTCTTTTCTACAAATATTTTCATGACAACTGCTCTGACAAGCTTTTTTTACCCCTGGTGCCTCAACTACATGAATTTATGCATGCTACAAGATTGGCATCTAGGTCCCACCCATTTACTGTTGGAATGGGCAAATGCAAATTCTACTCCAACAGGTTCTTTTCTTACACTTCCCACCTGTGGAAATCCCTTCCATTTACTCACTTCCCTGATAACTACAATCTTCAAAAATTTAAATGCAATGCCAATCGCCATCTTCTAAATCCTGTTCATCTTTTATCCTTTCCTCAACCCTCCCTTTACTTTCACTCTCTGTAACTCCTGCATAGTAGTGGCATTCCCACCTTGCTTGGGGTGAAATGATTAAAAAAATAAATAAATAAATAAAAAAATAAAAAAATTACCATTACAGATTCTCAAGAAAAATGAACATCATAAAAAGTAAATCAACTGTACAGAATCAATTCTAAAAATAAAATAAATCCTTAGGAAAAACACAAAAAGTCCTTTCAAGTATTGTTTAAAATTATAATAAGAGTAAATCAACCACTTAATATACATTTTCTGAAATCAATGTTTGATCTAACAACAGCTGCAATGCAGACATAAATCTTTCTGCAAACATTGTTATAATTCTGCATTCAGGACTTAAGATGTGAATGGACTACAAAACTGAAGACCAAAGTAAAAATCTTTTTCTTGTGTTCAAATTTAAACTTGTTTAGAATTTATTTTCTTTAAATATCTATTGTTTTCATATTAAATATAAACTTATAGCCATTTTCTCAGAATCTTTAAAACTGAAACATTTTTAAACCAATCATGATGCCATTGAATACATTTTTGTCAAACATGTGTTTTAATTATAATGAAGAAAAAAAAAAACAAAAAAAAAAACATAAAATCAAGAAGATTCAAGTGATATTGAGTTGGACTAAAAGATTATTCCATGTTTATTATAAGATGGCATTAGGTGTGTTTAGTTTTAGCTTCATTCAAAAAAGATCACTAGATTGCATTGTAAAAGATTTTATTAAAAACTGAGCCCTATTTTCATGTGATTTGCAACTATAACAATGAAAACATACCATTTTTTAAATTCTCATGAACAATCATGAAGCAAGTGAAATGAACTGCAAATAATTTTACCAAAGGCCAGTCTTTGGTTAAACAAATCTATGCCAAGATTGGAATGGATTACTCTACAATGAGCTCCTCTCAGAAATCTGAAAAATTGATTTGGACAATTACTATATCCAATTACAACTGAAAACAATAATCAATTAAAGGTATCTGATATAATCAAGATGATATTCCAGACTAAAAATAAAAGGTTAGGAAGGAAATCCCCATCAATACTGTAAAGCAGCAATAACAAACTTGAGAAACTTATTTTCATGAAAAATTGTTTTAAGAGAAAGATTTTAGGAATTTCAATTGATGGTAGTACTGGCTGCTCAGTCAATGAATGTCAAATGATTCCTTATAAGGAAACAGCTAACATTACCATAATATATATAATTGAAATATGATAAAAATATCAGTTTTAAAAAAAAAAAAAAAATTTAATTACCGCTTTCATGTAAACGATTTGAAGACCATTCTGCTATCTTATTTTCTTTGGTCCTGTATTTTTATTCTAAGTTCATTATTATGATTTTAAAAATATAATTATATAAAACCAGAAGTATGAACTTATTGCTCAAGAATCTCCAGATTTTTAGTATAGATAAGGTGAATTGGAGTTTAGATTTATTTTACTTAGAAAACAAAACCAGACGTGCACAAACTATTTCAGCATACATAAACAAAGGTGCAGCTACTGTGGCATATGTCTGACTTTGGACTGATATGCAAGGACCCAGTGAGACTCAATGGGGCAAAAGTGCTTAGCTTGCAAGTCTAGGGGAAGTGCAGCATATTTTGATGGAAATGAGCAAGTAAGTTTGTCACACATCCAAAAATGTTCTCTCTGCAGAAAGCTCAAAGGCCACCTTCCATTATGTGGTTGGCTTAGGGCAGTAGTAGCATTCTTGAAATGCTCTCAATGTATTGACTGGAGTTTTGCAATGAAGTGTTGTGTTGAAGTTTTGTGGAGAAGTTGGAGTTTACATTTACTTTACTTACAAAACCAGACAAAACAAACAGGCATGGATCAGTGAAATACTAAATCTTTCTACCTTGTCCACATTATGAAATGTATCTACTTATAAACAACTGCAGTAGGATAATCTAAGAGTTTTGATAACAAACCGCAGAAATAAGGTGAAAGAAATAGTGAAAAAAAAATTTTTTAATTTTGAAAGAAAATTTTTAAATTTTTAAAAATTAAAAAAATGTTTCTTAAAAATTAGAAAATATTTAAAGAAAATAAAAAATAAATCTTAAAAATCTTTTAAAAAATTTTAAAAAAATTAAAAAACAGGATAATTGACAATGTTTTATCAAAGAAATTTCAAATTATATTACATTATTGACTGATTTAAGCTATTTTATAAACTTTCACATGTTTCTTGAAAGAACACAAAAAAAAGTAAATAAAGAAAAAAAAGTAAATAAAGAAAAAAAAGTAAATAAAGAAAAAAAAGTAAATAAAGAAAAAAAGTAAATAAAGAAAAAAAAAAAAAATAAAGAAAAAAAGTAAATAAAGAAAAAAAAGTAAATAAAGAAAAAAAAGTAAATAAAGAAAAAAAAGTAAATAAAGAAAAAAAAGTAAATAAAGAAAAAAAAGTAAATAAAGAAAAAAAAGTAAATAAAGAAAAAAGTAAATAAAGAAAAAAAGTAAATAAAGAAAAAAAGTAAATAAAGAAAAAAGAAAAAAAAAGAAACTGTCATTTTTAATGAATCAACAACAGAGTTCATATAAACTAAATATATGTACTTGCAGATATCCTTTCAGTAGTAGAGTAGGCAGCTCAAAGGCCAAGTTTTATCTGTAATGGTGAAACTTGTTATAAAGGTTAAAGAAAAAAAAGCTTTTAAATTACATTAAATTATGTTTCTCTACTTTGGAGTAAAGGTCTTTCTCCACAAGTGTTTGTAAACTTAATACCCACATCATAAAAATAACTGTATAACTAAATGTGCTAAATTTGAATGTAAGCATGAATAACTTATTTAATAAGCATGACACCAAAATATCCAAAAGAATTCAGAAAAGTGTGACTGCTTGGTTGCTGGGACAGACAAGATCTAATCATCCCAATTTATAATACAGAAAAGTATGATTAATGCATACTTTGGTCAAGTTATTCAAGAATAATGTGACAGGTAGGCAGGACTGCATAACAAATGAACATAGCCAACTAGTGTCCATCAATAATGATAATAGCAGTACAGAAAGAAAAGTGTCATATTTCTTAGTTGCTGTCTCTTTCCATTCAAGCAGGATAAAAACAGTTATCAGGAGGCACAAAAAATCATGACCCATATATTCAGTAGAAGACATTTAACTAAAGAAGAAAAAAAAAGTATCTTTGCCTCCTAATCACAACCACATGCCCTCACATGAAAAACAAGAATGCCCCAATGATAGTGGATAAGTATGACTTTGAGCAATTTACTTCTTTTATGACCTGACACTGAGGTTAGCAGGACTATGACCAATTCTATTCATATGACTTAACCCATTCAGGCAAATGATACTTGCATGTGTGC
This sequence comes from Acanthosepion pharaonis, assembly GCA_903632075.3. Lineage (NCBI taxonomy): Eukaryota > Metazoa > Mollusca > Cephalopoda > Sepiida > Sepiidae > Acanthosepion > Acanthosepion pharaonis. The sequence goes on along the minus strand of CAHIKZ030003054.1, from coordinate 538,767 downwards.
ATTTATCTTTCTTCCTTTCTTTTTCGCTTATCCCTTCCATTGTTTACATAGGTATATTGTTATTTATCTAAATTTCAATTATCTATTCCTCTTTGTTTTCCTTTCTTCACACATATACACACACACAAGCAAAGATTGTATAAAAAAAAAAAAAAATGATCAGGGTAATTCTCGGAGTTAGCATCTTGAAAGCAAGCAATTTTTGTAAATATATGGTTTAATATCAAGAGATAAAGTATTAGTAATAATTTTTTTTTCCACTTATGAATGTCTACTCTGAGTTTCATGGAACTGTATCCACTCTTCCAGAGAATTGATGGCAAATTTACCATTAAATCTCCTTAAGAATGGTTGTAATTCCCCAAAACTTTGTAGACAGTTTCATAAGTAAACAAATTTATGCTATATATATATATATATTTTTTTTTTTTGAACAATAAAAAATATTAAAAAATTAAAATCTTCAGACACACTGGGTTGTAGGTTAATATTCTTTTGTTTTTGTTTTTTAATTATTACTTCAGATTACTTTAGATTCCTCGACTAGTTTCGGCCAAAATGGCCATCATCAGGAGAAGAAATATTTCTGTTTGCTGGTAGCAGTGAGCTACAGAAATATATATATATGTGTGTGTGTGTGTGCACCACTACTTTGAGACTGAAAAAACAGCATAGCATGATGAAAAAAGGCCCCAAACTTAATAAAAAACAAAGTTTCATCATCAAAATGTTTATGTTGTTGTTATTATTATTATTATTATCAAGAGGAAAGACCAAAGTATTTTTTTTTTATTATTTTATTAAATTTTTTAATCCTTTCTAGCATGTTCAAAATTTTGATTAAAAATCTTTTTTTTTTTTATGTCAATGGTTGATATAATATTTATGATTAGTGTTTTTGCATTTTTTTCAGGTGAAAAACACATTGATTTTCAAATTGTCAGATTTTAATGAAACTTTCAGAACAAATGAATGAATTTGTTTTAACATATTTTATTCCCACTTACTTAATTTCATGAAATTTTGAGAAATTAATTTCAATCTCAAAATTTGTTTTATTGGTTAAAAGCAGGACTACTTGGAGAATTTAAATCACCAGTCTTTTTTGTAAAACAGGACATGCAGTTACTGAAAATCTGCTCTGAATTGTAAAATAAAAAATGCAATAAAACTGACATTATTTAATTAGAAATTTTTTAATTGCTTTTAAAAATAAGACACAAAAAATTTTTTTTTTTACAGAATGAATATTTTTTTCACAAGATTGTTTTCATTTTTTTTTTTACAAATTTCAATTATAATTTATATTATAAATCATTTAAAATTCTACATTACATCAATCCAGTTAGGTGATATTATTAAGTGAAAAGTATATTTATTAATCAAAAATTGAAAAGCTCAATAAAAGTCATTTACCTGCAATATTTTTTTTTTTTTTTTTAAATTTAAATTTTTTTTTATGTATATAAAATATTATGCAACATTCCCATGTTTCTAAGTATGTTTGATCATACACAACATCAGAAAATAAGAGCAATGACTATCAGTCAGTTATGTGTCATATGTGATACATGCTTAGGCGATCATGTATCTTTTGATATATGACTAACGAGGAAGATTTTTTTCCCCACAGTAGGTTACCTTTTCTTTCTGCAGTAGACCAGTTGCCATCCAAGGCTATAGAACTGTCTGTCCTGCTATTTACCCATTGCTGGAGGGAGAAGAGGATTCATACCTTTCCCCAAGGGCATTAGCACATAAGTGAATCTAATGGATTCGACTGGAATTCAAACTCTCCTCAATCCAAGCCACTATCCACTGTAATTCAACATTCCTAAAATTTGATAGAGAATAATTTTCCAACATTTATTAAAAATTACTGAATACTTAAAAATTATATTTAAAAAAAAATAAAAATAAAAAAAAAATAAAAAATAATAGGTGCTCATCTGTCATTTTCTTAAATTATGTTTTAACCGATAAAGTCTCCATAGAACATCACTAAAGGTGTTGTCACATTTTATCACTTGATAAGCACATCACCACTGCTACTGTTTGTTTTAAAAATTCATTTCTCCATTATTTTAAACAAAGTAAATATTTTTTTCAAATCAGATTAATTATAGTTTAAATCAACTAATATTCTTCAAATAAATTTTCAGGAAAGTATATTTTGTTTTTGGAAGATTTTTAAACCTGAGATTTAACTTGTTTACAAATGTGTCAAAAATGGCCATTTTTGTGAAAGTGACCAAAAATTTTAAATTCCAATTAATATAATTTCTATTTGAAATATACCAGAGTATTTTGTTTACTGGAAATAGTAAATTTAGCCATTGAGCTTTTAATTAAAGCTAAAACGAAATCTTCAAAAATGCTTTTTCATTTTTAAAAATTCACTTTAAACCTTAAGTATCTGCCTATATTTCTGAGATGAGGTATTGTAATTATTTATATTATTTACATTGCTTGGACTGTTGACCTCATCATTGTTGCCGTATTCACAACGTTTCATCCATTGTACACTTCAACGTTCTTCAGTTGACTGGAATTTTAAGCTGTACCCTTTATTTCATCCACTGAAGTAGATTGTTCTAGTTCCAAGTATCATACCTCTTTTGGACGTCTGTTATCTCCCTTTAACTCAACTCTCCAAATTTTTGTTTACCACTGCATTAGCCAGGTATTGAACTGAAGTTACTGGATCCAACAAATGCTTTTATCCACTAGGCCATGTATCCTTGAGGACATCAACGTGTGAATTTTTGGAACTTGTAAACTTAAAGTCTGAGCAACCATTTTTTTTACCAGAGCTCATAATGCAATTTTTGTTATTAGTATTGCTTATCTCTAGCACCCTATATTACTGGTTTCCATATTGTATCATTTCTATGCTTGTCCAGTTTAAGAGATTTTTGTGGTTTAGCATATGTGCTGATTCCTTACGTTTTCATATTTTCCAGTGATCTTCTCTATTATTTTAACCTCATACCTCAGGGAGTGATGATCTCCTTTTTCTCTCCATATGTTGTCAGCTATACCTGATTTTTCTATTTCTCTTTGTGTTATGGCTTTACAATGTTCTTGCAGTCTTATCTTAAGGGGACGTCCTGTTTTTTTTCTTTATTTTTCTTACCACGGCTGCACAGGATGGTATATTCACAGTCCTTAGTCATGTTCTCTATGGTTGGGGGTGAGGTCTTACTTGGAAGAGGTATCTGCAAAGTGTTGAACCACTTTTGAAGGTTGTCCTGTTTTCTGAGCGTTGTTAGCCGCTTTTATTCTTCAATCCCAGTTTGTCAGAGCTGCTGCTATTTACCCAGGGTAGTTGTTACATTGTAGGGTATTGCTTATACTGACCATTTCTTGTTCATATATCTCTGGGTCATCACTTATGACTTTTGCTCGATGTTGTAAGCAGCAAACAATCCCTTTCTTTACACTCTATGGGTAGTGGGAGTTGAAGGTGAGGTATTGTCCACTGAATGTCGGCTTGCAATATACAGATGCTGGTGGGTGAAATAAAAGGGTTCAGTTCAAAAATTTCAGTCACCTGATGAAGGTCAGAGGATACAATCGGCAAAATGTTATGAATATGGCAACAAGTTGAGGACAACACTACAAATCATGTAAATAGTGTAAACCTTAGGTCTCGAAAATTCAATGGATATGCCTATATATGTGTGTGTGTATGTGTGTGTGTGTTTACTTATGCCATTAAAAAAAAAAAAAAAAAAAAAAAAAATGATGTTAAGTCATTAATATTATTAGGTTTTCATATATTTGTCTTCAAATATGTTTAACTTTTTCACAAAGATGGTCATTCCATCTTTATAAACAGCTCTGACCAGAACACCAGAGTCATAAAGACACTGGTGTCATCTGGCAACATTAAGTTATAGACAAAAACTTTTTCATCTCAACTACTCTGACTGTTTGATGGACCATACATGTGAGCAACAGTTGCGTTTTTAGATAAAAATGGAAACAAAAAGGAAACTTATATTTAACATCAAGAAGGAAGACTTAGAAAATCTGTTACTCACAGGATGGATTGAGACAGGAAAACAATGCATAACATTTGATGAGCTTGAGAAAATGGATGGTGGAACAAGAGTTTAGAAATAACAAAAAGATTTATTTAGAGCTGCAATTCTTTACTAATGACTGACAGTTTGAGCAGTTGCAATGAAAAGTGAAATTAAAAGAAACTTTTGTATGACAGTGCTAGACAATCTCCTCACAGATGAAGAGGAGACTTGGAGCAACAGAAATTTAGTTCTACAGAAGGTTGCTAAGGATACCATGAACCAAACATGTGAACAACAAAAAAGTATTGGAGAAAATGGAAACAAAAAGGAAACTAATACTTAAAATCAGGAAGAAACAGTTGAAGTTTCTGTGGCATATAAATGAGAAAGGAGGGCTTGGAAAATCTGTTAATCATTGGAGACAGAGGGCAAGATGGACAAAGGAAAACAATTCAAATATCTGGGAAGTATTTTATCATAGAATGGAAAGAGCAACACTGACATCCGAAGGTTTATTGAGATAGCCAAGGAAGCAGAATACCGAGAAATAGGAAAATTTCTCTAGAAACAAGGAAAAGAATACTAATATGCAATATGTCCTCCTGCATGGCAGTGAGTGCTGAATGATCTCCTCAAAGGTGAAGAGGCGACTTGAAGCAATAGAAATGTTGCCCTACAGAAGGATACTGAACATGTGAGAAACAGCAGAGAAGAAAATAGAAACAAAAAGAAAACTAATACTTAACATCAGGAAGAAACAGTTAAAATTTCTGGGGTATATAATGAGGTGGGAGGCTCAAAAAATCTGATACTCACAGAACAGATAGAGGGCAAGAAGGACAGAGGAAAACAAGGCATAATAAACTTAGCTTGAGTAAATGGATGGCAAAACAGGGCTTAAGAGAAATAACAGAAAGACAATATTTATTAAGAGCTAGAAGGGACAGGAAGATGTGGAGAGCCATGATACTCTACATCCTGAGAGGTCACAGCACAAAGAAGTCAAAAATTAATGGATGTTTCTTTTATTCTTTTTATATAGAACCAGTAAAAAGGAAAAGGGAAAATATAGTTATGTTTTTTGTTTTGTTAATCAGTTTTAATAAATTTTTCTTGAAATTTCTGACAGACACTGAACAGAACTACATAAAATAGATAGGTCTCATATTTTCAAAAGAAAAATGACCTATAAAATATGGAACTATGTCATTGGACATTTTACCGCTAGTACCCAACAAATTAGTTTGAAAGACTGGATTGTATATGTACTCACTCAGCTACTCTTTTCTTTGACTATCAGAGTAGTAAACCAGTGACAAGACTATGGTAAAGATGACCGGTTTGGGTTGGTTTGTTTTACGGCATATCAACTTCAATGGGTTATTTAATGCCGACAACATTTTTATTGATGGTAATTTTTTTTTTCAAAAATCTATTTCTGGTAATTTTTTTTTTTTTTTTTTTTTAACAAAGTATTTCTGGTATTAAAAACCATTTTTACACTTTCATAGTGTTTTGACCCCAGTTTAGGGGTTAACTATTTGCCTACAGCTGGGAACACCAGCAATTAAGAGGTGGTTCCACGCTCCTCAAAACCTCCTGATCAGAGGCCTTGCTGTTGGATATAGTTTATCGTCATGCCCAGGATGTGGATGTAGTTTATCGTCATGCCCGGGACGGTAAAGATGACTGGCAGTGGGACAGAATGCAAGGAGAGTTGAGTTTACATATTGCCAAAATGATGACTATAAGCAATCTTGTTAGAAATCAAATTAATCTCCACTATTTCATGAGTTGGTAACTTATGTAACATCACTCTTTCTGCAAATATGTATATTTTGAAAGGTCATGTTCATATATATTTTATATTTTGAAAGGTCATGTTCCTTCAGGATATTGGTGATCATAACTTTCTACAGATTCTTATCTTTATTATGATACATTCTTAGGAAAGATAATGAAGTAGTTTCCCCAGTGCCTTCTCCACAGTTTTGAGTTTTCCTTCTCTTAAACTGGTTACCACCTAAGGCCCAGTTTACCATGCTATTTAAACCATATCTGAGGAGCAGAAGAAACAGATTTATGCCTTTCACAAGGGCATTTGTGTTAAAGTTTGCGCAACAGACAAGGCCAGGATTTGAACTCTGCTCACAAATTCCACTTTCTGTATCAACCCACATGCTACTCACACATATATATTTACACAGCTTAACATAACACAAGAGTAACAAATTGATTTATAAGATAATCTAATAACTATCATGCTATAATGTTGTGACCTTTAGATATTTAGTTCAAGGCCACAGTATTAAAAACATTCAATGAAGAATGAACTGAAACCAGCAAAATGGTTTATTAGATGAGTTTAATAATTAATCTGCTATGGCAAAACAGCTTAATATTTACTAAGCTTAATTTAGACTTAAACAGAGTAATGATAATGTCCATAGTGAGAATCAAACTCACAAGTACAATGATTCCGTTTTGCTAGCGTGTTCACCTTGAGATATATACGATTTAAATTTGGGTGAGAATCTGATGAAAAGATATAAGATAAGGAAAACTTATTTTGACAGGTTTCACCAGTCAAACAGCATCATCATTATAAAAGGAATTTTATTCCAACTAAATCTACATTCATGTTAATCACATTCAGTTTCACTAATTATTATAACCTAGAAAAGATTACTGAATAAGACTAACCAAAACTAAGGTTGGAAATTGAACGATAATATTTATAACAGGAACAACATACAAGATTCACCAGCAACATGTAAGTAATCAAGTGCTAGTGGTGAGCTAGAAGTGAATCCTAATGACTACCACATACAGTATATTCTACTGTATTTGTACGAATTGGGCCATACCCATTATACTCCATAGGTATAGTATAACACTAATCAGATGAAAACTTGATTATTTTTTTTTCTTTAAATATGTCATTTTTAAATTAAATTAGTTTTTACTAATTACAATTCAGCCTTTATTTATATACTTGCGTATCAAGCAACCTTTGAAGACCTAATTTTGAAGCTAATTTGACTACAGTAAATGAATATATAGTTTGGTCAACAGCATAGTCAGGACAAGCAGTTCATATGCTAATTTTATATCTCGTGTAGGATGCGACCCCCCCTTAAAGTTAGCTTCAAAAATCACATGGATACACAAGTATATATGGTAATTTCAAGTCTCTTTTCTGTTCATACAGTGTAACCTGGATATAAGAGAGTTGTCAGGACTGGAGAAGAAGTCTCTTATATCCGGGTTTGGTCTATTATATATACATTAACACAGGCTCTAATTTGGGACCAGAGAAAATCTCTTATATCCGGGTCTCTTATATCCAGGTTACACTGTATATACTTTTCCTTTCAACTTGCAAAACATCAATAAGTTTTCCAAATTGTCTTATATAACAATAACAAAGATTGTATTTTGACAGACAATAATCAACTGGAGTAGTTTTGAAAGACTGCATTTTTAAGGCAAGCAGTCTTCATATCTTTAGACAACACACACAGATGATTCATATCTTTCCCAAGGGCATTAGCAGGTAAGTGAATGTAATGGATTCAAGTGGAATTCGAACTTGGCTCTCCAATTCCTTACTATCCATTACTCCACCTGGTAAAGCATGATAATCAGTTCAAATTCTATGAACTTTTGGATACACACAAAGCACTATCCAAAAGTTCTGGGTTGAATACATTGTCGGAGTTAGCTCTTCCTTAGTTCCTTAATCCTTCAACAGGGGTCTCTCTCCCTTGGCTATAAATACTGGGTGACCTTTTGCCTCGATTTCTCTTTTCCCCCTCAGGCCTTGGGCCGTATCTACCTTGCGCAGAGGTGAGGTAACTCTTTTTCTCTTCTTTCTTCATTTCAGCTAATACCAATATCTGAGTTCTCACCAATACAGCATTTCCCAAATTCTGGGAACACGCTAAGAACAAAACCAATACACGTACATATGAACACTCACCACAACACACACACATAATATTCACACACACTCAATGTAACTGTCCATGTGCTTGTAAGTTGTTGTTAATACTTATATTTGTTTATATATAATTATCGGTCTTGTTTGTTTTCTTTGGACTTAATTAAAGTCTAACATTCTCCTGTAGCTGGACCGGATAGCAGGAAATTTTAACCCACATGTGTTCTTTACATCTTCACCCTAAAGTCCTCTACAACATCCTAATAGGCACTCAAGTCACTGGGCTTCCATAGTGGGAATATTTATTTGTGATAACTCTGGGTCTGATTGGTTATTCAAAGATCTTATTCTTATTAACCAAGAGTTAGAACATGAAAAGTGATTGCATCATTATCTAAATTCAGGTTTATCTTTATTAAAAAGGAATGTGTCAAATTTGTATTAACCTCTTTCTTGCCTTTTGATTTTATTATTTAGTCTTAATGAAACAAGATTTATTAGACATTCAAATCTGAAAATGAACAAGCTGTCTGACAGGTAGCTGCCTGAACACTTCATTGAGTGAGCTAATCTTCAGTTTTTCATTTATATTGTTTGCAGTGCAAACATTGTTTCAGAACTGTAAAATTAACAAAGTAGACAGAAATAGTACAAGTTATCACCTGTAGTTACTTGTTCTATGAAAATTCTATCATTAAATAAAAATTGTTAAAATCAGGTAAATGACTTGTACATCTGAAATGCTTTTAGTACTTAATTTTATATCAAGCTTAACCCAAATTATTACAATAATTAATTAATCTGATTAATTTATGCTTTGTATTGTTCCTAGAAGACAAAAGGATTAATGCTTAATTTGAACTTTTCCAAAATTAACAGTGAATTGAAAAGCAATTAATCTACTTTAACCTTTAGTACTCTGCATTATTAATATTACTTCCCTTTCCACTGCATTGTTTTTCAAGGGCTCTCAGTTGCAGTAACCTTATTGTTAATTTCACTCAAATGGATTTTCTGTTGCTGTAGCAGGATATAACACATAATTCAAACAAATTCAGAGATCAGAGTCACCTTCAGTAGAAGGATAAACTTCTTGTACAGCAAATGAAGTCAGTGTTATAAAAGTTAAATGTTTTAGCATTTTTCTTTGTAATATTTAAATACAAAAACTAACCTTTTAGTAGCACATGATGTATACACACACCATGTGTTCTCTATCAAAGACATTAACTTACTGATTGAAAAGGGAGGGGAGGCTTAAAACTAAGTGACTGCTAGAATAGCATAATTTTATATTTACATGAGCTCTATCCATGATATTGAGCACTTTTACCCATAAACATAGCATACCTTAAAACTTATATATATATATATATATGATAAAAAATATAGTTTTAAGGTATGCAATATGTATGGGTTAAAGTGGTCAATATCAGGGATAGAACGTAATATAAATGTGGATAATGAAGTCAACATTTAGTAGTGACAGTCTGTTTCATGTTTAAATGCAATCTTCAGGCCTGAAGATTGTGTTTAAGCATGAAACAGACTGTCACTGCTGGGTGTTGACATCAATGGCCCCTATATATATATATATATATATATATATATATATATATATATATATATTTTCATCATTTTAAAAAGGAATTCTATGGTTTTAAATGAAATTGATTGTAACAACCCTATTTACTTGGGGCACCTAGAGTTGGTGTAATGGTTAGCAAGTTTGTCTCGCTAGAACAATTACGAATGAGTAGTGAGTTCGATCCTCACTGGGTGCCCCTTAAATTCGGCCTTGTGCCACATCCAAGCTATGCTTGGAAAATCACTATAACCATATTTACTAGCAGTAAATTACATGAATTTACTAATAATTTTTTTTAATCCTGCTCTCTGTACTTTTCAACCCTAGACCATTCCCAGATATAAGAAAAGTGAGTTTCTCAAAGATATTGAAATGTTCTCAATAGATCATTAGGTCACTAACTATGGCTTAACACCTCACTATAAACAACTGTTTATATCATATATATATATATATATATATATATATATATATATATATATATATATATATATTGATTGGATAGATGTGAGTTTAGCTCTATCTCTGATATTGAGCACTTTCTAATAAGTACCGCATATAATATATATAAATAATTATACATACTTATATTTATATACACTTTTCACACACACACACACACACACATATATAACTAGCAAAGTTTAACCTTCGTGCCCGCCAAAAAACAGTTATTTTGTTGACATTGCTATTACTATAGGAGGGTGGACTGAAAAGATCATAGGCTGACTATAAAGGAGTGATGCTAGAGCTGTGAAACCTTGCATGCATTCATTTCAACTGTTCTTATTAATAATTTTTTTTTTTTTTTTTCAGCTCCCACCAATCCCCTTGTGCATCACTCTTTTTGTCTATGCCCCTCACTCCTTTTCAGTTTTATACTGTCCTATCTTTCTGCTTCCTTCTCAGTATTTGTGATACTAAGCGGGACACACACACACACCATACATAGGTAACAAGTGTATAAGTATATAAATGAAATTTTTAGAACCAATGTTAAGGTGAAGATCAGTGACAGCCACTTTGTCAAATGTCTGATTGATATTGCAAGTGTTTTTCACTGCTTTCCATCCCATAAAACAATTCTTCTATATGCTACATACTTTTAGGACATTGGTGATTATGGCTCTCCACAACTTTCTGTCTTTTGTAGCTTTTAATAAAGCTTGTATTTTTGCTATACTTCCTCATTCCTGTTCTGCCAACCATCTACACAGGCTTGTTAGGTAGGTTATGTGCTACTTGTTGTACCTGTTGCCTCCAATATGTAGTGAGTGTTAAGTTTTCCAAGCCCTCTTTCCTCATTATACATACCCTAAAAATTTCAGTTGTCTCTTTCTGATTCTAAGTATAAGTGTGCTTTTTGTTTTTATTTTCTCTAACACGGTTGTTGTTGATCCCAGGTTCAGTCCATGGTATTCTCAGCATCCTTCTGTAGAACTACATTTATACTGCCTCAAGTCTCTTCATCTGTGAGGAGATGGTCCAGCATTCACCAACATAGGAGGATAAATATTACTGTAATATTATTACATGACAGTTCACTAATCTTTTCTTTGTTTTTAATGAAATTTTCCCGTTTTTCAATACTTTGCTTAGCTTTTGAAAGACATCTTTCACTATACCAATACACTTTCAGATTTTGGTGTTGCATTGTCCATTGTAGATATTTTTGCACTCGTTTAATTTTATTATCTTCAATTTGTAATTCATGTGTTGGTCAGTTTTTGCTAACAACCATACATTCTATCTTACAATTGATTGTTAGTCCTTTCTTTTCACTTTCCTTCACTACCTTCTGTAGGAGTTCTTATAGGTTTTCTGGGTCTGCTAGCAACACTGTGTCATCTGCATATCTAATGTTAAGATAGTGGACACCAATAATTAATCCTGGTAGAACTTCTAATTCTGTCAGGATTGCTTTAACGTAAGGGTTAAATTAAATAATTTCTTGGATTTTTTATTTTTTTTATCCTTATTTTGACAACTCAAAATAAACAGTGCAAACAAAACCATTGGCATAAATCTATAGAGTGAAATTCACATTTTAAAATAATATATTACATATACAAATTTTAATGCTTCCTTTGGAATAAAGTAACAAAAAATGCTATTTTTGCACCAACCTAATTTTATTTAGGATACTGTCAATCCACTTTTACTACTGACTTATAGACAATGACAGAGTTTTTTTCCCTCTCAGTTTTTCAAGGACTTCCAACAAATAACTATTAGATAAAAATCTTGTATTTTAAAACTTGACACTAAATTCTTCTGCAAAAAATTTATAAAGTGGATTAGACCAGTGCATAATGTATTTATCTATTTATTTTTTTTTTTGTTTATATCTTGCATAACAATTTGGATTCTTTTCTTTTGAAAGCGGAAAGTTATTTTCGATTCTTTTGTTGGCAAAACTTTGTGCCATTTAGTTGACTTGTCAGTTTTTTTTTTAAGTCTTCACTATGTAGAAATATAAATGGACTGAGCCAACTAAAGATATTTTATAGTTTTGCCTGAAGTAAAATGTTATTCAAGTTAACATGAAAGTAATTTAAAAATGAAATTTTTTTTTTATTATTTAATATGACAATTATCAAAATACATCATAGTGCTGTTTTCCAATATTTTTTATAAATGCATAAAATAAGTATTAAAAAAAATACTTATTGTCCTAATTCATTTCTTATTCAAGACCTCCACAAACTACAGTGTAGTTAATATTTATGTAAAACCGCAATGTTGCTAAAATTGCAGAATATACAATTACCTATATACATAAAACGTAGTCTTTCTTAGAATAAACTTCACAAGAGAATGAAAATACAAGCTGAAAACAAATTGCCAAATAAATCAAAATTAAACAAAAATAGGTTAATTAGAAGTATCCAAATCTATAAATCATCTCTTCATATCTATCCTGAAGTTTTGATCAATTGATGGATTTGCTTTTTTATGGCTTATCAACACTTTGTGGGTTATTTAAAGCTGAAACATTTTAGATTATAAGAACAATCCTTATTTTACAAATAAATATTGCATTAAGTTTTTGAAGATAAGGAAATTTCCAAATACAAGCCCTGCTATTTAACCCATAGCAGATAGAAAAGAGATGGTCCCATTTGAGAGCATTTGCATGTAAGTGAATGTAATGAACTAATTGGAACATGGCCCTGATTTTTCATTCCAAGCCGCTATCCGTTATACAACCCACACATTCATATCCTGAAATTTTATATACGAGAACTGTTAAAAAAAAAAAAAATCATGAATTTTCATAGTATATAAACATCAAGATGATACAAAATAGTTATATATATATATATATATATATATATATATATATATATACATACATATATATATAACTGGCAAAGTTTAACCTTTGTGCCCACCAAAAAAACAGTTATTTTGTTGACATTGCTATTACTATAGGAGGGTGGACTGAAAAGATCATAGGCTGACGATAAGGGAATGATGCTAGAGCTGTGAAATCTTGTATGCATTCATTTCAACTGTTCTTATTAATTTTTGTTTTTGTTTTTTTTTTTTTCAGTTAAACTTATATCTGATTCTTTAAAGAAAACTTCAAAAGTAACTGGTAGCAACTTCTCTTGAAAACGAACAAATTTGGCATTATTGTGGTGTTATCAAATACCTGCAGAAAAAGGGTTTAGCTCTCAAGAATATTTATGCTGATATGGTTACTACATTAGGGAATGAGACTACAGTTTTATCAACAGTGCAAAAGCAAGCCACTGAACTTAGGAGAAAGGACAGTCTTGAAGGTGATCCAAGGTCCAATCATGCAGCAAATGCCACCAGAGGAAGACATTGATCATGTTCACCACATGGTAATGGATTACAGGTGATTGACTATAAATCAATTAGCCTATGCTATTAGCATATCCTCTAAGAGAGTTGAGAATATTCTGCACAATTAACTTGGCATGAAGGTTTCTGCTCAGTGGATGCCATGTCTTGACACTTTATCAAAAGTGCATCAAGCTGATCATATGAGAAAATTTGGCATTGTTTGAGGTAGATCAAACTGTTTTCCTTGAACTTTCCTAACTCAGGATGAGTATTTGCTTCATTACTTTGAGCCAGAGGTAGAGAGACAATGCATGCACTAAAAACAACCCTCCTTACTTGCTTCAAATAAGGCCAAGGTTGTTTCATCTGCAGGAAAAGTGATGGCCTAGATTGGAAATGGCATTGTGTCTATTATCTTCAAAAGGGCCACACCATCAATGGAGAGTTGCATGCAAACTTGCTTAAGCAGTTATGAAAGGCTATCAAGACCAAACACCAAAGAAATCTAACAGAAAGAGTATTGTTTCATCAGGACAATGCTCCAGCACACAAGTCTGTGGTTTCAATGGCTACTGTATATGACTGGCTTTGAACTGGTTGATCTACTCTCGCTATTCTCCAGATTTGACTATCATTTGTTCCCCAACATGTAAAAATACTTGGCTGGGAACTAGTATTGCAGTGATGATGGCATGTTGACTGTTTTGACCAATGGGATCCAAGCACTGCAACACCGATGAAAGAAGAGTGTGAACCACAAGGAGGACAATGTTGAAAAATAAACTTCATTTGATCACATTCCATAAGAATATCTTGGTCAGTCTATGAACTTTTCAGCTGACCCTTTTATATTACCAAGATTCCCTCGGCAATGTTTGTTTACAAAATTATAAAAGATCTGAACCAAGTACAATGTGATTTTTTTTATTTATCATTTTATAAAGATCATTTATCATTTGCCCTTCAAACTTTATAAAATGGTAAATAATAATAAATAAATTAAAAAAAAATCACAGCATTGTACTTGGTTCTTATAGCTTTATAATTTAGTAAATTTTTATAAATAAAAAAAATTTAAAAAATTAAATAAAATTGTTTTCATATTTATTTCTTCATAAATTGGTAAATCATAAACATTGCATTAGTTTGGCTGCATTTGTAAATATAAAAATTAACCTTGTAAATAAACAAATATTGTTTAATATTGTAAATTCTCAAGAACAAAGAAATTGTATCAATTCACTTTTGTGTGTTTTGGTTTTATTAAAATTCTTATTGCTTTTTAAAACCAGCATTGCCAGGGAGTGAAGGTAGTTAAAATAACAGTGTCACAGGGGGGGTCATCTTTTTAACACTTTTTTTAACAAGCATGGAGGTTAAACATTGCCCTGCCCCCAAAAAGATTGCTTGATTTTGTTTAGCAGCATATCAACACCTATATGGGTTATTTAATGCTGAAATCTAAATATTTTGAACACAATTTTATAGCTTCAACTAAATACATTTTGAATGCAATTCTATGCCTTCAACTACAGATAAAATGTATTAATGACCATTCTACTACAAATATGTATTTTTATACATTCATAGTATTTTTTAGTTTTTGTTTGAGAGAGAGAGAGAGAGAGAAAAAAAACATCAACCCTTTCTTGGTTGCTATAAAGTTCATTTGATAAAATTATTCTTCATAAAAGATATTCATATCAATTCAAAAATAAAGTTTCATTTCCCATTAATATTAAGTCAGCAATATAGAATGGAAAATGGCACCACAACATTTGATATTTGAAGTTGCATCTCTTATCCCTGGAGGCCAGTCTAGCAGAGATAATGATTTACCAATTTAATCACTGAAACATCAGGAAATAAATTCAGATCTAGCCATATAGTCACATTCTTCCTTGTCAATTTTCTTCACACCTTATTGTCTATTTTCTTTCTAGTAGTAGTAAAACTAATATTTAATTTATCCAATTTCTTAGATTTGACATTATCAAGCTTAATTTTCAGGCTAGCCTCTTTTTTTTTTTTTTTTTTTTTATTTTCACAGAAATTCAGACAACTTAAGACAATTATGACTATAAGCTAATAAACAATATGGTATGAAAAAAAAAAAAATTAGATAAAGAATCTGGCTACATGAGTAAATTTGAATTTTACCTACTGTCAATCTCCATAGCCTTTTCATTAAGGCATAATCCATGTTAGACTGACTATATATAGACTGAGAATATAGGATGCAAGTTTAAATTTCATTAAAGACTATTTTATTTTCTAATCAAAATGGTAGAATGTAAAACAACCTGTGATTTCCATCAAGAGCAACAATAAAAATGAAGACACGTTTATAAAAAAACCTAATAAAAATGCTTGAGATTTTTATGTAGGTACCTCCATGGATTTGTGAGAAAAAAAATAGCATTCCATGCTCCAAACTTAAAGTTTTATCATCAAAATCTTTGTTATTGCGAGGAAAGAACTAAGAATTTTTTAATTTATATTTTTTATCCTTTTCAGAATGTTCAAGATTTAAGTTAAAATCTTGTTTTATTTTTTTTTTTTTTGTGTGTCAGTGGGGGGGAACAAAGATGAGTATAGGAAATTTGAGTGTCTTTTTTATGGAGAAAAACACATTGATTTGGAAATTCTTGCAAAATTCAAATTGTTTGATTTTAATGAAACTTTCAGATGATATTCACAAATGAATTATTTTTGAAATATTCTTTTAGAAAATCTCAGCATATATGTGTGTGTGTGTGTGTGTGTGTGTGTGTATGTGTGTGTGTGTATGTTACACCCCCACTTATTTAATTTTATGAAATTAGTTTCAAGAAATTCAATTTTGACAATCTTTATATTAGTTAAACACAGAATTCCTTGAAAAATATAAATCAATTTCTTTTTTTAAAACAAGAACCCCATTACTGAAAATCTGCTCTGAATCATAAAATAAAAAAAGCAATAAAACTAAGACATCAAATCCAATATTCATCAAAAGTCGGCTATTAGAAATTTATCAGTGAAGGGAATGAATATGTATCCTGTCTACTCATTTTTTATTAATGTTTTTATCTTGTGCTTGTTGTGTCATGATATTTGCAATCACAAGCATGAAAGATTTCACATATATGCTATTAAATCTTAAACCAAAAAGTAGTAAAGGAAGGCAACAAGAAAGGAACAAGTATAAATTGTAAGAAGGCAATGTATGGTTGTGAGAAAAAGATGAAGAAACTTGAAGCAACAGAAATGTGGTTCTACAGAAGGATGCTGAGAAAGATAGGACATGCTAATGACAGTGTTGAAAGGAAACTACAAGAATTCCTACAGAAGGAAAAACAAGGAACAACTAAATATCAATCGCAAGAAGACAGAATCCATGGTTGTTAGCAAAAGAAACAGCTTAACATGCAAATTACAAATTGGATATACCAAAATCAAGCCAGTACAACAATTTAAATATTTGGGAAGGGTTTTTAACAGAGGATGGAAAATGCAACAGAAAATCTGAAAGGTACATTGAGATAGCTAAAGTGGCCTTTCAAAAGCTAAGCAAAGTGTTAAGAAACAGGAAAATTTCATTAAAAACAAAGAAAAAAGTACTGGACTTATGTAACATTGGTCGTTCTATATAGCAGTGAATGATGGACAATTTCCTCACAGATAAAAAAACTATATACCAATAGAGCAGTATGCCAATGCTTAAACATTAGAATTTCTTTTTTAAAAGGTTAAAGATGTGTAGCAAATGAGTCGACTTAAACAGTGTAAGGGACGCAACTCTTTCCATCTGAAAATGTCTGACACGCTGCAACGCAAAACGATGTACACCAAGCACGGGTGAAATGTTGGTCTGCCAATGTCTCCAAGCAACCTGCTTTTATGGAGCCCAGACACACCTCATTAGCATGTGTGTAACGCGACTTTGCGTGACTGCACGAGACCATGAATATTAAAAGTCACGGACGCCATTTTGAATCTTTTCTTTCCTTTCTCAACCCACAGGCCAGGCAGATGCGAGAACGTTTGTGAGGTAGGCCGTTTCTATTTTCCCCACAAGATGCTTGAGAAATTATGTGTTAAAGTTTTTGAATATGTAGAACAGTATGTTATATTTAATGGTTCTAGATTATTCTCATCTTGGTCAATCATAACCATTTCATGTTAAAGCATATATAAAAATTCATTGGATATTATGTTATGTTTGGAAAATTATAAGAATATGTAAATGTTTTTTGTCTAAATTTCTGGGATGTGGAGTTATTATTTGTACTATTTATATTTGGACTAGTGGCTGTGAGTTCAATGTCTGGGTCAAGCAGTGTGTACTTGCACTCGGTGGGAATGGGTGGACAATAACTGATCAGTACTAAATAAAAATAAAAACTAGATGGCATCCCAAGAGCAGTGGACCAAGAACAGTCTACTCCTGTAGATTAAATAAAGGGTTTAGTTCCAAATTCTCTGTAGGTTACCCAAATCAATATACTAAAGACCAGATGGCACAACAGCCAAAACATGATAGATGAGGACAATAGTCTGAGTTTAAATAATGTAAATGCTTTGCTGATGGTTTTAATATATAACAAGCTGTTTATGTAACCGATATAACAGGTAGGATTAATTCAACACATTTCAAAACATTCATTTAATATGACAGTAAATTCTGGTGAAAAGAAATATTTAAAACATTAGCAGTTATAATTTATCACCAAATGCATGTATACATGGATAAATTGTTTTTTTTCTTATTTCTGTCCACTGACTTTACTGCTACTCCAGTATTGCCCCACTTTACCATCTTTGACAGGAATAAACAATATCTATCTGGTTTTATATAAAAAAATATTTGAAGCATCAAATTCTGAATTTTTTTTTTTTTTTTTTTATATAAAATTTGTTTAAGTATCCACACTCATTCTGTATATTGTATTGTGCATTTAAAAATCAGGAAAAAAAAAGTGGGATTGTAAGTGGTCAAAAATTAATGTCAATATTACTAATCTAGAATATATATATAATGCAAATCCATTGTTAAATGAATTTTGGTATAACAATACACTAAAAATCAGGAAGAAAGGGAGTGCTAGTTTATATTTAAGAGATAATAATGTACTTTGGCACAATGGTAAGTACTTGCTTATGATACTGAATGCTAGGAGTTTGAATCTTATCCAAATATACCATATATGATGGCGTATAGAAGACCTGCTTCTGCCCCTTAAAGTGGAGAAAAAGAAGTTATCTCTTTAGTTTTATGCAAAGTTCGAATATCGGATTGGTTAATATTTATCAGTAGACTAGCATCATTTTTTCCTTGCTTAAATCTATAATACTGTAATATTATAAATATATTAAATATATAAATTAAATGTAACAAATCTACATACTGAAGTAGTGGATAGTGGCTCAGATTGAGGAATCGAAGAGCAGAGTTCGAATTCCAGTTGAATTCATTACATTCACTTACGTGTTAATACCCTTAGGAAAAGTATGAATCCTTTTCTTCTCCCCCCAGCTATGGGTAAATAGCAGGACAGACCAGGTTCTATAGCCTTGGATGACAACTGGTCTGCCACAGAAAGAAATGGCAATATACTGCAGGAATAAATCTGCCTTGTCAGTCATGTATCAAAAGATACATGATTGCCTAAGTGTATATCATGCATGGCACATAACTGACTGAAAGCTCATTTTAAGAATAGCTCCAAAAGTCATAAAATACAAAATTCATTAGTACTTCACTTTCAAAGGTAGCCAAATCTTACAAGTCTGGCCTGATACAGTCACAAGTTTCTTTTATATGCCGTGTCTCTTCAGGACATAGGCGATCATGACCCTCCACATCTTCCTGTCCCTTGTAGCTCTTAATAAGTTTTGTTTTTTTGTTATTTCTCCTAAACCCTGTTCTACCATCCATTTCCTCAAGTTCAAGTATATTACGTGCTGCTTTCCTCTGTCCCTCAATCTGTCCTGTGAGTATCAGGTTTTTCAAACCCTTCTTCCTCATTATGCACCCCAGAAATTTCAACTGCCTTTTCCTGATAAGTATAAGTTTCCTTTTTGTTTCCATGGTATCCTCAGCATCTTCCTGTAGAAATACCAATATATTTTTCTTATCTGAATCTGTCAGAACTATTAAGATATTTTTAAACCAAAATACTAAGCCTACAAAATTCATAATTCTTGTATTGCAGGAAAGAAAGATAGTTTTAAAAAAAAAAAAAAAAAAAAAAGTGTATATAACAAATTTGTTGCTATAGTTGTTTTTTTTAAACTAATATCTTTCAACAGTGGTGTTGGTGATAAGCCACAAACTTGAAATCCAACACCATATGACTTGATCATTACCAAACATACCGATTGAAATAACAAAAATGAATCAGAGCCAAAGTATAGACAAGAGGTGATAAATAAGATCTGTCCAAAATGTATCCAGGTACTCTGAATAAGAACTAGTTGTACAGTCTTCAGGCAACTTGTCAATCAAAGGAGACATTACTATACATGAAAAGACACTTTCCTGTTGTGTTAAATCAGCAATGAAGCTTGTAGCAAAGCAGTACTACTTGATTTTTTTTTTTTTTTTTACACAATGATGTTTACCTTGTATAAGGCCCAAGAGCCACTCGAGATTAATATTAAATCACAGGATGCTTTCTAGACATACCTAGTATAACTCAAATGAAACTTTATTTAAATCATATCAAAATATCTAACTGAGAAGAGATGAGATTTATTTTGATACCAGTATCAAAAATTTAGAATACTTTTTGTCATATATATATATATATATATATATATATGGTATGAAAAAAAACATACGCACATATACTCGCATGTGCATATTTTTTTTTTTTTTCTCTCAAGTGTTATAAATTAGTGCTCAATGTTATATAACAGAGCTATTAAGTATAGCTTGGTGAATATACATAATATCATGTCAATAACAGTTTCATGCAAATATGCTATCATCAGGTACAGAGTACTTATGTATCATTATATATATATATATATATATATATATATATATATATATATATATATATATATATATATATATATATATGAAATTAAAAGAAGTTGCACTTTTATTAAAAGCTTCAGAGAATAAGCCATGGAGAAAAAAAAAGAAATTGGGAATCTTCCTTTTCTCCATATCTCATTCTCTGATGAAGCTTTAATAAAAGTGAAACATTAGATTGATAAAGTTTCCTATTTGTTCTTTATCATTCTGATAGATACATACAGATACAAACACACACACAATTGTTGTCTTTGATGTATGAGGGTGCAGCAACTCAGTTCTTAGAACCAAACAGCCAAACTACCCACACATATGAAGTGATGAATAATGGTGAAGACCAAAGCAGAACCAAGCACCCTTTTTTGAAAGGCTGAATACAGAGAATTGTCACACAGTGTGCCACAAGGTCCCCCAAGTGATCCTCCTCAAGTTTTGAATTCAAAATTGTCCTTCTCCTAGATCAGTTGTCACTCAATGCTGTAGAACCCAGTCTGTTCTGCTATTTACCTATAGCTGGAGAAGAGATGTATTCATTTCTTTCCCAAGAATATTTGCATGCAAGTCAATGTAACAAACTCAGATTTGAACTTTATTTCCTAATTCCGCAATCCAAGTTGCCATGTATCACTCCACCAGGTCTTTTTTATTTTCCCATGATATCTCAATAAGTTTGTAAATGCAACTGTGCATTTTTTATATATGTAGCACAATGTGGTGCCAGTTATTATGATGGTAAAATGAATGAATTTTTTTTTTTTAAGAAAAACTGATGTAGATATTCCTATAAAATTAAGTATTTTTTTTTTTTTTAAACTGACATGAAAATCAGTTACTAAACAGGCTCAATTGTAATCCTAATGCTATTTTAAATTCCAAAAATGTTTCAATGTAAATCATTTAAATGTTTCTCAAAATTAATAGTTCCAGGCACTGATTTAAACTATCTCATTTTCATTGAGTTTATCTTTTGTATTTGTTTACAAATCTAAAAAAATTTCATACACTAAATTTGACAACTTATGGAAACAGAGAGAGCATCCTGTTTATTTTCAACTTATTTTATAAGTGTGCCAGTTCAAATAAACTTTTCACTGGGAAGTTTTTATTCCTGGAATAAAAATAACGCTGCCTGAGAGAATATTAAAAAAAAAAAAAAAAAGTCTTCAGTATCAAATAAACACTCTTCTGGTGGTGGTTTGAATTAAATTTTTTTAATCATGCTGGCATTTGTATTTGGTACACAATAGTACATCCCAACTTAATTTTCCAAGTAGATAATTCATTGTGGGGAAAAAAAAATATTAACTGGCTTTGGTTTAAAATCAAAAATAGGCCTCCAAAATAATTTATAAAATATGAGGTAGAATTTAGCTTTAAAAATTAATTCAAATTTTTGGAAAGATTTGAGATATATATATATATATATATATATATATATATATACACACACACATTGGTAAATTTGACAACTGTAAAAAAGATAATGCCAAGATGCTCATTATTTGATTCAACCAATATTGTTAGTGTTCAAACTATATCACATTGGCCTAAATAGTAAACATTTATTTCATCCAAGTACAAGACATTTTCTAAAGTCAAAAAGTTAGTATTTAAAGTTACTAACAAAAAATATATATATATATATATATATATATATATATATATATATATATATATATATATATATATATATTTATTAAAGACATATTTTTATGTTTAATTATGTCTATAAAATAACAACGTTAAACATATATATATATATATATATATATATATATATATATATATATATATGCTTGTTTTCAGCAGGGCTGTGAAATCAGTAAATTATACCTCAGACAGTCATGCCTCTATTTTGCTGCTATGAATATACACACAATATATATATATATATATATATATATATATATAGTGGTGAATGCTCCCATCATATTCAATGCATGAGGGTCAAGCAGGTCAGTTCCTAGAAACTGACAGCCTAGACACCAGTACATATTATTTGATTATAGTGGTGAAGGCTTTGTGCAAAACCAACCACACTTTTTGAAGGGCTGAATACAGAGACCTGGTGCACTATGTACCACAAGGTCCCCAAACGACCCTATGCAGGTTTTGAAGTCAGAGTTGTCCTACTCCTAGACCAGTTGCCATCCAAGTCTATGAAGAACCTAGTTTGTCTTGCCATTTACCCATAGCTGGAGGGAGAAGAGGACTAATATCTTTCCCAAGGGTATTAGCACATAAATGAGTGTAATGGATTTAACTAGAATTCAAACTAGACTCTCCAGTTCCTCAATCCAAGCCCCTATCCACTATTCCACCATATATATATATATATATATATATATAAAAAACACAAGATAGGGGTCTATATCTAAAATGGTAATGATGAATGAGGTGTGCGATATGAATGAAAGAGAAAGTGATAGGAAATAAAGATTATCAGGATAACAAGGAAAAATTAAAATTCAATCTTAACCACGAGAAGATTATTTCACAAAATGGCAGTTCTTAAGGAAAGGCTGAATGGTCTTCTTACATTTAGGATACAGAGGAAATGTTTGAACTCCATGAAGTAGCACAGTGTATCATAGCTGTAAAGGTGAAACTAAAGTAGAGTGACAAGTTCTGTTATACGGAAAACAGAAAATAAAAAAACAAAAACACTGAAATAAAATAGAAAACAGAATTTTTGCTAATAAAAAATAAAATATAATAATGGTACAACATAAAATTCTTGAGCTGGAACTTGACAGAATCATTATTTTGCATAAATTTGCAATACACAGCAAAGTTAGTCACTTATACACAAGCACTATGAACTATATTGCTGCAACATGTCATTCTATAAATAATATGGGGTATTTTCCCCTACTGATCTCAGTACTGTACAAGTGCCATCACCTAATTCATAATATTAACCTGGCCAAACCAGTCATTGCAGAGCAAATTCCCAAGTGAGATATTAACATATGAATAGTATGGCACACACCATCAAGGGTAGTAAAAAAAAAAAATAAATAAATGCAGTTTACTTAGTAATTAAATTATATTTTTAAATGCTGGTTTAATTATCTTTCACAATGAGTTAACAAAAAACTAGCAAACTTGGTGGGTGCACATTGTCGGCAAAATATAGAGGTGAAGAGTTTACAGTTTTTGTCAATACACCATAGACTGAACTCATAGGGACATGCTTGTAGATCATTAGAAATAACACACACAAAAAAAAAAAAAAAAAAAAAAAAAAAAAAAAAATGCCTATTTAAGTTGGTGAAATATTTGTATATTTTACTGTTTACACACAAGTCTTTTTTTCACATGTTTTTATAATTTTGAAAAAAAAAAATGAAAAATTTAAATCTACCATCACAGAACACAGAATTTGATGTTTTAGAACACTGAGAACTTGCCACTCTAAACTAATGAATGGATTTCATCTGAATATTTATATAAAAATATGTGTCTTGAGCTACACTGATAAACAAATGTGTTTTTTATCTTGATTTGTGGCAAAAAAACTCCTATCATTGACCTTGCATGAAATTTCTTAAGTGATTTTAAAAATTTGTCAAGAAAAATTAAAAATATTTTAACTAAAAAAATAAAAAGGAAATGCTGAAAATTAAAATTATGTTAGAATTTTTTTATGGTTTATCAAGGTTATTTAAAGCCAGAAAATATTTTTTAGATTATAAGAATTTTCATTTTGAGATAATAATGGTTTAGTAATACAAGTCTTACTAATTGACCTATAGCTGGATTGAGAAGAGGTGGATTCATACCTTTCCCAAGGTTATTTGCACATAAGTGTATATAACAAACCAAAATGGAACTGGACCTCTGCTCTCCACTTAACAATTCCAAACCATTATCCATTACACCACTTGTACATCCAAGTTTACAGGACCTGGTATTTCCAAGTGGTCACCCATGTAGGTACTGACCAGGCTCAACGTTGCTTTACTTCATTTAAATCAGAGTGGATAAAAATGTACTGACTATACAAAATTATTTTGAATTTAGCTTCAACTTTAGCAAATGTAATTTAATTTGTCAATGTCTGGCTTGTGTTAGATACTGACATACAAAATGTTCTCCATTTTGAGTTTTGGTGAAAGGGTCAAATATGGCTGAATTTATGAAAAGTCTCTTTAAAATTGAGAATTTAGATTTTTATTTTTCAAGCAAAATTACAAATTCTTTATATGCAATATCCCTTCAGGATGTAGGTGATCATGACTTTCCACAATTTCCTGTCCCATGTAGTTCTTAATAAACTTTGTCTTTCTATTAATTCTACTAAGCTCTGTTCTGCCAACTATTTACTCAAGTTCATTAAGTACATTATGCATAGTCTTCCTCTGTCCCTTTATCTGTCTCATGAGTATCAGATTTTCCAAGCCTCCCTTCCTCATTATATACCCTAGAAACCTTAACCGTCTCATCCTGATGTTAAGCATTAGTTTACTTTTTGTTTCTACTTTCTTATAAACTTTGTTATTTACATGGTTAGTCCACAGTATCTTCAGCATCCTTCTGTAGAAGGACATTTCTGTTGCCTCAAATTTCCTCTTCATCTTTGATGAGATCGTTCAGCACTCACTACCATAGAAGAGGACAGATATCACATAGCAGTTTATAATAAAAAATATCTGTGACCATATGATTTTATTTAAGATCCTCTCTATGTACATTTAATACTAAAGTATTATTGAGTTAAGCTAGATACAAGTACTGGCAATACATGATGTCTGGGTAAATAAATGTTAGCCTACCAAATACTTCGATTTCACAAATAAAACCAGAGATATTTTTGTAACCATTTTTAAAGAAAAATATATTTTAAAATTGAAAACTTAGCATAAAAATGTTATTGTGTTATAATATTGTAGCATTTTCAAACTGAAGTTAGGTTTTTACTAATATCCACCCAAATTTGACTCCAATTTCCCATCCCAAATTCAATTTCAATTCAGTGTAACAAGTGATTATAAAAGATTATCTGATTGATTTATGAATAGAATATTAGGTTATCCTCTAATATTCTTCAAATCTCAAAGATACAAGTATCAAAAATACTCATTTGTTGCCAATAATATTTCTTTATAGAGAAAATGAACATAACCAAATCAACATCTTTAACAGCTGAGCCAGAAGAGCTACCCCCCTTAAAACAGTTTTTTTTTAGGGGGGGGGTGTTATTATTTAAGTTAGCAAAAGTAAAAACTATTCAGACATTAATTGTTTAAACAGACCAGGAACATAGTTATAAATAAAAAGGGAGGAGGAGGAGGAGGAAGAAAGAGCATGCTGAACACAATCTGTTCTAGTATCAGAGTTTACTTTGCACAATGAATGAGTCAGACATTAAGCAAGAATAGCCCACCCAGACCTAACACTTATGATCTAAATAAACACCTTACAAGGGCCAAAAATGTATGGGACAGACTGTCCTGAGGAGAAAAAAAAAAAAAAAAAAAAAAATGACACACCCTTCAAATATATTATTATAAATGCAAACATCTAAATGTGAACATCAATATATCATCATCAGTAACAGCAATTCTTGTGACTCTCCTGCTGGACAAAGGATTACTCCTATTTCTTACTATGATGAGTATGAATGTGAGTAACCAGTGAATCACTATCACACCTCTCTCAGCGTGTGCGTGTATATGAGAGAGATATGAAATTAACCCCTCCCTATACTCTACCTTGTCTCTTTAACTACCCCCCCCCGTTAAATTACTAAAACTTACATTTTAATCTCATTTTCGTTTCATTTTGTTGTTGGAAATGTTACCTGATGATCCAGCGTCCTTTTAAAAGGACTCTGGTGAAATAAATCATTGTAATGGTACCTTAAAGTGGTCCGTTTTTCTTTATATATATATATATATTTTAATGCATATTTGGACAGCAACCTTTCTTTTAAATGAAAATGCTAAAGTGGCCAAAAGTGCTTGGAACAACAGACAATTTTTGCACTTTCACCAAAACTAAAAAAAATTTATTAAAACTGATCTGTCATTTTAAAAAGATATATATATAGTGTATTTGCACAGCAAGCCCTTTTCCATACATGTTTCATAAAAGACAACAGACAAGGTACTGTAGTCAGTAAATTTAGAGTGATCATCAATGATGTCATTTTTTATAATAATTCAATTTCTACAAAATTGCATATGTATTAGCTTATTGGCTCATCTGATATTAGAATTCTTTTTAAATTCTTTTGTGGCAGAATTAAAAAAAAAAAAACAATTCTAATATCATCATTCATAATAATGAATTCTTTATCTCGGAAATTCTATGACGTCTGAACACTACTATAATATTGGCATTTATTTATAATACACTTAAAAAAAAAAAAAAAAAAAAAAAAAAATATTAAATCACAAAATCTCTCTTACCTATATATATATATATATATATATATATATATATATATATATGTATGTATGTATGTATGTGTGTGTTTGTGTCTTTGTTTTTATGATATCCTTCAGAACTAAAAACAAATGGAGCAAAAATCAATAATTAATATTTATCAGCCAAACACGTGCTGATAAATAGTTGCAATCCCAAAGTTATGTAAGTTTTGAACAAAAAAGATTTATTCCTGGTTTCCTCTTTAGGATTGGGTTTCCAGTTCTTTCTAAAGACTTTCTATTCTCTTTCACTCCCTTACATCTTAGTGGCATTATCACCTTGCTTGGGGTGGATTAAAAAAAATAAAAATAAAAAAAAAAAAAAAAAAAAAAATATTAATAAACCACTTCACTAATAAGATGCTGCCTTAGCAAGCTAATCACACAAAATTAAATAAATGTCCCATTATTGTGGCCCTGTACCAAAATAAGCAAAAATTAGTAATTTCTACTGAAGATACCTGCTTTGAAGCAATGCTTACCCTCACAGATCATCATAACACCAACTTCATTCCTCACTACATGTACCACCACAATGGCCGACAACTTATTCTGTTAATCTTGTCAGATTAAATTAAACAATAAATCTATGAAAATGCGTAAAAGAAATATTTATATACATAATCACAAAATGTCTATAAAACACAGATTTAAACACATTAAATAAAAAAAAAAAAGAAAAAGAAAAAAGGAAGGAAAATTCCAGGGAGTGCTGTAAACCTCTCAACCCAACCCACTTCCCGAAAACTGACCAAATAACCAAACATAAAAGTTTTTGTTTGAATTTTTTTTTCTACAGCTTCTTGGTTAGTCGAGAATTTTTTTTTGTCATTTTGTCATATATTAGTATAAAATATTTCAGAAATTTTTCCAATAATAGAAACATGTTTATATAAAACTTGCTTACCTTTCAAGAACATCAGCTAAAAAGACAAGACTTTACAGAAAATATTTTGTATAAAAGAAATTTTACATCTCATTAACATATTATTGAATAAATTTCCTTGAGACAAGAAAAACAACCTTTAAATATGCAATTAGGATAAAATAAAACAATTTATTATTGTAAATGAAAGTAAATACTAGAAAGAACTTATTTGAGTTTCTTTCTCAGACTAGTCTTCTTCAGGTAATGTGTTAATGCACTTCCATTTGTAAAGTGGTATGAATATTAATTTGTTACCCAAGAGAAAAAATACAACATTGTATTTCAAATGAGATACCAATATGCTTAGCAGAATAGATATTCCAGATATTGCTTGATTCCATCAACTTTTGCTATAGGTTTCATGACATGCCTCTGCCCTTGATATTTCTCATAAAGTGAGGGATGCTGCCCAGGAAACAAGACCCCCAGTGACCAAACTTCTATACTTATTGGCTTCTCACTACAAATAACTACAAATCATATCTCAGTTCATGTGAATGTATCTGTTCAAGTAAATTCTAGTAACAAAAACACTTTAAAAACACACTAGCTGAATGAAGTTTTAAAAGCAAGACATTCAGATTTTTTTTTTTTCTTTTTTACATTGATGCTACCTCTGTACAAGGTCCAAAAGCCACTCGAGGTAGAGGCACAGATATGTGGGGGAAAATAACAGTTAACCCTAGACTTTAACAGGTTAAGATTGTAGTGATCAGGGAAACATCCTCCTGGGAG
This sequence comes from Acanthosepion pharaonis, assembly GCA_903632075.3. Lineage (NCBI taxonomy): Eukaryota > Metazoa > Mollusca > Cephalopoda > Sepiida > Sepiidae > Acanthosepion > Acanthosepion pharaonis. The sequence goes on along the minus strand of CAHIKZ030003054.1, from coordinate 510,265 downwards.
TCAGTTCATGGGAAGAAACTGCTCGAGTGGAACTTACATTTCACCAATGGATGTAAATGAAGACAAAAGGAAAGGCTTCTGACTATGAGGATCATTTTTCAGTAAAAACTCATGAAAGTGAAAATCAGATTTTATGAACCAATCGTTTTTCACTAATTATAGGAGTTGGTAGGTTCACTTATCATCCAGTACATACTCCTCCCCAATTTTTTTTGAACAGGAGTAGAGGTTTATCCCTTGTTTACTGTTTAGATTAGGTTTTTGGCAGTTCCTTCAACTATGTACTTCTGATGTCTGCCTGAAATCTGAAATTTTATTCAGTAATTTATTTTTAATTTTTTTTAATTACCTAATAGTAGATAGGTTTGCCTAAATAATGTAAATAATGATAACTCCTCACCCCAGACATTCAAACAGAAATAGCTCCAATGAATGAATGCCTACAGAGTGTCCCATTGGGGGTTAAAAAAAAAAAAAAAAAAAAAAAAAAAAAAATCAGAATTTAATACAGTTTATTTAATTGTCGGAATTTGCTATAGTTATTTGAAACAAAAGCAAAGGATAGAAATTTAATAACTTAAAACAGAACAAAAACACAAATGTTAGATGTGGTGTTTAAAGAACTATGGCAAAATTTCTTGGCATTTTTTTTTTCAGTTCCCAAGTTGGATGCTCTTAAAGAGAACAATCACCTCACATTGAAAATTTGATAAGTGCAGCATTTGTTTAGTTTTAAAAAAAATTATGTTAGTTAATTTTTTTAGTTAATTCATATAATAAAATATATAGTTAATTTTTTTCATCATATAATAAATCTAAAATTTCCTGTTTTTTTTGTGGAGCAAACCCAAATCTTTTACAAAAAAAAATAAAATAAAAAAATAAATAAATATGGTTTTAGTTATTTCAGTTCATTATATACACACTTTTTATTCTACCTAAAAGAATAATCACAACATTCCTGGATTATTGGTCCTCTTATATGACAGTGAATGCTGGACACAGATGAAGAGACTTGAGGAAAGAGAAATAGCACAGAGTAACAAGGAAGTTTTAAGGAAAATGGTGGTGGGAAAGTTACTGAAGCAGAGATGCTAGATCAGGACCAATAATATTACTGATTCTTGTTTGAATTTTATCAAGAAACTAGCAGCATGGCCCAGCATTGCCCGTGCTTGATACAAAAATTGTACAACTCATACAGCAATTGCTATCACTTGACTTAAAATATTTTTGCCCTTCCTTGCCTTTAAAGGAGTGCCCTTTGCCGTGCTGATGTTGCTACATGCCTTACTTATTGCCTATCTCACACTGTGAATTTTTTTCTAAGCTCTATACTAAACATTAAATCTGTCACGAAAAAAAGAACTAAACAAAATGAACACAAAATGATCAGCTTTAAAAAAGGACTCATAACTGGAAAAACTAAATGAAAAAAGAATATTAACAAATACTTTTTCACACCCAACCCAGTTCTGTGGAATCAGAATCAACGTTGAGTTTAAGCAAGCGAATGAGCCAATTGGAGTAAAGTGCCATACAGATTTAAATTTTTCCCCACTTGTGATGAATGCAGCTATTGATTTTTTTGCATGCTAGTTAACATTCGTGTCAGTTAGCTGTTAGCTCTCATGCTGGCTAATAGAATTTTCCTGCCTATTAGTGGCAGCCACCTATAGGCTCTCACTCTGGCCAGTAGAAAATGGCCGCAAACTACATGAAAGTTGCCGTAGAAGCATGAAAAAAAATCAATTATTTCCACTATTGATGGGAGTTGGGAAATGCAAAGTCGGTCTTGGCCTTCTCACTAACTTGAAGCATGTGCATGTAAATTTTGGTGCAAATCCATCAAAAATTGTGGCCGTGCATTCATTACACACACATCCTGCCTTTTATAGATAAGAGATTCTAGAGAGATTTTTTAATACCAAGTATACTTGACATTCATCTATACACGATTATAGTTTAGTATTCTGGTAAAACCTACAATACTCATGTAATTCAAAGCAACAACAATAATTATATATATATATATATATATATATATATATATATATATATATATATATATATATATATATATATATATATATATATATATATATATATATATATATATATAGAGATAGATAGATATATAGATATATATATATTTTATTGACTATTTCAATTCTTCACACTTTGTTGGCTGCAGACATTTTCACAAATAGACTGTTCAACAGTATTTTTCTTCATAGTTATCCAGGTTAAATAAATAAATATATGGTTCGGTTATAAGCCTTTCATTATTTTGTAGACTGGTCATAAAATGGAGAGATTTTTTTAAGAGATATTAGTCTGGCTACTCCTAACTTTACTGGTCATTCTTAAAGGGTGGGTCAACTCAACACGTTTTCTAAACTTTCTTAAATCCAAGTTTCTTGAGAAATGCAAACACTTACTTTGGACATTAGTGTCATGCATTCTTAACAGTTTTTACCAGTAAAATAGAAACAGAATTATCGTTATAATTATCTAACATGTCTAGAGATTATATATATATATAAAATACACACACTAGCAGCCATACCCAGCTGGTCGATCAGAAAAGTGTTCAATTAGAATGGAGCAAAAACAGCCTCATGTTTAGATGTAACAGAGTGTCTTCTTCAATTACTTTAAAATACATTCATTAAAAAAACATTTTGAATTAATGCAGTTTCTTATATGACAGAAGTAGCCTGTATTTATTCAACTGAAGTTAACCAAAGACATGAAGGGGTAAAACAGGCAACAAAGATCAACTTCAGACTAAAATTATTTTGGAGTTTTTGAAATGTGCTACTAGGGATGTAAAAGAGGATACATTTATAAAGCAATTGTTAAGTTTGATGAAACTGGTTGTAAGATCAATGAAAAATAAGAGACCAGTGTATAAAAAAAAAAAAAAAAAAAAAAAAAAATCACTATTTTTTGCTATTTATGCAGGTTTTCACTAGATGCTCAGGCTCAATTATTATTAAACAATCAACTGAGAGAAGTTTGTATTAGATTGCTTGAAAATTGAGGGAAGATTTAGTTTAAAATTTCTGTTGAAATCAATTTTTTGCAGTTTTTTGCTAAATGCAGTGGCGTAGAAATAAAAATGAGGTATCATTGAGCCAGTCATGATGTAAGTAACCTACATGAAATCAGAAGAAAAAAATGTTGAATTTATCGATCTTTGATCAAATTTATCGATTGATTTTTTTTAAATTATTGATGTTTTATGCAAAGAACATATCTTTTACATTGTACAATGTATGTGCCAAGTTTGGTCAAAATTGGTTGGATGGATCTCAAGTGAAAAGGTATCACACAGACATCCTATATATATATATATATATATATATATATATATATATATATATATATATAGAGAGAGAGAGAGAGGCATACACAAAATGATATTAATCATTTTGAACAATCTAATGGTTAAGGGATCATATATATTAGGGTCACTTATCTGATGGATTGGCCAAAATGATTGTTCAGTGTTTGTTGTTAGAATGAACATTTAGTTTTACATAACCTTTCCTCTTTCGTACCTAGATTTTATGAATTTAAGCATAGTACTGGATTGGCAATAAAGATCATCATTTTACAGTTGAAATAGCTAGATGTAATCATAAGTTCTATGTTAAGTTTCTTCTCACACTTATCGCTTGTGGAAATCTCTTCCAGCTTCTTGCCTTCCTGTCTTCAAAAATTTAAATCCAATGTCAATCATTATCTTCTGCCTTAATTCCTGCTTTTTATTATTCTTTTTCCTTAATAATGTTTTCTTTTTCTCATATCCTTTCACACCCAGTAACCCTATGTGTCTTAGTGGCTTTATTGCCTTGCTTGGAGTGAAATGCTTAAAATTTTTTTGAAAAGTTAATGTCATAACAGATTTCTACAGTTTATAGAAAAGTTACTATGAATGATCTACTGTGTCAAAAGAGAAATTTGTGCTGAAAATTTCTCACTGAATAAATACTCCACAATCAATTGAGGTTGATGTGTGTTATAAACAGTAATAGGTTAACAAAAAACACTGATATTGAGTACATAAGGACATGCCCCCTTTTTGTGGTTTTACTTTTTAAATGGTTTAGAATAAGGCACACATGTGTTGTTTATGTACTTATTACTGAATCTGTTATGAACCCACACAAATTATCATAAAATAGATATCCATCAAATCACATCAGTATAAATCATCCTTATTATATGATGTGCGAGATCACAAAATTAGCCAAAGCACTAAAAATCATTTGTACCAGCTTGATTATGTTAATCACTTTGCTCTGTGACTGCCATATAAGAACTGATGGCATCTTAAATTTCAGGAACCAATTCTATAAAAGCAGGTAATCTTTAGAAACCTATTCTGCTTATTGGTTATTTTCTTTTCAATCTGAGAATGGAAACAAACCACTTTATAGTATCAAAAAGAATTAAACCATTTTTATAATTAGAAAACATCTATTAAGATATTTCCAGATTGAAATTCTGTTCTCATCATATTTCTATTCAGAAGTATGATGCTTTGGGACTCTAGTGTCATCAGTTGTGTTATGGTTTCTCAGCCATATTCGAACTGAACTGATCCAATGGAAGATCTATCAAATTAAATACAAGAAGATTTGCCACATTCCCCCCCCCCCACTAGATACATTTTACCTTGACCATCAGCTATTAATATATAAGACTTTTTTCAGATAATCCAACAACTGGTTCACTAAGCTTTTATACTTTTAAGAATTGGTACTCACAAACTGGTAGGATGACACTACTGCATATAAGTACAATGATAAAAAAAAAATATTTCTTGGAACAAAATGGGACAGATGGTGAAAATTGGATATTTTACAACAATATAGAATACAAGAGATCATGAAGCAAATGAAAGGAAACATCACTAACCATACCAAAAGGCAATTCTTTATCCAAAAGTGATACTGTATATATAGCAGAATTGGAAGGACATTCTTGGGAACCAAACAATTGATCTGAATAACTACTGTTTCTAATTAGACTAATTAAAAGACAACAATTGACAAAAAGTAACTAGTGTTAATTAATATAAAAGGGCATAATATTCTATTGGGATTACTAGACTGTTTCTTTGGTGATCAAATAAATATGTTACAACTTTACTAATTACAACACTAGCAGAAAACACTAAATATTATCTACCATGTCTTTGTTGACTACCCATCCAATATAGTTCTACATCAAGCATTAAAAAAAAAAAAAAATTACTTGAGAAAATAGTTTTTACACATTTCTCTTTGTGATATGTATTTAAAAGATAGCAGTTTGGTTGCTTTCATATCTTTGAGCAATATTCTTAACAGCCTGCCTATTTTCTGCTTTCATTTGAAACATTAGATTTTAAAATATTTCCTAGCTGGTCGATCTACTTTTCTTGCTTATTACCCTTTTACTTTTTTCAGAAATCTCTTTTTGATATTATTAAAGCCATTTTTTTCTCGCTCTTATCTTACCAATACATTGTTCTATGATCTCTTTTGAACTTTTACACAATTTCTAATGTTGTGTTCTTATCACACAAGGTTTGATTTATTTTTGAGTTGATATCTTTCTTACAATCCATGGCAATGTCTACACATCTAAAAAATAAAAAAAAAATTATATTTATTTATATACTATTATATATATTTATTTAGAATACGATAAACAACCCTAGAGTTATACAATAAAATTGCATTCTATTAAATAAGTTATTGTAAATATTTCTAATTAAAACATAAGCTGAAAATCATGATGTGTGTGTGTGTGTGTGTTCTGAAAATTTTGCAGCTATTGATTGGTTAATGTCAATTTTATTGTAAAAATATTAACTTTCCCTTTAAAATTTGATAGTGTCTATTTGTACAGTTTAAGTAAATACATGTTTGGATTACCATTTATTTGAAACTTTACAGAATTCTCTTAATGAAAAAAAAAAAAAAATGTTCAGTTCACTGAAAGACTGCAAAAAGACATTCTCTGTTCAGAAAAATAAAGTTCTATAAGAATAGAATTAAAAAGTTGCCTGAAAAATGGCAGAAAAATAAAGGAATAAAACAATATGTTATTCAATGAAGTTAGAAATGAAAAAAATGTATCTTTATTTAAACTGAACAGTCATTTTGTCATTTCTCCTAAACCTTGTTTCGTCATCCATTTACTCAAGCTCAACAAGTACATTATGCTTCGTTTTACTCTGTCTCTCGTGTCTTCAATCTGTCCTGTGAGTATTATTTTCCAAGCCTTCTTTTCTTATTATGTGCTCTAGAAATTTCAGCTGTCTCTTCCTAATGTTAAGTATAAATTTCCATTTTCTCTAAAACTCAGTTTTGCTCACATAATCAGTACATGGTATCCTCAGCATTCTTCAGCATAACCACATTTCTGTTGAGTCAAGTCTTTCTCTTCTTCATCTTTGAGGAGATTGTCCAGCACTCGCAGCCATACAGAAGGACAGATATCATGTAGCTGTTTAGTACTCTTTTCTTTATTTCTAGCAAAGTTTTTCTATTTCTTAATACTCTGCTTAGCTTTTGGAATGCATCTTTGGATATCCCAATGCACCTTCAAAAGTTTCTCACATCCAATAACATGAATGAAATATGCCAAAATTAAATGCCTGAAGAAGTGCATCACTATGAGTGATGTCATACCTGGACAAGAAATTGTGAAAAGAAAACAAGAGAATTTAACTATTATAGTATGTATCAATTAAGTAAAGATGGCAAAGGTACTTTAAAATCAACAGTCTCAAATGGTACAATTGCTTTCATACACCAGTTCAATGAAACAGTTCCACCAGTTCAGACCTTTACAGTTAGGACATGCCATGTTACATCCACAAAGTCAAATTATCCACATTTCCTCTTTATTCCAATTGTAAGAAGAAAGTTCAACTCAAGATTTTTCTCCAAGAACTGCTACTTTGTGGAACAGACTCCTACATCAATACTTCCCAGAAAATTAGAATCTTAACATTTTCAAGTCATGGGTTGCTTATTATCTATCACCCTTATCCTCGTGATCTTCACTTCCTACTACCATCTCTTATATTCATATGGCACACATCAATCAGTAATCAGTGTTTCTTAAGGTTTGTCTTGAGTAAACATCAGTTCAAAAAAATAAAATATATGCATAAATGAACACAAAGTCAAAATACTTTACATTCTTAAGATAGAATAGAAGATTCCTTATTCTAACAAAGTTTACTATTTATGTAATGCTTGGATGACAAAGTTATAGAAATTAACTAGAAAATTGGAACCAATAACAGAATAACATTTAGATAAAGCGTCTCCCGTTAATACTATCGCTCCGGATGTAGCCTAGGTAAAGCGTCTCCCGTTAATACTATCCCTCCGGATGTAGCCTAGGTAAAGCGTCTCCCGTTAATACTATCCCTCGGATGTAGCCTGGTAAAAAGCGTCTCCCGTTAATACTATCCCTCCGGATGTAGCCTGGTAAGCGTCTCCCCGTTAATACTATCCCTCCGGATGTAGCCTGAGGTAAAGCGTCTCCGTTAATACTATCCCTCGGATGTAGCCTGGGTAAGCGTCTCCCGTTAATACTATCCCCTCCGGATGTAGCCTAGGTAAAGCGTCTCCCGTTAATACTATCCCTCCGGATGTAGCCTGGTAAAGCGTCTCCCGTTAATACTATCCCCTCCGGATGTAGCCTGAGTAAAGCGTCTCCCGTTAATACTATCCCTCCGGATGTAGCCTGGGTAAAGCGTCTCCCGTTAATACTATCCCCTCCGGATGTAGCCTGGGTAAAGCGTCTCCCGTTAATACCTCCCTCCGGATGTAGCCTAGGTAAAGCGTCTCGTTAATACTATCCCTCCGGATGTAGCCTGGTAATGGCGTCTCCGTTAATACTATCCCTCCGGATGTAGCCTAGGTAAAGCGTCTCCGTTAATACTATCCCTCCGGATGTAGCCTGGTAAAGCGTCTCCCGTTAATACTATCCCTCCGGATGTAGCCTGATAAAAATCTCCCGTTAATACTATCCCCTCGGATGTAGCCTGGGTAGCCTCCGATGTAGCCTCGGTAGCGTCTCCCGTTAATACTATCCCTCCGGATGTAGCCTAGGTAAAGCGTCTCCCGTTAATACTATCCTCGGATGTAGCCTAGGTCTCCCGTTAATACGTCTCCGATTAATACTATATCCCTCGGATGTAGCCTGATAAAGCGTCTCCCGTTAATACTATCCCCTCCGGATGTAGCCTGGGTAAAGCGTCTCCCGTTAATACTATCCCTCCGGATGTAGCCTGAGTAAAGCGTCTCCCGTTAATACTATCCCTCGGATGTAGCCCTGAGTAAAGCGTCTCCCGTTAATACTATCCCCTCCGGATGTAGCCTAGGTAAAGCGTCTCCGTTAATACTATCCCCTCGGATGTAGCCTAGGTAAAGCGTCTCCCGTTAATACTATCCCTCCGGATGTAGCCTAGGTAAAGCGTCTCCCGTTAATACTATCCCTCCGGATGTAGCCTAGGTAAAGCGTCTCCCGTTAATACTATCCCTCCGGATGTAGCCTAGGTAAAGCGTCTCCCGTTAATACTATCCCTCCGGATGTAGCCTAGGTAAAGCGTCTCCCGTTAATACTATCCCTCCGGATATAGCCTAGGTAAAGCGTCTCCGGTTAATACTATCCCTCCGGATATAGCCTAGGTAAAGCATCTCCAGTTAACATATGCCAATAATGTAACTTACAAGTTCAATCCTCCATCTCTGAATTTTATCATTCTTAATTTTACTAGTTTTAAAATCTATAGTTTGGGTTCACTTGTGAGAGAATCAATTTCACTATCTTTTTCGTCAATTCTTTGATATTCACTTTGGCAACAATACATCTCTTCTTTCCCCTTCTTCTCTATTAGGCTTTTACTATTTGTCCACTGCAGAAAACCACACTTGACTATGCAACAATCATAGGAACTAAAATAATTCCCTCAGCCTTCATCAGTAATGAGATTTTTTTATATTCTTTTAGATGTTTGGAAATTTACATGTTACCAGCAAAAATCTCATATTTGCAAGAATATAACATTCTTAAATATTCACCTTATGAGCAGACATCCCCCACTCTGGATTTCTTTATATTCAATGCATGTGTGAAGTCTCTGTACCAGCAGTAAGTCATTTTTTCTTTATCTGCTTTTTCCTTCAGTTCTCCAAAAATCTGAATCAAATATGAATGACATTGTTTTCAGTTCTGTAAGGATAAAATGGTAACCAGTTAATGTGTCCACTTGAGCAAAGCTTACACAATAGCATATGCTCCCTCTTATTATTGAGGGTTTTTATTCACTAGCATTTAGAAGTCATTAGTCTACCAGCTTTATTTAAAATGGCAGCAATAGCATGATTAGATGCAGCCATCCATATAACAAAGTGAATTATTTCATTAATAGAATTTACCACAGTATTTATTATTTCAGCTTGAATATCAAGCAATCTTCCCAGAGTAATTGGCAATTCAATGGGAATAGTATAAGAACATACCAATAGTATGACTTGGTGAATTCATATCCTGAAGTTTTGTTTTTTGTTAGTGGCCAGAGTTTTTCAAAATCAGGTTTAATTTTACTCACAAAAAATGTTTGGACCAGGAGGTTCACAAAAGTTGTAGAGAATGTGTAGTCATAATGATTGTAGATCAAGTTACACCCCTCAGCAGACATTAAATCTCTTCAGGTTAATGTCATGTTCTTTACTTTTCCTCCACAGTTATGTTATCCAGGTAAGCAAACATATCAGAAAGAGAGCTGCTGCTGATAAGTTTGTTTATGTGTTGAAAGCAGGCAACTGCATTACTTATTCCAAAAGGAATCTAGTAGAATTGATATGACTGACTACACTCCTTAAAATCAAGTTAAGGTTTATCTTTATTTAAGTAATAGCAGCACTGATGATGGGCAGGTCTTAAGTCATTTGTACTAAAGAATCAATATAGTGTCATAACTTCTTCCGTTCATCAATCCTTGAAGCATCTAACAGCATGAAACGTTTCAGTTTCAAAGTAATCAATTACTATTCTTGTGTCACTCATTAGTGATCAACAAAACCTGAGTTTGCCAAATGCTTGTCTCAATTATTCTTTCTACAAATAGCTTCTTCACTTCAGTTGCAATAAAGTGTTTATCTGAAGAACTAAATTTTATTGACTTACCAGTGATTGTAGCCAAATAGCAAGTAAGATTAGCAGAAAGTCAAGGAGAGCAAATAAAAAAGGTAACCAATCCACACAAATTTAATGGAGATTTTTGTCCCAAAAAATTTGCCCAAGCTCTGATTTTTCTTCATAATATGCCAATAATGTAACCATATCCATAAAACAGTCACAAGACTCATGATGTTGATGCCATAGATGCAACATTGGATGGATAGGTATGCAAATGTCATCTTCAATCAAGGGATCAGTATAAAAAAAAAAAAAAACTCAGTATAAGTGATCTGACCTTCTCTACATTTAATTTAATCCAAGTAGTAATAGTAGGTAAAATTTACTAGGTGGCTGACATCATCCAAGAGACTGATGTGCAATTGTTCCAGGGTTGCAGAATGACAAAACTTTGCAAAAATGGTCATTTTGGTCACACATATGTAGCTTCTTATGCTGAACAGTTCAAGCAAAAGTGGAAAGAATATTTCTCTTATATGCCATGTCCCCTCAAAACCTAGGTGATCATGGCTCTTCGCAATTTCCTGTACTTTATAGCTCTTAATAAATTGTCTTTTTGTCATTTCTCCTAAACCCTGTTCTGCCAACCATTTACTCAAGCTCATTAAATGTTATGCATTGTTTTTCTCTCTCCCTCTTGCCTTCAGTCTGTCCCTTGAGTATCAGATTTTTTAAGACCGTATAGTGTGCCCCTAGAAATTTCAACTATCTCTTCCTGAATTTAAATACAAGTTTCCTTTTCTCTAAAAATCATCGTTGTTCACATATTTGGCCCATAGTATCCTCAGCATACTTCTGTAGAACCACATTTCTGTTGCTTCATCTTTGAGGAGATCGTCCATCATTCACTGCCATTTAGGAGGACAGATATCATGTAACAGCACAGTACTCTTCTTTGTTTCTAACAAAGTTTTCTGTTTCTTAGTATTCTGCTGAGCTTTTGAAATATATCTTTGGCTATCCAAGTGTGTCTTCATGCTTGGTTTTCAAATGGATCTGTCACTGCTAGCACATGTTTCTGTATTATCACTGGAGAGAGCTGCTGCTGATACACTAAAAGGTTATTTGTAATGCAAACTATGAGTCAGAGCATTTGCTTGATTAAAGGCAGTTGCAAGATCAAAAGATTTGTTCTCAAGCAGCGGCTGGCAGTATTAGATTTTAGACCACATATAAAAGCATCATATCTAACTTCTTTACACTTTTTCAGCAGTGACTGCCTTGTAATTACAGTCAAGGCATCTAGAGAATGGTGTTCAATAACTTGAAGAAAATTGCTGAATGCTTCTATTTCTTAGGAGCAGAATTTGAATTAAAAAAAAAAAAAAAGCTACTTTCAAACCTGTTTAAATAACAGAAACAGTATTTTTTTTCTACAAGAAAAAAGAATGTATATAGTTAAATTGCCACACTATGACCACTTTATATCAGAAAAATATCAGAAAAAAGATTTTTCTTTCTTACAGATTATACACTCGGTCAATGATTAATACTAAGCTGGATGACAATTGTCCAAATAAAGACAATGATGAAGTTCTCAGTTTAAATGAAGAGTTAAGAGTGGGGGTGGGGGGACAAAATAAAAAGGGGGGGAGACAAAATAAATAAAAAAAAGTGGGGCGAGGGACAAAAGAGGTAAGCAGCAAAAAAGAAAACGAATGGCAAAATGAAAGACAGAAAAGAAAAGTAGAAAAAAGACAAAAAGGATGAAATAAAATGACAAAATTAAATTAAAGAAAAGACAATAAAAAAATTTGGAAATGAGTTAGGCTGAAAACTTTTCAGCATGCTCTTCTATTACTACAATATATTACCATCATACTTTTATTACAATAATTACAACTAATATAATAGCCAGTTATTAATTTTCAATTATGCCCATCTGCTCAAATAGTTACTAATACCTGTTACAGAATCTATTCAGGCTCATTTGTGTTCCAATACCCACAGAACCAACTTGTGGTCTATACTACTATGTTATAATTTCTATGCTGAGTGAATCTTAGTATCAATTTCTATGCTGAGTGAATCTTAGTTACAATTTCTGTGAGAGAGAACATGATCAAGACAGTACACTTAAATAATTAAGATATTAAAGCATTTCATTTGTTATTAAAACTAAATGTTTCCAAATGATTTACTTTTCGAAATATTTTGCATATAAAAGGATACTGGTATATATCTGCTTTAAAGTGTTATTTAATCATATATTATAAGAGACCTTTAAATTCTTACTGCTAAAAAAAAGGAACCCATTGAACTTGTAAAATCTGTAATCACACCTACCTAAAACATGGAATTTAAACACAGATGACTAATAATCCAAGATTCTGTTGGTTTAGAGAGCATAGAGTAAAAAAATAAAATCAAAAGTTTACCTTTATATAAAAAAGGCCATATTATATATATATATATATATATATATATATATATATACTCGACTCGACCCTCCCGTTGAATCCGACACATGAGGGTCTAGCAGATCAGTTCCTAGGAAACCGACAGCAGCAAATGAGATTTGATTATAGTGGTGAAGGTTTCGTGCAGGACCATCCACACTTTTTGAAGGGCCGAATACAGAGACCTGGTGCACTAAGTGCCACAAGGTCCCCAAACGGCCCTCCGCAGGTTTTGAATTCAGAGTAGTTCTTCTCCTAGACCAGTTGGCATCCAAGGCTATAGAACCCAGTCTGTCCTGCTATTTACCCATAGCTGGAGGGAGAAGAAGAGGATTCACACCTTTCCCAAGAGTATTAGCACACAAGTGAATGTAATGGATTCGACGAGAATTCAAACTCAGCTCTCAGATTCCTCAATCCAAGCCGCTATCCATTACTCCACCATGCCTCCACTTACAAATATACAATATCACCTGAATTCCATATAGACAAATTGGAATTATTATACACTTACATACATAAAGCAAGATTTACAGTTTTTCAGTCAGGCTTGGAATCTGTTAATTTCTTGAAACTTCAAATGGACATGTCTCTCCTTGATTTTGGAACATTACAAATTATACTAACATTTGATTAACAAGCCAAATGCATAGAAACATGATAGATTGATAAACGTTCCCAATTTTTTCTATATTTTATCATTCTGTCAGATTCCAATTTATATTTGATAGCAACTCGTGTGAGTGAGTGAGACAGACTAGTGCTGATCAACCTCTTTGCCCAATCATAATAATCTACAAGATCAGCTTACCTAATTATAATAATAATAATAAAAAAAAAAAAAATTAAAATCACCCTTTAAATTGACTGGAAACACCCAGCAAAGATAAAACTACTGAGTATTAGTGATCTGCAAGTCCAGAGTTATTCCAGTGAAACACTAATAAATTCATCCTAAAATAGGAACACCAATTTTAAACCAATGCAAAATTGGTCTAAATTATTCAATTTTTATAACTTTCAAGTATAACAATCTATAATCTAACGTACAACTCAAGTTCTTTATATAAAGTCATAATAGCATCCTGGGCTATCAGTAAATGTTAATATTAGTCATATTCTGCACACACTTCTCATAGGAACAAAGAGTGACTAAACAACATTTGCTTACTTTTTAATGACTGCATATGTTTAAATGTTACAAATCATTTAATTTATTATGCTTAAAATGAGCTCACACACAAAAAGCTTCCCAGAAAATAATGAGGGTCCATCCTCTTCACCGAGTTGTTAACATGTAATATTTAAGAGACATTATTTAACTCTATTCTGAACAAAGAGGGGAAAGAAAGAAAGAAAGAAAAAAAAAAAAAAAAAGATTTTTTTTTCTCTTTCAGCTTTTTCTAGTCTGGTCAGGATTAGGCCGGTTACTGGTAACATGTAACCCAGTACAACTTGCCGCATGGCCAGGTGGTTGGCATCTAAACCAGTTCCCCCACTAGTTTTTCTCCCCATAGGACAAAAAGCAAGACTTGTCAAAGGGTGGACGAGCTTTTTATAAGAGCCAGCAACCAAAATATATATTACATACATGTAAGACTTTTTTTTATGGTAAGCTGGTACAAGATAATCAACCTGTTCATAAGCCCCCAAAACATTCCAAGGATGTAGTTAAATGTAAGCTAAAGACTCTTGACAATGTTAAACACTGGGAAATTAATGTCAGAGATAGATCTGGCTGGAAAAAGTTGATTTGGGAACATTGCAACAATTTCGAGCAGAAGAGAATTGGGCATTAAAACAAAAATCATGCAATGGAGAAATAAAATCTATCCCAGAGCTATTAGGACACTAACACACTTGCAGTATTCATGGAAAAGTCACTCTTTCAGCAGCTGGTTTAGCCAGTCATGTGAGATCACACCAGAGAGGTTAAGTGCAAACCCCTGTGAATGCAACTCTACCAGAATGACTGGCAAATTATTTGTGCGAGTTTTGTGACATGTTTGTAAGTCTGTTGATAGACTCAAACATCACATGATTGTACATAGAGACAGGCAAGTTTCCAATATCGGTAACACAAACTTTATATGTACCATGTGTGTAAAAGGTTGTAAAAGTGAAGCTGGCCTTAAGAACCACTTATGGGCCTATAGAAATTAAGTTAGGGTAAAAATGATGCAAATAAAATTCTGAATGAAAAGAAAAAAAAAACTATCAAGAGATGATTGTCATCTGCAACAAAGTGATAATTATCATGTATGTAAGGCTAGAGTGGGGTCTCAAGCCTTGAATACCAACCTTTCTAGAGACATTGTCTCAAAAAAAAAAAAAAAAAAAAAACACTGTCTACTAGGACTAACATGATGTCCAAGTTGGGCATCAAGAAAAACACCTGGCCTTGTAAAAACCTTGCATTAAATTTGACAAATCCTGTCAGACAGGACCTACTTTGCTTTGTGAGAGATTAATACTGGTGTTGTCTCAAAAAAAAGCAAAACCCCTTTATATGAATGTGACTAGAACCAGTCAAAAGTTATTGGTTTATTTATGTAAGCATCAGTACATCTGCCTTGGATCAGAATATCTGTGCACTATGTAAAAAGTTTTACAAACATTGCATTTTATATATATATATATAGATTTCATTCACTCGAGCTTTTTTTGCATAATATTCATAGATTATTAAATAACATTCTTTTATTCTCTCAAGATGTTGGCAAAGTATTTGTTCTTTTTATTAAAAAAAAAAAAAAAATGTTCTTAATGAAATCTTATATATGTTTGATGCTTCTGATATGTAAAGGGTGTTCCAATAACTTGGACCAATTTTAAATGTTAATCAAGTTTAAGTATTTAATGATATTTTTCTTTTTCTTCTAGATTTAACAACTTATGTCTTTGTTAATCTTTCCATGGTTGAAATTGTCAATCGAACAACATGTTAAAGTTATCAAAGCCTATTACAAAAATGGACGTTCAAACAGAAATGCAGTGAGAAGCTCTCAGGTGACATCATCTCTCGAAACAGCAAAGTCAATTGGCCACTACGATTGTGTGACTTGATGCCTTTAGATTTCTTACTTTGGGGGTCATCTCAAAAGTAAGGTCTATGCCAACAACAATTCAACAGCTGAAGGATGAGATAAGGCATATTCGTGAGATCGAGGAGCAATTATGCAGAGGCATCATCAAAAAATTGACCATCGAGTGGAGGTGTGCCACCGAAGCCTTGGCAGACATTTGGGAAATAATTCAATAGAAAAATAAATTTTCACCCATATCACTGATTTATTTACTGTTGACTTTAACCTGACTTCATGAAACTCTTTATCTCGAGTCTCCTAACAAAATCCAAAGAAGAATATGCAATGTTATGAGTCCTGATATCTCAGCTTCAGTCACTTTCCCCATCACTATAACAGTTTCTTAGAATATTTTCTATAAATATTTTCAAAGTAACTGACCGCATTACCTTACCTCTTTGATATCTCAACTTTATGAATTTAAGTGCAGTACTAGATTGGCAGTAAGGTCTCATTTCACAGTTGTAATTGCTAGATGTGATCATAAGTTCGATGCTAGCAGTTTCTTCTCTCACACTTCTTGCTTGTTAAACTCTTCTAGCTTCTTGCTTTCCAGTCAACTTTGATCTTCAAAAGTTGAAATCCAATGTCAATTGTTATCTTCTGGGTCATGTGTCCTTGGAGACCAGTGGACAAAAGCATTGGTTGAAGTAATCTAGTGACTTGACCCAAAGAGTTGAGAGTTCAATACCTGGCCACAGCAGAGGTGAACAATAACTTGGAGAGTTGAGTTACTAAAGGAAAATAACTGAAACTGAAATATCCAGAAAAGGCATGGCACGTGGAACTAGAACAATCTACCCAAGTGGATAAAATAAAGAGTTCAGTTCAAAATCCCAATGTATATCCCCCGCAAAGACAGCCAAAGCGTACAACAGCCAAAACATTATGAATATAATAATGAGGAGGACAACAGTCTGAACAATGTAAATAGTGTAAATAGTTACAATACCTCAAAAATATAGACAGATACTGGAGTTATTTTCTCTGAGGGACTTGGAGACAATTTTTTTTTTTTTTTACTCTATGGGATATGTTATTGGTATACAGTTAGGGTTCCAAAACATTTATCCAAAACTGGTATGCAGTTTTCTTACCAAAATAACACCTTTAGTGCACACATACTTAGATGTCTTAACAATCAGAAGTATAGGTCATTGTAACTCACATATGCTGTAACTTGAGGACTAATTGTATTTGTAAAAGATGCAATCTATTCACCCAGGCACATATTTTATGTACAATTCAATTTCACTGATCTTGATAGCTTGTTATCAAATTTACACAGAAGTTTTCTTTTTGTACTTTTAATAATAAAAAATATATTAAGGATGAAAATTATATATAGTAGTTTTAACCCAATGAAAATTTCATGGTTTTTCTATTTGAAATTTGTAATGACTTAATTCTTCAGTTAATGATTGAATAAGCTCATGGTGAGTTCTACAGCAATTTCTATAGAAATTCCTCTATTGTATCTTTGAGCTGAAAATATTGCAATAACAATCATAAATATGACTGCTGGCCATTATTTTAAGAAGTAAGGAGGTACAAATGAAAAAAAAAAAAAATTGAAATTGACAACATTTTCTATTTCATTGAAACAACCATTAAACACTTCTATCTTCCCTTTTCTTACTGAAACCAAGTAGTGTCTTTGATATGTATTTTGTCTTCTCGCACATCAAGACGAAATAGTCCATTATTGTTTAAAGTATTAGCAGTAAATGTTAAAGACTGTCTTTTTTTTTTAAATGAAAACAAGCAGTGTCTCCGATGTGTCTTTTGTCTTTCCACGTAACCAAAACAGAATAGTCTATTATTTATGAGGTATCAGCAGAGTGTAACAGTCATGCAAACTAACAAAGAGAGGGACAAGCACAATTATTATGATATTCTCTCTTTCATTAACTTAGTGTTAATGCCTTTGTAAAAAAGACATGAATCTATCTTCCTCCTGGGCTCCCTTGCCTTGGGCAAAAGCCAGAGGAAAAATGAATTAAAACTGGAGGAGAGTTTTGAAGACTTTACAGTACACTTGTTATTAGTTCTTCCGCAAAGTGTGGCTGGTTCTATACAAGCCTTCATAACTTTAATCAAAACATTTGTGTGTAATATGTGTTCTAAACTGAACTGATGAAACAAATGGAAGTGTTCACATTGAAATGGCTATACACATGTACATAAAGATGTGATGTGTGTGTATAAAACAAAAGGAAAACTTATCTAACAGACAGGTTTCATCCTTTGAAGGACTTTATCAAAACAAATGCAAGGATTTTTATTTTGTAACAAGTATTTATAGATAAGAGCAAAAACGTTATTTATTAAAATTTTTAAATTTAACACACACACACATTATATATATATATATATATATATATATATATATATATATATATATATATATATATAAATATAAACATGATACAAACAATTATACATGCATGCGATCACACACATATATAAATTTGCAAATAAATATTTTATTTAATTTTTGGGGTTAACAAAACAGTGCTCAATATGGTAATACAGAGCTATAAATAAACATACATATTACTTTACATTGAAAGTACAACTTGGAGTTTTATGTTCAATAAAACTTTCAGATGATGCACTGTTTGTTGCAATCATTAGTATTTTAAAAATTCTGAAAGTACTAACGATCATCATGAACAGTTCATCACCATTATAAGTACCTGAAGATTGTATTGAACATGAAATTGAGTCATACTTTCAATGCAAGTTAATACACACACACACCTGTCAAATTCAACATATGAGGGTCAAGCAGGTCACTTTCTAGGAACAGACAGCCTGACAAGAGCACATGAGATTTGATTATAGTGGCGAAGATTTTATGCAAAACCATCTACACTTTGAAGGGCCGAATACAGAGACCTGTTGCACTACATGCCACAAGTCCCCAAACGACTTCCACAGGTTTTGAATTCACAGTTGTCCTTCTAGACCAGTTGCCATCCAAGGCTATAAAACCCACTCTGTCCTGCTATTTACCCACAGCTGGAGGGAGAAGAAGAGGATTCATACCTTTCACGAGGGTATTAGCACATAAGTGAATTTTAATGGATTTGACTGGAATTCAAACTTGGCTCTCCAATTCCTCAATTCAAGCCGCTATCCACTACTACACTGTGCCTCCTGTGTGTGTGTATATATATATATATATATATATATATATATATATATATACACACACACAAGATTAGCTGAATAACTATATATAAGATTAGCTGAAAAGTCTGGCTAAGTTATGGAGGATGCTAAGTGACATAATTTAGTGTCTAATAAACAAAAGTGAGTAAATGATGTTCTTGAATTATTTTTTATACAAATTACTCTTTAAATTATTTTAGTTTGGGATTAATTTGTGTATTATATATTTTTTTTAAAATAACATGAGGTTGGAAATTTAACAGTTTTCCTTTCATTTTTTTTTAACATTTTTATAGTCATATATGCTGGCTTGGGAAAGTTTAATTCTTTCAATAATGGAGATATTGGAAAAAAGTCCAGGACACAGATTTATATTTTGATAAGATTTGATAGCGGCATTCTCAAAAATTTTCCATCTAAGCTACTTTCTCTTTCAATAAGTGTGGAATTCTTTAGATCAAAGTTGTGGTTTAATTTATTTCTATCTATAACTAATGCATTTGATAAATCTATCTATAAAAAGCAGGATGTGTGTGTGCGTGTGTAACAAATGCACGGCCACAATTTTTGACAGATTTGCACCAATATTTACATGCACAAAGTTAGTGGGAAGGCCAAGACCAACTTTGCATTTCCCAACTCCCATCAATAGTGGAAATAATCAATTTTTTCATTCTTCTATGGCAGTTTTCATGTAGTTTGCGGCCATTTTCTACTGGCCAGAATGAGAGCCAATAGCTGACTGACACGAATGTTAACTAGCGTGCAAAATTCGATAACTGCATTCATCACAAGTGGGAAAAATTTAAATCTGTATGGCACTTTACTCCAACTGGCTCATTCACTTGCTTAAACTCAACATTGATTCTGACTCCTCAGAACTGGGTTCGGTGTGAAAAAGTATTTGTTGTTAACATTCTTTTTTCATTCAGTTTTTCTAGTTACAAGTCCTTTTTTAAAGCTGATCATTTTGTGTTTATTTTGTTTAGTTCTTTTTTTCGTAACAGATTTAATGTTTAGTATAGAGCTTAGAAAAAATTTGCAGTGTGAGATAGGCAAGAAGTAAGGCATGTAGTAACATCAGCACAGCAAAGGGCACTCCTTTAAAAGCAAGGAAGGGCAAAAATATTTTAAGTCAAGTGATAGTGATTGCTGTACTAGTCGTACGATTTTTGAATCAAGCACGGGCAACACCGGGCCATTCTGCTAGTTGTGTATAAGATCCCTTTTGTGCTCATACATACGTTTTTAAATTTCCGCAAGTTTCCCCAATGTATTGTGAGGAGTAGCTCTGGCAGTTTATTTTATATATACCAGCTTCAGAATTATTGTTGTTTTGGGTATTTTTGGTCTTGATCATATCCATAATAGTTTTATGGTTGTAATTATTTTGAAGTTAAGACTGGATGAATAGTTTTGGATAGTGGATGCTACAGAGATAGTAGGTAGTATTATTTGTGTCTTATCTGTAGTTTATTGTCATTCTTGTTAATCATGTTATCTTGTATATTTCTTCTTTAGGTAAGTATTGGGGGCTGCAGATTCTTAGTGCTCTCAAATAGAATCCTATAATTATTCTAGATTTATTCTTGTTACATTAGGGAATATAAAAAAACTTTTTTACTCAGACACTAAATTATCACTCAGTGTCCTGCATAATTTGCCCAAACTTTTCAGCCAACCTGATGAAAATATATATAGGAACATTTCTTAAATTTAAAGATTTTAACATTTTTGCTTTTGTCTATAAATACATGTTACAAAATAAAATCCTTGCATTTGCCTTGATAAAGTCCCTCAGAGGACAAAACATGTCAGCTAAGTTTTTTTTTATTCCAGAAGGCTCTTTATTGAGCATTAAAACTTAACCACATCAAGCAATGCTGCAATTTCTGAATAGAATCCATTGCTGATCTATTATACAGCTTTCTTTAAGACTACAATTCATTAATGCTAAGAGATTTTTTCCATTGATAGTTTTAAAAAACAAGCAGAAAAGATGCTGTAACACAGCTAGAAATTCGTAGTAATTTAACCCTGCAACAAAAGCAAGTGATAATGACTTAGCATAGGGCACTGAAAAATTCTTAGCTCAATTCTCAAAATTTGACCAAATATTAAGATCTATTTTGGAATCCCTTAACCAGACTAAGAACTTTTCAGCACCCCTTCATATCTCAAAATTACATAAGGATATCTTTATCAGCTGAAAACTGAAAAAAAAAAAAAAAAAATTAACCAGTCAAAACCAACATTTATTGTTCTCTTTGTAGCCTTATTTAAAATATCATTAGTTGAAAAACCTATTTCATGTTTTGAGTATCAAATTTCTCAATTATAACATTTAATGATGTTACAATGTCAAAATGTTGGTAGTAATCTAGATGGTAAGAGGATCATTTAATATAATAATAATAAGCAATGTTTTCTGTTCAGTCTGACCAGAATGTTTATAAACAGGATTGGTGTAAAGTCCTTTCATAACTTTTTTTTCACTTGATCCAAAGCAATAAATACCCATATAGTATCACCTTGACTTTATAAAATCAGTCAAAACTCAGCAAATTTGCTTCTAGTTATAGAGCATTAATTTATATGAAATGTAGATTCATACACTTATATTTTTTTTTAGGAAATGTTCTGACTCCACTTATTTTTCACTTTCCCCCCAAGGCTCAAAGTGAAAACCATAATTATAGTTTGTTCATGTTTTTATGATTGCATTGTTTAGAAAAATAATATTCCATTGTTTTTTGGAGTTTTTTTATTCTCTTCAGAATTACCACATTCCATTCTTTGATAAATTTTATATTTTTTAAAGTGTTCCTTTAATTAAATTAAAGCTCTTCTAATGAGGAGGGTGGCTAAACAACCAGCAGAATTATCTGTTGAATGTTGGACAAACCTTCATGTAG
The DNA here is from genome assembly GCA_903632075.3 of Acanthosepion pharaonis. NCBI lineage: Eukaryota > Metazoa > Mollusca > Cephalopoda > Sepiida > Sepiidae > Acanthosepion > Acanthosepion pharaonis. Next base: position 488,467 of record CAHIKZ030003054.1, on the reverse strand, counting down.
GGACTAACAACTATCTAACACAGCAGGGTAGGCTGGGCACCACTGCTCTGCATGTATCCAGTGCAGTAATGATATGGCATCACTGAGCAGAGGGTGTTACCTGGAATGAAGTCAAAAGGCACAGCAGAGGATTCTCCTCCAATGGAATCAACATCTACATGTCCATGACTAAGGCAAGCACCAACAAATTTACTTTCTAAAGACATGCTATGCATAAATACCTACCCAGCTTTCAGAGATATATGGAAATAAGCAGTCAGGTGCTCAGCTGCACAGTAACCCTATGACCACACCCAGTCATAAGATAGATGAGATTTTGCAATCATTGTGTAAGGGAACATGTTAACACCTAACTAAATTAAAGTACAATTTTTTTATTGGACTGGCTATGTTCCATTAATACTATTAATCTTGGAAAAGCATGAATTCAAATCTCCCAGTATGATAGACATTTTGAAAAAATAAAAAAATACTTTTCAGCAATCAACAATGGCTGATATTGCCAAATAGAGAACCACATTTTTCAGTTCACAACACAATGACTTAATAAAAATTCATTATTAATCATTCACTCTTCACACTATCAATTTTTAAAATCAAAATCTATCAAACTGTTTGTGTTATACATTTAAGCTAATATTCACAAATACAACTATCAATTTTAGAAGTAAGCAAATTATAAGCTGCAATAACATATCTAGACTATTGTGCTCATCTTTGTTGTTATCACATTTCTGTTGTTGTCCCCCTTCAGCCTTCATCAGGTGTATATTGATCTGGGTAACCTAAAGGGAATTCTGAAAAGAACCCTTTATTTAATATATGGGGATAGACTGTTCTCATTCTACTGCTCATGGCTAGGGATATCGTGCAATAAAATAATTGCAAATATTTTTGCAGTGATATAAAATTGTATTAGAGTAATAAAAGTAGACAAGACAAAAAGTAATTCATAAGAAAAAAAAAATCTATAATAAAAAGTGGGGGGTAACAAAAATATATATTAGTGTCAAAATAATAATACTGAAATATAAGAATGATTAAACCCAATTTCTCAGTTTATGGTGGAGTAATGGATAGCAGTTCAGACTGAGAAATCAGAGAGCAGAGTTCGAATTCCAGTTGAATCCATTACATTCACTTACGTGCTATACCCTTGGGAAAGGTATGAATCCTCTTCTCCTCCGGCTATAGATAGATAGCAGGACAGACCAGGTTCTATAGCCTTGGATGGCAACTGGCCTACCACAGAAAGAAATGACAACCAACTGTGGGGAAAAAAAAATCTGCCTTGTCAGTCATGTATCAAAAGATACATGATCGCCTAAGCATGTATCATGCTTGGCACATAACATAATATGAAACCATTCAGTCAGTTATTGCCCTTTTATAGTAATATACAATTTTTTGTTACTCCTCTTATGTATTGCTTTTCAATATGTCGGTGTTTATTGTTCTAATCCAAAATTAAGTTAATAGAACATTCAAGGGAAAATTGCTGGATTTTAAGGTTTACAGGAACCAAGAAAGCCCCTTTATTTACACACAAAGAAAATGGTTATAGTTTTTAATTAAACACAGACGGATAAAATGGGTTTTATTAATCAGTTATCTAGACAAACATGTCAAATTAGTTTCCATACTTTGTTCTTTCTTTGATGACACATTCAAATCCTAGTTCAGCCCATGTAACATTAATTGATTTGTTGCCATGGTGATCCTGTCAGGAACCATCTACAATCTACTGCTAAGCTACTTAGTATAATAACAAGTCTTTGTAGGCATGGCTTAAAAGTAGTAGGTGGGATTAAATTTTCAGAGGTAAAACATTCCATCCTTGGTACAAGCTACAGCCGAACCATTTATCCTTTTTTTTTTTTTTCTTTAATATTTTCTTTAGGTTTATTTCAACAAAATAGTGTCTGTGTTACTGGTAATAAAATGCTACTTTAAAACCTGGCAATATATCAACTAAATATATCTTATTACAAGTGAAGTTAAAGAATTAAATGCTGCAGGCCAACAAATGAGAATAGCATTAAAATATATTTCTTCTTGGTCTTTGTCAAGATCAACAATACAGGTAACAGCTTTTTGCTTTCAGAGACTGAACAGACAGCTATTTACAGACATTTACTTTTGGCACATAGCCACAATTATGGTAAACTGAATTCAAACTTCTACAGAGACTATCCATATTCATTTTGTCCATGGGAAAATGCAATATACTTCCATCATATGTCCCATTACCAAATAATTTGGCCCAAATATCTTATCACTGACATGCCACAATCTTTAACAGAAGAGAGTGGGTGAAGAATTACTTCAGAAAACTACTCTTCTATAACAAGCTTATAAGCACTTTCATAGTGTAATTAATAAAATATATTTCCAAATCATTAATATTAGTCACTTCAGCCATTGATCATTTCATGAGTACAATCAGTAGCCATTCTGCTATCACCTCTTCTAAACCATCTTCATTTTATGACTTACTGATTAATTTTCTAAAGTACAGTCTTTAAGACTGAATTGTCGTGAATCTCAAGATATATGGTAGGAGCACTAGAACAGATATGGCAGCAATATTAAATACATGGACAAATGGCAGATTTATAAAAATATCTGAAATGTAGATATTTTTTCTTTAAGTTTTCAAGTATGCAGGTCGGTAGATGAAATACTGTTTAAAATAAATGCAAGTCTACTCAAATACATGTATCCACTAAAAATAACATTTGCAGTAATAAAAATATATTTCTGATTAAAAACTAAATTTATTAATCCTTTAGAAATTGCTTCGTTTACATTTTGGATACAAAACTGAGCAGATGTGTTTAGGGAAAATCTGATCAAATAAGTGTGCTTTAAAGGCAAAAATAGAACTTATTGTAAAACACTTTGTAGCCAAAGCATGTCAGATCAGATGGTGGCTTCTCCTGCAAAAGGGACAAGTTCAAGTCCTGCCAGAGACAACATTTTCTTTAAGTTTTCTTGAGTACACAGGCTGGTAGAAATAAATATTAAGATAAATGGAGTGTTTATTCAAATAGAGGTAGCCACTAAATTGAAGTAATAAAAATAAAAGTCATGATTTTTTTTTTGTCTATTGCTTTTCTGTCACAAAAGAGAAAAAAGAGAGGAAGGAGGGATGAAAACACACACATAAAATGAACTCTACTATGTTAGTGTGTTCAGTGACTACTGCTGATAAATGTTTTGTTGCCATATTATTTTATAATTATTAAAAAAATAAAAATATAAAGAGTTGTAGAAATTCATCAGAAAAATAAACTTTAACATTTGTCGTATACCGTATATCGTATACATAATGTTATTTTTAGTGGATACCCATATTTGAGTAAATGCTCCGTTTATTTATTAAATATAGTGTATTTACTTATTTTTGTAAACCAGCCTGAATATTCAAATCTTATTAAAGAAAACGATGCACACTCCAACAGTATATAAACATGCTTGATTGTCAAAGTATTGTGGTTGAGACAGTCTAAAATACGTCGGATTTAACAACAGGTCAAATAAATAAATGGAGCATCTACTCAAATATGCATATCCTCTGAAAATAATGTTTAAGTAATAAAATCTGTCAGATTAATAAAAATTCATCACATCTCGCATATATACTCATGTATCATGCAACTTTTGAAGATCTAATTTTTTTAAGCTAATTTTAAGGAGGTCGCATCATACACAAGATATAAAATTAGTGTATGTACTGCTGGCCCGGCTATGCCATTGACCAAACTATATATCCATTTACTGTAATCAAAAAGTACAGCTCTATTTAAAATAAACAAGATTTTTGATAAAACTGATGTTTTACTTAACTGTATCCAAAAACAATGCATGTAATATTCACATATTAGTATCTTACTTATAAAACGCAGATTGTGTGTGTCTGTACGTTTATATATTGGATCGAATTTCCTACATTTTTCACAGGACTACGTAAAATTACCTTGTGGTGGTTTTGACAGCGCCAAAAATTGGAAAAACAATTGTTTTTGCACAAAATCAATTTGAAAATACGATTAAGAGTCATCGCGAGAATGAAAGGGGACAACTCATATCGAGTTATACTTATTATAAAAAACCTGTGTGTGTGTGTGTGTGTGTGTGTGTGTGTGCGTGTGTGTCCCTTATATATGGGATCGGTTCCTACATTTTTTCAACCAATTTCAACAAAACTTCACTTTTTTTTTTTGGTAGTGTTTATTATTGTCTCGCACACTTTTTTTTTTTATTTTTTTTTTTTTTTTCATTCAGAATTATTTAAAAATTCCATTTACAAGACAATTGTTTATAATAAAGTTCTATTCAATTGGTAGACTCATGTGATTGAAAACAATGTTTTTTACTTGAGTTTGGGTTTGACCAATTAAATAAAAAAACAAAACAAAAGAACTAATTAAGACATGCGTGTCCGTCAACCTTAAACAATAATCTTTGTCAATTTTATTTTTCAGTCTTTATGTTGGTCGATACTTGATCTATCTCTTACTGTTACATCCCCGGGCAACGCCGGGCTCTACTGCTAGTTGTATTATAAAATACTAACATAGCGAATATGCATCTTTTCCAGTGTTTATGCTTATAAAATGTTTAGCTGTTTCTCATTAGTTTGCTTATGGCTGTACATGTTTACACAATGAGTATATTCATGATACTTTTATCATTCTCTTTTACTTTTTTTAACTAGAAGATGGGATAAAAAGAGAGGAAAAGAGGTTAGCCTATTGTAATTTGGTCTCTCAAAAAAAGGAACTCACATAATACATTAGATACATGATAAAATCATTTTTTATAAGTGTAAATTTGGGAGTTGCACGATACGCAAGATTGCGCATTACATGAGTATATACAGTATATAAAATAATGGGTGTGTGTTGTGGTCCAATGGATATTGGCTCAGAAAGTGAAAGAGAGCCAAGTTCATTACATTCACTTATGCACAAATATCCTTGGGAAAGGTATGAATCCATCTCTCCTCTTCCCAGCTATGGCAGACTGGGTCCTATAGCTTTGGGTGGCAACCAGTCTACCACAGAAAGAAACAGCTACCTACTGTAGGAAAATCCCTGCATTCAGTCATGAATCAAAAGAGACAATCTCTGACCACATGTCACTTCAATTTAACGGATATAAAAAATAATAATGCAAGCCATTGATATATGTAACATTATATAATTTAATGTATATAAAAGGTAAACAGAATTTCTGCCAATAAAGTGTTATTTTTGACTAGAGCAATAATTATTGAATTAGAAATAATAAAGTTTAATACTTAAGTATCAACTTAGTTTTATGATTTCACAAACAAGTTCCTGACAAGTGATGAATGAGAAATTACATCATTATTATTATATAATTTATCTATATCAGTTTTTATAGTTATTATGCTACTCTAGTTATGTTTGCATACCTTTGTAAGGATATAACCTCATTATGAAAAATAACATTTATATATCTGCTCTATATTTAGAGATTTTTTATCAAATCCAAAGAAGAATCCTGACCTAGCATCTTGGTTTCAGACACTTTTCCATAGCCATAACAGTTTTCATATGCCTTTTCTATAAATACTTTCATGGTAATTGTTCTGATGAAATTTCCACTTTGGTATCTAGACTTTATCAATGTAAGCGCAGTACTAGATTGGCGGCAAGGTCTCACCATTTTACAGTTGAATTGGCTTGATGTAACTAAGTTCCATGCTGACAGTTTCTTCTATCACATTTCTTGCTTATGGAACCTCTAGTCCTTAGACATTTTGCTTCCCGGTCGACTTTGAATCCTCAAAAATTTAAATGCGATGTTAATTCTTTTCTGTTTTCTTAATTCATGTTCCTTTATATTGTTCCCCACCCTTAATAACATTTTTTTCCATTCTCTAACACTCAGTAACCCTGTCTAACACTCAGTAACCCTGTCTAACACTCAGTAACCCTGCAGCATTATTTCTTTGATGGAGTAAAATGATAGAAGACTTTTTCAATAAATATTTATTTTTAAAAATAATTTCCTTCTTGTCAATGCACTTGACTAAATACTTCTTCATAAATAACAGATCAATCATGGATTATACAGTGAAAATTTCATTTCAAAATACAGCTAGATTACAGACTTATTGAATATTGATTGATCCTTCTTTCTACACACATTTAATGCATATATTGATGTACACAAGGGGATGCTGAAAAGTTTTCGACCCAACCAAGAAGGGATTTTTTTAAATTAAAAATCTAAGACTTCTTATTCTTAAGTCTTAGATTTTTAAGACAAATTCACTTATGTTATTATTGTTAAGTGTACACACTGTACAGTGTACACCTAAGTAAATTTAAATCCTAACTTCCTTACTTTGTGCTACACAAACAATGTTATATAAATTTATTGTTGTGCCAGACTAAGCAAAAATACGAGGGTAAATCAAAAATTATCCGAACTTTCAACATGTTTGTGTGTGTGTGTTTTTTGTTTGTTTTTTTTTTACGCGTGCAGATAATTTGACTTTCCCTCGTAATATTTTTTAAAACTTAACACTTATTTCAAGGCATCACTCACTCATATTTCATTTCAATATGTTCAAGATTCAAAGTACCTGCTACAACCAAGGTACATACGTACAATCATATCCAACGTACGCATCTCATGTATACACAAGTTTAATTACAACTTTTAGTTTTAACTAATCACACTGACTGCTTGGATGTACATCTCATTTTTACTCAGGTGTCACACTAAAAAAGCTGAAATACCTACAGCGGTGTTAAGCTTTCTTTGAGATTCCTTTTCTTTAAGTTTACGGTTTTTATTTCCTTAATGACCTGGTAGGTAGACAGATGTTACGGAATGACAGTGAGAAGCAGATGATCTTCGGAAGCATAAATAATAATTGCACTGTATATGAATAATGCAAGTTGAAAGAGAAAAAAAAAAACCGCGACAAGATAGATACAAGTCCATTTTCTACTTAAAGCTCTGCTAAAAGCCTAACCTTTTTTTCTTTAAAAACTCAATATACTAGTGACTAGTCAGTAGTGACTTTAAAATTTTTTCAAGCAGGGAAAGAAAGTTCTCTAAGTAATTTTATTTTACCAGCTAAATTTATCAGTTTTTTTTGTTTTTTTTTTTTTTTAAATACATCAATTTCTCTTTTCTACAAGTAGATTTTTAATTTTATAAAGATTTTAAAATTAAAAATGCGATTGTATTTTCTTACTTAAAAAAAAACAAAAAAACAAACAAACTAATAATTTATTTTTAAGAAGAATCTACAAGTTTAAAAGAAAAACAGAAAAGTACACTTACCGATCTTGGAAACACCGTATTAAATCAATTATTGAAAAGAAAAATGTTAAAGAATCAGCCTTAAGAACTTGGTATTTAATTTAAAAAAAAGTCACAGCTTAGTACGTGAAAGATTTAAAAACTAAAACAATTTGGTTTGGTGGTACATCCCATTGCTTAAATAAGTCTGCTCTTTTAGTGAGTTTTACGTGAAGAATTTTTTGTGCATCAGTAAAAAATAGAACCGTTTTTTAGTTAGTACTGCTTAAGTTCATTCACTTCACTATCATCAGCAGCAAAAATCTTGGAGTTACTAACTACTGAAAGAATTCTCCCGCCCAAAAAACAAATGCCTAAGCATCACTAATTATTTTATCCGTTGCGTAGATAAATAATGACTTAATTGTTATCGACAAAAAACATAAATAAATATACGTTTTTAATCACATCTCAATCAGGCATATGTTTTTTTTTTTTTTGTCAGGTTTCAAATATTAAACTTGAGTTTTAAATCAAAAATCAAGGTCGCCTGACAATAAAAATTGAAGGAGAGCTGACAATAAGGGTCTTATCGCTATTTAATCACTTTTTGACTGAGTTTTAATTACAGTAGCAACTTTTTTTTAATTGCATGAATGAACTTTTTTAATTTAATTTAAAAATGTTTTCTACTCAAGAGACTGGAAGTATGTTTCACAAATAAAACATTTGTCTTTCAAACGTGCCCTTCCCAGAAATTGTAATTTACAAATACTTTTCATTTTTTAATTTCTTCTTCCTTTTCTTCCTGAGATACGCAATGCAACTTATGCATCTTTCTGTAATTTAGTTTTTCTTTTCAATACGTTTTAGAAGCTTATTATTGTCATGGTCTTTTGAGAATATTCATTTCACAATAATGCAAAATATTTTTAATAGAAAATAGGATTTTTTTATTAAAGAAAGTCATTTCCTTGGTGTAATGGTTAAGGCCGCGTTCGAATTCGGGTTCACACAAATATCCTTCTTGAGAAAGCCACAAAAATCCATCTATTCGTTCTATAGTGAGTTAGAGATCACTAGCCGTGGTCGGCAACCAGCATAGGAAAATAACTTTAAATTCAAAATTGTACGTATCCCTTGAAGTGAAACTAAAAGGCCTGCTCAGTACAGTTGTAGTCAGGGTATTGATAAACTAAAGTAAACTAATTACTAATAAAGTAAAGATGGGCATGCTTGGAAAGAAGCAACTGAAGATGAGAAATCAACCACTGATTTACACTATACAACACTCAAGTCCAAACAGCTAATGATTTATTTAAATTAAAACCAAACATAGAATGTTATTGTTATAAATTAAAACAAATACATAGTAACAAGTAGAAAAACTTTTTTAAATCATGCCCAAAATAATGTCTTTTTAAAAACTTTAAATTTTTATCTTTATTTTAAAGAAACTATCTGTGCATAAACTACTTTATAAAATTCAAAGTTTTCAAACATTGATAAAAAGTTTTGGCTAAATATTCACTTCTCTCAATTTCTTCTAGCATTTGTAAGAGAAAAAGAAAAACAGTCGGAAACTTTAGTTTAAAAAAGAAAATTGGCAATAAACCCTTCATGCCCGCAAAACAAAAACAAAAACGGCGTGTCAAAAAGGACGGTTTGACACTGCTATTCTTACTGTATGCACTTTTGACTACCTCAAAAATATTTTTATAAGATAAAAATATGTGAACCAAGTATAATGCGAGATTTATTATTTACCATTTTATAAAAAAAACTATGAAAACAATTTTTCATCTAGTGGTTATCTTTGTTGTCAAGTCTCAATAAAAAAGAAAATGTACTAAATCCATTTTCTTTTCATATTTGGGTTTAAAATACTAATCACCGCTTTTTAAAAATAGAGATTGCCGAGGGAGTTAAAAGTGTATACAGTAATTTAATGTTATCAAGGAAATAACCGGTTTTGTTTTTTTTCCTGTTTTGTGTTTTTCGGGTATGAATGTTATTGTTAAACATTGCCCAAGAATTTAAAACTTAAAAATAAGCTTAGTTTGATGTCAAAATCAAAATTCAAACTTTGCGTAAAATTAATTTGGTAACGCTACAGACATTTAAAATGTTAAAAAAAAAAAATAGGATTGTGCTCTGCATTTTATTTATTTTACAGATAAATAGTAAAAAATACAAAATCGTCTTTGTTTCAGTGTAATTACTGTATTTCCATATTTGCTATATTTCTTATTTTACTGAAGTTTATAAGCAGGATGTAACAAAAAAAGTTTAGCTACGATCAAAAACTCAAATGTTTAATAATCATAAAATTCACAAGTCAATAGCTTCTTTTTTTCACAATTTTGGTTATCAGTAAGAAGACATAACAAACAACAAACAACCAAAAAGCAAGAATTTATTAATAAATTTGTCCTTTGAGCAAGCAATTACTAATTTGAAAATTGTTACTACAGAGTTATAAAGGAGGCATTAAATAGTTCTCATCCTCCTCTTTTCCTATTTTGAAATATTTATTATCTTTAACTTTTTTGGTCGAAACGGACTCTAGCAAACAAAAACATACGTTTTTCTAATATTTTAGTTTACAAGCTTTAAACAAAAAATGCTTATATTCTAATTAAATTATCTTAAATAATGCAATGGGAAGACGCATAACACTACTAGTCACTAGACAGAGTGACTAAGTTTTTCTTTTTTGTTGTGCTCAATTCAAAACTATTTTTTTTAATAAAGTTAAAAATTATCAGTTCACAATATTGTGTGAAGTTTCAGGACATTATTTTAAAGTTTAAAAATTTAAACCGAAATCATAGTTGATCCAACAGCAATTTTTACCAACAAAAATTAAATATTGAAATTAAAGCCTAGCTGAATATTTTAAAAATATTTTGCTTTTAGTTTTACATAAATTTATTTTATTTTTTAAATAAAAGTAATTATTTTTAATTTTAACCCTACAAAATAGTTTTTTCAATAACATTTTTTCATTTTTATTACCACAATTATTCTAAGCTTTCCTTTAAGCATGTTTTTAAAACTTATTAAAAAAATAGATCTTGAGCAGGATTTCTTTTATTTATCAATAGAAGTAATAATTCAATAAACTAAATACACTAAAGTTTTATTTTTAGAAAAATTTAATTAATTTTCCCCCCTTTTATTTTCCCATTAAAACATATTGTAGTTATTTGCGTGATTGTAGTTTATTTCAGAATTGTACAAATATTGATTGACGATCACTAAGTACTTGCAAAACTCAATAGACAAAGAAGGTAAAGAAAAACGGACACTATGGCTAAGTTAGGAGAGAGAAGGTGATGGAGAATTTTAAAGCAAAAGCAATTTTAAGTTTTATCCGTTCTCCTACAAGAACTTTACTTAAAAATCCATCCAAACAGAAATATGTTAATTAATTCAATTCTACTTTATTTTTAGAGTAGAGGGCACATCAATAAATGCATAAAAAACATTTTAGGGATAAATATGCTGGAGTGCGTTTTGAGGTGAAAGTAAGTAGAACCAAATAATAAAGCTAGATCTTATGTTTCAAAACAAGACCCAATTAAGATGTACCAGTTTCTTATTCACAACAATAAAGAAAATATTGATGAGTAACAATTATTATTAATAAGTGTAAATTAGCAGTAGTAAGTGAATTTAAAAAAACACAAAAACAAACAAATAAATTTTAAAAAAACAAAAAATAAACATTCACAGCGCACAAGAAAAGGCAAAACGAAAAGACAATGATGTAGTTTTTGTTTGGCACAGAAACAAAACATAAGTTAATCTCACAAACATGAATATTGATTAACTTATTAACTTTTTATAAAAATAAATAACATGTTTTTGGGGGGGATAAAAGATAATGTAAACACTTATTTTCTTTGAAATGAATAAATTATTTTACTTAAAATCTGATGCGATATAAAATTAAGATAATTTTTTTTACAAAGAAAAACTACAGAAAAGGACGTAGTGTTTGTTAAACAATACAAAATTGAAATCCCTGTGTATATGAAACTTTATGATTAATTACATTTAATTAATTATACCTTTAATTAAAATAATCTATTCTTTTTAAGCAGTTTAAGAAAATCAACTGAAATTCAATTATTTTTTGTATTGATTAAAAAAAAATATTTTTGAATATCTACCCACCTTGATAGATATTCCTTTCTTTACATTTCATTTAGACTAATTATTCAAGTTATGTGACAAAAGAAAAATTCAACCCTTAAATAAATAATCGATGACGATTTCTTAAGTTGAACTAATTATTTAATTGTAGCAAAATAAAAATAATATATGGAAATTTGCCTGATTGATATTTTAATGGGGAACCTGCTAAAAAGAAACTTCACAGAAAGGGTTTTCTTAACTTTGCTGTATAGTGTATATTCATCTGTCGTCAAAATAAAAATAATTTCTGTTCCTTATTACTTCATTTTTACTAGTCATTTAAATCGATATATCAATTGAATAAATCATTCCAGTGAAATAAAGAAAAACGTACGATACAACAGTACAATGCCAAAATTAAGGGATCTCTTTAAAAACAAAAAGAGATTTTTAAAGTTTAAACCGATCACTGTATCCTACAGCACTTTCCATATTTTAATAAAATAACAAATACGAACAACGATGATGGGCAAGATTTATATAGAAATTCACAAAAATGCAAATAAATTACAGAATGTGGCCCCAAAGTAAGGGATCAGTTTTATAGGGATTTGCATGGTGAAATGATCCCTGACTTTTATCCTGTTCAAACCCTTAAATTTAGTTGTTTTTTTTTTTTTTTTTTTTCAGAATCGGTTTGTTACATTATTTTACAATTAACGTCGTGTATCTGGAAAATATAAAACAAAACAAATTGGTAAACTTAAATAGTTATTAACCTATGAAATTTCAATAGATAAAAATTAAAAACAAAGAAAAAGTTTAAAAAGTTCTCTTACCAGATTATTTAAAATGTTTCTTTGAAGAAAGAATGGTACGACAAATTTATCCTCCTTCCTTTTGTAAAATGTGTCGCTTTTTTTCTCTCTTCTTCCTGATATTCGGGTCCAAAATTTAAAACAAAAATTCTCTCCAGTGTAAAGAGTAAATAATAATATTGGTAAAAAAACCAAGACACTTTTGCTTTCTAGGGGGAGCTTCTGGTAGATTGTTTTCCCACAATAAAAATTTAAAAGTTGATTTTTAGCTTTTCTCTTCATATAAAAATTTCAATTGCTTTAAAAAAAAAAAAGAAAGAAAAGAAACTGAACTTTACTTATGAGATGTTAAAACCGATTTTTTTTTTTTTGTTGTTGTAGTCAGCGGCGTGTCGATTATTATTTTAATTTTGTTTTTTAATTATATTCTGTTGTCAGAGAAATTATTTAGTAAAAAAGAGAGGAGAAAGAAAGACCGAGTCTACACAATAATTGTACTTCTCTTGCTCGTTCCATAACTACCGCAGGGTCCGCGCAGCCGGAGTCACGTGACCTACCAACTCGTCTTTTCTTTTCACACTCTCTCTCTCCTCCCTTCTCTTTCTCTTCCCTCCTACCCTTTCTTCTTTTTTCTTTTTAAACTCACTGCCTCGCTTTTATACACTCTCACCCACATAAAGCATTTATTTATTTACTTATCAAATGTACACAAATATGTACCTGCTACATGTCAAACTAGAGAGACATATGTCGATGATACGATTGATATGCGAGCGAGCTTCTAGCTAGCTAGATCACTTCCCTTATCATGTCTTTATGCTTAAATTTAAATTTCTTTACTTTATGTTTCCTTTTTTTTCCACTTATTTTTTAAATGCTCTAGCATTCCTGATTCTCACCCACCCCGCTGGTATCTGGGCCCTGACAGTCCCCAATTTCACACACTCACACAATACCTGAACAGGTGTGGTTATCATACACGGTTATTATTATGCTTAAACTTAAAAAATTACAATACACTCCAAATTTGAGGATAAGGAAAATATCTTTTAGTTTTAATTTTTCAGATAGGGATCGCTTACCTTGAAAATAAAAAACAGCATTCAAGATCTTAAGATTGATGGGGTGGGGGTCACGAATACTGACCACTGGTAGTCGAAGTGGACATTTCAAGCAAAGAACGAACCCCTCGAGCAAGCCATAGTTGTACAAAATAAACAAGGGCAGTAGTGCGCTCACTAAGGATCGAATCGAACTAACTACCTGAATAGTCTGCGATACTAGCTTGCTAACAAGAACTCTACAGGAAAAAAAAAAACGTCTTAAGGCCACGATAAAGGCCAAAAAATGGTGGACTGGCAGGTAGGGAGTTTGTGATTCCAGGTAGAAAAAAGGTGTTGTCTGCCTTCAAACATTCCAAATCGATCCCATTTTATTTTTGACTGAGTGAACTTTTTTTTAATACTCATCGTTTTTGTCATCTTTTTTTACCACTAAAATAGGAATTGAACATTTTTTTCGTTTTGATAAATAAATGACATTTTTAAGCAAAAACTGAAAAACATAATAAGTGTATCTCATTGTGTTGTGGTTTTGCTTAAAAAAATCTCATTTATTTATTTAAAAAATGTAAAAAAAATAATGTAATTAAATTTATCAGTAATTTTTCTTTTTCTTTTCTTTTCTTTTCTTTTCTTTTTCTTTTCTTTTTTTTACAGTGTAACCCGGATATAAGAGAAACCCGGATATAAGAGAGATTTTCTCTGGTCCCAAATTTGAGCCTGTGTTAGACCAAACCCGGATATAAGAGACTTCTTCTCCGGTCCCGACAACTCTCTTACATCCGGGTTACACTGTATCAGCAATTTTTCTTTTTCTTTTCTTTGTTTTCGTTCTTTTTTTTTTTTTTTTGTAATCCTGATTTTTTTTAATTATTCATTTTGAGATTACATTTTTACACGCACAAAAAAAGTGTGAAAATAAACACAACTTGACTATAACCCAATTCACTGTTAGATTGTAGTGTAAAAAATTGTTACTTATTTTTTTACTTTTAAAGTGGATACCAGTCTGCAGAACCAGGTTTAGTGAAGTTTATTACCAGCTACAGTTTTCACATTATAAACAAATAAAAAGTTATCACAGCAAGAAATCAATTAATGGCCAAATATGGAAGGATGAAAAAATTTCAGACAAAATCTGACCAAACTTCAGAATTTCTCTTTTTTATGATAGGAGGGTCCTTGATTAGACAGAACTTTTTAACACCCTTTGTTACATGTCTAAAATTTAAAGTCAAATGTTCTTTTATTTTTATTTTTTTGACTCACTGGTTTTCCATAAACAATATCTACTACAATACTTTGCTCTATCAACACTTTTAATGGATTTGTGTTTTTTAATGTTTCTTTTCTCATGATAACTTTTTTATAAAATAGCTTTTGATTTTGAAATTAATTAACCAAAAATATTTGGTCAACCTGTTATATATAAGTAAAAGAACAATTCTATCCTGAACTTTTTACACTTGGTAACACCAACTTCATCAGATCAGTATAAAAAATCAAAAAAAATCAAGCTTACAAGTTTAGTTATTCCTGAGCTATATCTCTAGAGTTCTGTTATATTCACTGCAAATTAGATCTCTTTCTGGTTCACTCTACAAGAAAGCAATACCCAAAATAAAAAGTTGTCTTCTGCACAGGGGCTCCAAGCATCACATCCACTCCACAAATCAAACCTCAAAAATCTAAAATACAACATAAAGAAGCCAGTGCTAAAGAAAAAGATTGAGTTCAGGAGCCACCAGATTTACTTTTAAAGAAGCCACTCATAACCAACCCAATACACAATGAAGTAAACAGAAGGCGACCAACAGAGCAGCTGTTAGTGTCCAGTGGGTTCTTGACATCACCACCATGATTTCAGTCAATCAACTCGGCACACATATCCACTCAAGACCCACTCCCTCCAAACACTTACACCATACCCACAGAGACATTCTGCTCACATCCTCTGTATCAGCAAAGTCAGAAATGTGGCAAGCATCAAACTTCACTAATCCACTCTAGGCCTCTCGATGTCACCACCATAACTTTGGGCAACTGACCTGCCAAATGCATCAACCCCAGGTTTTACCAACTCCACCTATATTCAAAATCACCACACTTCACCCACAGAGACATTTAACTCACATCCAATATATAGACAAATACAAAAGAATTTTATATTTATAATTCTTGTACTCTTTTCTTTTCAGCTCACCAATGGTTCTGTTGTTTCATCTGTTCTTCCATGCTACCATATGCATGGTTATAACATCTCTTTATGGTGGAAAAACTTTTCTCAAATAGCTAACCAAGATTTTATTTACTGTATATATATATACATTCCCTGTGTATAAAAAAATGTATAGGCTGTATATATATATATGCTTTTGGATTATGAGTCAACTCCTTTTCATTTAAAGGGCTATGTTTTTTAAGCAAAACAAAATGAGTAAAGAAAACATATTTTCATGATTCCTATATTACATACACTTGTAACAGAAAAAATATTCTCTAAATAAAACAGGATAAAGGTTTGAGATAATTCAATTCATAAAATTGATCTAGCAAGAGGTTAAGCAAAAATAACTCAATTCGCAACATTTATATGAAAGGTTAATTCAGTAATTGCTCATGGGTTTTAATTTTACAACCTAATTTTTTTATTGATTGATTCATCTTCTACAACTTAACACTTTGTAGGTTATATAAAGCCAGAAAACATTTTTAGATTGTAATAATTTTTTTTTTTTTGGAGAATTAACCCCTTGCTTGGGGGAGAAGTGGTGGATTCATACTTTTCCCAAGGGTATTTGCATATAAATGTATATAATGAACCCAACTTGAATTAGAATGCAACTCTCTGATTAACAATTCCAAGCCATTATCCATTACATCCACCCACACATCCAGGTTTACAACACCTGATATTCCCAAGTGGTCAACTATCTAGATACCGAGTGGGTTTGACATTGCTTAACTTCAGTAATCCTACAGGGGTGGCTGGTCTTTCAATGGGATTGGCCATAAATCCAACCTAATTTTACAGGCTCATATTCACATAACATATTAAAAAGGACATTATTTAGTATATAACAAAATAAAGAAATCTAAAAAGAGAAGTGGTGCAAGAACAGATCCTTTCATCAGTTTGACAACTGACCATTTTTTAAAGACTTTGATTTAAGACATCTGGTTATTTCTCATTTCTGAATAGTCAGAAACACTAGTAGATTCTGTCACCTTTAGAAGCCCTTATCTCAGACAAGAGTAAAAGCAAGAACAATTTTGTTTCCTGTTTAGGATTTGATTTACATTTCCTTCTAAAGTCTTTTTTATTCCCTTTCTCTCCAAGTAGCCCTTGCATCTTAGTTGCATTATCACCTTGCTTGAGGTGAACTGATAAAAGAAAAACAATAAAAAAGTAAAGGGAAAAAATAATAACTTTGAAGGATTTTTTTGGGAGATGGTTCTGGTTGCCTAAAAGTGAATAGCATGCAAAAATGGAATCAGTAAGTCATATTCAAATTCAAATTCTGGGACATTTAGCATTTAATAATTCCTTTAGGAAAGGCACGAATCTATTTCTTCCCTCAGCTAACATCTAAGCCTGAAAAAATTTGCTTGCTACTGAAATTGTAAGTCAGTTGTTTAACAAATATAAGATAATTTGTGGTTGGCAGTTTGTTGCACCCTGTTGGAACACCAATTCTTTGACTTAAACAGAAGTGCTGACTTTGACATCCACCACTCATATGACAAGAATAGACCTTAATTTCATACAGCTCCATGCACCCACTTTGAGAATATCATCCAAAAATACCAGTCATAAAACATCTTTTCTGACCAATCAAAAAAAAGCCTATGCAGTTTTTGCAGCAGCTGTTTCTGGGAGATCAGACTGGCATTAGGAATGGACACCTCAGCAGGCAAACTTAAAATAGGTCAACAATAGTGACACCAAGGCACTTCCATCAACAGCAATCCCTTTGCCCAGTGATGAAACCAGTACCAGCAACAGAAACTAACTCTTGTCTATAATCTATGTTGATTTCCTCTCATGGGTCTATCTCATTCAACTACATATGCATGTTGATTTCTCCATGTGTCTATCTCTACTATTACCTTGTGTTATACACCAAACAAACTCTCAGCCACCCATGATTGAGATACAATACCTCAGAATGAGAAAACAATTGAACCTTTATAGATTACAGGAAATAAAAACTATTTCACTTATCTTAAACACATGTTATCTCCATCTGCAGTTTTGTCACTTCCACTTTTTTCCTTGTTAAGAATAAAAGCCACCATTACAAGTTTTTATTACAACAGCTTGGCATTTTCTGATACATTTTCATCTTCAGGCACCAACAATGTTCATTCACAGAGATACTTTTAGTGCCAAAACAATGTTATGACTTAGGTTAAAGCTATAAATCAACTCATTAAAATTTTTTATTGCCTAAGTTGGCTATTATAAAGTTGGCAGACAATGTGTTAAAACCATTAGCACTCTGTAGGTGACTATTTTCACCAAGCAAAATGTTAGTCCTGCCAATGCAAGTTGGATTTGAATTTCTTGGTTGTGTAGTCATATCCTTCTATGGCAACAGCTAAAAAATTGAAATTGAAAGCCAGGCTACTGCAATTTCAAATATATAGAACTAATATATAAAACACTATATTTTAAAAAAATTCCATATACAGTAAAAGGGGAATTGATATTTATAAGCTTTTGCTGTATTTTTCATCCAAATACAAATAATTTCTGCTCCTTATTACCTTATTTTTACTATTCATAAAGTTTTCATCAATAAATCTTTCTGTTCAATCTTTCTACAAAGGGTTTGCAGGAATAAATTATCTGCTTTGTTAAATGCTTTATTTATGTTCTCATTGCATTGGTTGTGAACATTGTTGAATAAGCTTATCCTCACAAACAAAAAAATTCTGATGAAATAATTTTTTTTCCTCCAACTCCTGTTTGATGATATTTTTGTATTGAAAGTTTTGAAGCAAAACCAATAATAAAAGCAGCAGTATCAACACAAGAAAAAAAAAGACACTAGCTAGTTTCCTTCAGCAATTAAAAAATCAATACAGCCTGAATGTGTTGAATAGACAATAATGTTGATATACAGAGCTGTCAATAAATAAATACCCATAGGAAAACAATTGCTTTCATCATCTCTCAATTTCAAGACTTTTAAAAATAATGGAGGATAAACAATCCAATTCATGTATATAGTTGAACAACCACAAAATCATTAAAAAAAAAGTTGCATGCAAAATCTGAACTCATTTCAATCTTGAAAAAGGAAGAAAAAACAATGATTAAGAAAAAAAACCTAATTTTGATTTAAAGTCAATGTTTTCACAATAAAGTTAGTATTAATTAATGTTGATAAAAATTTTCAGTATATACTTCTCTTTTGCTCACATGTTCTGTCCATGGTATTCTTTTTGTCCAAGAACTTACAATAATTATCAGCATTTATCTTGAACCATCATCAACTTCAAAGGGACTTACAATTTTATTGTCTACAATATTAGCCCTAAATATTGCTTCATCTCCCCTCTGTTGTTTTCTAAATGATGTTAATTGATTATTTTCATGAAAGACCTAAACTCTAGCTCAGACACCAGATCCATCCAATGTAGCTCTACATTCATCACTAAAAGATTACTGTTGATAAATCAGTTATGTTCTATGTTCAACTTACTTTACTTAAAGTTGATACGTTTTTGTGGTTTTCATATCCTTTGCCAATCTTGTTCATATTCTGCACCTTTTTTCTTTACATTCAAAGCACTAGCTTTAAATATTTTCTTGCTAATTAATCCACTTTTAATTTTTTTTAGTGTTTTGACTGAATAGAATAATCACACAAAGGTTGGTAATGAATGATAATACTTAGGACACGAACAACACATATAAGATTCACCAGCGGCACATAGAAGTAGTAGTCAACTGCTAGAAGTGAGTCAAGTGAATTCCACAATGAATCTCCAAGTGTAGGATATCTACCAACCACCCCATGCAGTCAGATGTGATACAAGGGCGAATTTAATGTGGGGTATCTGAGCCCATAGGCTCAGCCAAAAATTCCCCATAGATCCCGCATAAAATGGGGTCAGGTAGCTGTTTCCTGAGACAAGACTCTGCCCTTCGACATAGCCTTGTCTGGGGATCCTCTCTGCCCAGAGGCAGAGAATTTGACCAGCACAGCTGGAGACGAATCTCCAACTTCAGACCAACATACAATATTTACTACTGCATTTATATGAATAGGGACATACCCATTATCGTCTGTAGGTATGCTACAACACTCAGGTCTCTTTTGGTCACATTCTTAAAGTCAGTCTTTTATCGTTCTTATCTTACCAATGTTTTCAACTTTTTTTCATATCTTGTATGATCTCTATTTAACTTTTGCACAATTTCCAACATTGTATTCTCATCACTCAATAACCTTACAATATCTTGTTTCTCTTTTGAGGTTTGTGGCTTTCTTACAACCAACAGCAATCATTACACAGTGATACCTCAGCTTAAGTTGTTTTCGAAGATATGTTGTTTTTTTTCTTAAATATTATGATGTGAAATCCTGCGACAACAGCCCCACATCACACATCAGGTAAATTTAAAATTGGTTTATTACTTAATTATTTTTTATTATTTTATTCAGTATACTATACATACATATCATAAACACTGTAATAGGCAATGGGGAATGCTTATTTGTGGTTTATAGTGTGGTTATTTTGACTTAAGTCATTTTTCAACCTAAGTCATGACCTCTGAAATCAATTAATGACATAAGGTGAGGTATACCTGTATATCTGAAAATAAAAAATTGTATATTAGTAATTATACTCTTATATATAGTTATTTAGAAATTGATGAACGAATCTTCTTATTTTTCTTTATTTTTTTAGAATGATGCGCACTCTGTACAAGGCACAAGAGTCACTCAAGGTAGAGGGTTACAGAGTAAGAGTCACAGTTTATGGGTATATGTGGGGAAGATAACAGCTAACCCAAGACTTGAACAGGTTAAGAATGTAGTGAGTGGGGAAGTCTGTTGCACAAAGCAGCGGTTCGTGGGAAGAAACTGCTTGAGTGGAAGTTACATCTCACCAATTGATTATGAATGGAATCAAGATGGTTTACTACAATGTGCATAGCATATTGCGTAATAAAATCTCTCACCACCATATGTGATTAAAAGTATATTCTGAAAATTTTACCAATGTCAGTTGGTTAATATCAACTTTGTTTACATTATTTACATGTGGACAGTTGTCCTTATTTTATTGTTGTTATCACAATGTTTCAGTCGTTGTGTCCTTCAGCCTTCATCAAGTAACCTACAGGGAATTTTGAACTGATCCCTTTATTTAATCTATGAGAGGAGACTGTTCTCATTCCACTTCCTATGTCTAGGAATATCTCATCTAGTTCTTATTTCGTACTTCTCAATTATTGCTCACTCCATTTCCATTGGGTCAAAGTAAACACTGCCCAGCCCTGTGAAAATGTGACAAATGATAACTGAATAGTACTATATAAGAACTAGATGAAATATCCCTAGACATGAGCAGTGGAATGAGAACAATCTCCCCTTATAGATTAAATAAAGTGTTCAGTTCAAAATTGAAGAAGGTCGAAGGGCACAACAGCTGAAACGTGATATCAACAACAAAGATGAGGAGTAAAGTGTACTACTAGATTGACAATTAAGTTTTATTGTTTTACTTTTGAAATAGGTAGATGCAACTGTAAGTTTTATTTTAATAGTTTCTTTTCTCACACTTTTCACCTGTGGAGCTATCTTATGGTTTTTTGCTTCTCTGCCACTGTTGTGTCGGAAACCTACCACCCCTCTTGAAGATGAACTTGTCTGCGTCTGTGAACAAAGACTTTAAATAGTGGCATGTCAGTTGACATGGGGGAAGATAGATAGACAGAGAAGTTCTTAGCTGAGCTAGTTATTGACTACTCAGGCGATTTCTGTACCTTTTTATCAACCTATTAAAACCCTTTTTATTTTTACGTGTTATTTGGCGTTTGTCTCTACTAAACCCAAATCAACATCATAACAGCCACCTACAATCTTCAGACATTTAAATGCAATTGCAATATTCTTTCTTCCTGAATCTTGTTTTTTTTTATTCTGCTTTCTCCTCACTAAAGTCTTCTCATTTTCTTCCCCTTCCAATAACCGCTTATGTCTTAATAGCATTAACATCTTGTTTGGGGTGAAATGATTTTTAAAAAAATAAACAATCCTCCATATGTAAATAATGATAAGTCGTCATCACAGAAATTCAGACAGTAATATTGACTTTATTATGAAATATTAAATTACATAAAAAAAATCTGACAGAGTATACCAGGTTTCATTTTTTTTTCCACTGCTGTAAGGTTGTTTCCCTTTGCCATTTCTATGTATAAATACTTTTATGGTAATTGTTCAGACGAGCTCTTTGTTATGGTACCTAGATTTTTTGAATTTAAGCACAGTACTAGACTGGTGACAAGGTTTCATCAATTTATATTTGAGTCGGCTAGATGTAACTGTAAATTTTATGCTAACAGTTTCTTTTCTTGCACTTCTAGTTTGTGGAACACCTTTTGGCTCCATGCTTCCCAACCAACCTTAATCTTCAAAAAATTAAAAGCAATGTCAATCACTATCACCTGCCCTCCTGATTACACTTCTATTTTTCTCACTCATTAATAATGTTTCTGTTTCTAATTCTCCCATACCCAGTAATCCCTTATATCTTAGTGGCTTTACGGCCTTGCATGAGATGAAAAAACAAACATATATCACAATATTCCCTTATAAAGTCAGTAAAGCATTGAGTTGTCCAAAAGAAACTTACTTTTAACAGAAAAGATATAAAAACAATTTAAGTTTTATTTATTTAAATATTAGGGTTTTCACAAATTAAATTAGAATTGATGTATAAAAATGAATGCAAGTTAAATTTATTTAAATATTATTTATCAAAAATGTAAGCACTTTCATCTTCAATGACTGAAACCCAATGATAGTTTGAGTTGCACAAGAGAATTTATTGTATAAGGCCAATATTGTATTTTGCACAATATGTATATTGTAAAAATATTTTGTCATTTTAATGCATGTTTGTTTCTTTACAAATTTCACTTTGAGTAAGAGTCCTGTCTTTTTTGCTAGTGCCTTTAAATTTACTTGTAAAGGGGAGGATAAGTGACTTGAAACCCTCTCCCTTTTCTCTCTCTTCTCTCTTTTTTTGCCATTTCTTTTCTGTTCAGCAACTATTTCTACAGAAAAGAGACACTTCTCTTTAAGGATTGTACACTTGGGGAAGGCAAAGAATGGATCAACCAAGATGTTATGAGGCAATCAACATATAGAATAAGTTCAATAGTTCATAAAACTGTTGGACAGTTATGAGGTCTTCGCAAAATTATAAACCGTAATAAAGATAAGAATATTATATTCAATAATTCATGGAATAACAATAATATTTAATCTCAGAATTTCAGAGAATATAACAAAGGCTGAGGAATGCTCCAGATTAGACATAATGATCAAAATAATAAAGATATGGATAAAATGCAGAATAATTTATGGAATAATGATAATTTTATCATGAAACATTATGGAGTATAAAGAAGGCTGTAGAATGTACCAGATTAGATGTAGTGATCAAAATAACAAAAATGAAGATACCATGCTAAATAATTAATGAAATAAAGTAAAATTAAACTTAATTATGCTTTGCTATTTGGATCAAATTAGTCATCTCAAAAATTCAGACAAATCTTAAAGTAAAACTAAAAAAAGTACTTTTGTCTTTCTCTCAAAAAGAGTTAAGTTTGCTTTTTCAAAAACAGAAGATAGATTAAATCAAACTTCAGTAGCAAGTGACCTGCTTACTATTCAACTAAGTAAATATACCCAGATACCTAGTTTATCCTTTTCCTTTCCTTCCTGGCTTGAAAATATGCATACTGACAAAAAGACACTTGTTCCATTATAGTGAGAAACATATTATAGCTACAATATACCGTTATGAAAGTACTAACAATACTGGGTGTGACAACAGAAAGAGAGAGAATAATATTTATTTACAAAGGTACCAAAACAAGTGTATATTTATTAATGTTTATATCTCCTGAGGAACAAATCAGTTACTAAGATATCGCAAACCAGTTAGCCACCCATTTGTGTGGTATGATTAAAATCTATATCTGCAAGTAGCAATCTTGTATTGCATTGGACTAAGCTTCTTAGACAGCTTCTACTCACAATCTAGCCACAACAACTACTACCAGAGAACGATGTTTCTCCAACTATAAGAAAAACTTTCGTTGGATGCTTTCTTATTTGTGGCCCATGTAAATATTTGACAAAAAACATTCGCAAAATATCTTTATACATATTATAACCCTATATTATATGTCAGTAATATTTGTATTAATTCTTGACCACTGAAAGTCACTTTCTTCCTTATTTTCAATATATATATATATATATATATATATATCTATAGTAAATGTTGGCACAACCAAAACATGGCGGGAGTTGGTCAGGTGCTCAGATGCTCAGCTATCCTACAACCATACCTAGTCATGGGACTGCTGCTGTTGATGATGATTCTATAATAAAAATCATTAGCAATCTATTTAAATTATCTATATAATATAACCCTATTCTATTAGTAATACTTGCATTAATTCTTTATCATTGAAAGACTCTTCTTGATTTTCAATTCCTTTCTAAAGTAAAAAGTAATTAGAATTGCATTTACATTATCCATATAATAACCCTGTTCTGTTAGTAATGCTTGTACTAATTCTTTACCACTGCAATTTCTTTTCTTTCTGATTTTCAATTTATTTCTGTAGTAAAATCATTAGTATTATATTTACATTATCTATATAATAGCCACATTTCTCAGTAATTTTTGCATTAAATCGTGACCACTGAAAGTCCTTTTCTTCCTTTCTGATTTTTCATACATTTTATAGTAAAAATAATTAACAATGTGTTTATATTACCATAATTCCCAATGTATAATACGCCTTTTTTTCTAAAAAGACAATAAGCAAAATCAGGAGTACATATTATGCACAGCTACAAAAATTCTTTAAAACTGCCATAAAATAAAACAAGAATTATTATAAAACTAAATTAGTATAATATTATTCTATGTTTAAAACCATTTTTGTTAATAAGGGTAGGAAAATGCTGGTTGTAATGTAATTAGAGAGGTACAATTTATAAGGTTTGATTACCAAACAAGGGGTGCATATTATGCATGAGTAGAAGCATTTTCCCACATTTTCAGCACAATTTTAGGTGTGCATATTATGGATGAAGGCGTATAATACATGGGGAATTACAATATTCATGAAAAAGATTGATTCTGTAAGGAATGCTTGCATTAATTCCTGACCACTGAAAATCCCTTTCTTTTTCCTTTACTTTTAATTACTTTGTCAAATAAATTTTAGGAAAAAACTGTAAAATGGGTCAGTGAAATCACCAAATTCTTCTTTCAAGTACTAATGTTACTACAAGGCAGCATTTCCCAAATGCTGCAGCACACCTCATAGGTATGGCGGAAGAGGATAGCAGGTGAGGTGGAATGGTTGAAAGACAAAGATTTAGAGACAGTTTTAAAAAATTCATATGCCAGAAATAAATATGATTTCAAAAAATAAAATATTATTATGGGTTATTTGTAATTGCATGCTTGAGTCCCAATATAAATAGTTGTAAATAATTATAATTTTTATCATTGTGATATTTTTGCATTATAGCAAGTATTAATAATATAGTAACTAGGATCTGCAAATTAGAGGAGAGAGTTATCAATGATAATGTTCTGCCTTTGAATACACGGTTATCTCCCTTTAACCCTCTCTCTTTTTTTTATTTTTAAATGTACTTTTTATCACACAAAATTTGGTGAGGAGCAAACAAATTTTAATTCCGAAAATGTGGCCCAAAGAAAAAAGTTTGGGAATCACTGCTGTAGGTAATTTACTGCATTCACACCCCAATGAATGACCTTCATCTTCTTTTACTAAGACCTCTGGATGTTAACAAGGTTGTGTGCTTTGTGTGTATTTTTAAGTGAAGATGCATGTTCAATATATAAACAAATAGTTTAGAAGAAGCATACAAAAACTTGTGTTTCTTCTACAGATATTTATTCCTTGTTATGTTGACTGTATTGAAACCAAATTAAAAGTCTCTTAAAGTTTTCTGTTTTGGTTCAGAAATAATTTACAGGAAGTAAAGGTGCGATTGGGTAAAGCTGGTCAAGCTCACGTCAGCTTCATGCTGAGTTAGGATGACCAAACAACTACTTCATGAGTAGGGCCACTAAAATACAAACTTAACGATGTCATTGGAAAGTGGGAAAGAATATAGTTGTCAGTGGACCAGAGAAACCAATATTCCTCAGCAAAGAGAAAAAATAGAAAAATTATGTCCTTTCCGCAAGTGGGGTCATAAGGATTTTATGAGGTGAGCAGAAACCCTTTTCGGTTTCTTCATAACTTGCATCACGGGGAAAATTAATTTACTTTTTTTTTTATTTGTTATTATTATTTTATTTATTAGTTTTATTTCATTTTTCCACAGACCAACATTTACCAAGAGTAGGTAATTACAATGTCTTTTTTTAACAGAACACAGATAAATATTAAATGATGAACATTTTTCAAACTTATATTCATTATACCTGTTTATACAAAAAATGCACTCTGGAAATTTTGTTTCTTTTCATTTAATAACAAAATTAATGCAATGAAATATATGTTCATTTAAGAGTACGAAAATTATTATTTGTTTAATAAATCATGCCCTTGATATTACAGGTGACATGAACACCTGGTAGTGAAATAATTTGCAATCCATTTCTACAGTAAACTATGATGCAATGCATTTCTGCATTAAAAAAATTGCCATAAATTTCTATAAGTGCTTTTAGTAACTTATGCCTTCAATTCTATAATATAAATTGCAATATAACTTTCTCTTTTTTTTTCACCCCAATCAAGGCAATAATGTCACTAAGATGCAAGTGGGTTACTAAGAGTAAAAGAAAATGAGACGACATTAGTGAGCAGAAATAACAATAAAAGAACAGGATTCAGGAAGATAGAAGATGGCAATTGATATTGCATTTAAATTTTTGAAGATGATGAGTAGCAGGGAATAAAAATAAAACAGAAGAGGGTTCTACTAGTAAGAAAAGAAACTATTAGAGTAGAATATATGATTAAATCTAACTATTTCAACAGTAAAACAATGAGACCTAATTGCCACTCTAGTAGTATGCTTAACTTCATACACTTGAAG
This sequence comes from Acanthosepion pharaonis, assembly GCA_903632075.3. Lineage (NCBI taxonomy): Eukaryota > Metazoa > Mollusca > Cephalopoda > Sepiida > Sepiidae > Acanthosepion > Acanthosepion pharaonis. The sequence continues at coordinate 461,794 of CAHIKZ030003054.1, read as the reverse complement.
CACCAAGATGGAAACGTCATTAAAAGAATTGCCAACAATTTATAGAAGAGGCACAGAAAAGCCACCCAGTAGCCGTGAAAAAATGACTGAAGTGAAGATGCTAACTCAGGACCAATGACATTACAGACCAATCTTTGGATTTTGTCAAGAATCTTGACATATATAACAGGAGGACCAGACAAGATATAGCAACAATATTCAATAAACAGGTAAATTTTCTTCTTTTATTTGCTATGTCCCTTCAGGATGTAGGTGATCATGGCCCTCCACCTCCTCCTGTTCCTTATAGCTCTTAATAACTTTTGTCTTTTTGCTATTTCTATCAGGCTCTGTTCCACCACCCACTTTCTCAAGCGCATTAAGTATGGCACACGTTGCTTTCCCCTGTCCCTCTTAATTTTTTTTACTTAATTTTTAATATAGGTCATGACACAAAGTTGTCTGCATATAAATCCTAGACAATTTTCTTATGGACAGATACAAGTTGTTACATTATTTTGTAAGATGTATCAAAGTCTGATGTTCAACTTTCCATATAAGTAAAAGCAAAAAGAGGTAGGAAGGTAATTTAACACAATGCTAGCCAGTTATATGCTCATTCACCTACTTACATAAAATTCTATAATTGATAAATAAAAGAGCCTTTAAGAAACTGGTAAATAACCATTTGAAAAAAACAAACAAAACAAAAAAGATCAAAAATACAGAACTACTTTGGCAAATTAATATGCAACCATTAAATAAAGAGCATCCATATAAGATGTTAACAATACCAATCAATCACTGCACGATGTTAATAATAATAACTAAACACCCATACAACCATATAAGATGTTAATAATAGTAACCAAACATCAATACAAAGTAATATTAAATCAAAATGAATCTTACAAATAGAATAGTGTGCCATATAAGGTGCACCACAGTCATCTACTGATTATTACTATAAAAAAGAGTATTATCATATTAAAAGTTTAAACATATTGTAAGGTAAAAGGTAGGCTATGCCTACAATTTACAATCAATTCACTTCCTTGGTTTAATAAGGAGTTTTTATTAGAAAATCTGATAATTTCTAATTTTTCATGTAAGCATAGAAAACAGGGTCCATTTAAAGATCTACATGTTCTAGCTTTTTTTAAAAATTTTCCATTTTACCTTAGAAGTTTTATTAGCTTCTTTTAAATTCCAAAAATATTTAGAAAGAGATGTACTATTTTTATAAGTACTATTGGATAAGATACGTTGATAACACCTAGTCTTAAAAGAATTCTTAGTACTACCAATATAAAATTTTTCAACAGTCAGATTCTCTATTGTAGAAATAGTACTTGGATAAACAAGAGAGGTGGTTAAACATTGGTTTCATAATGGGCATTTGTTAGAATTCTTGCAATTATAGTATTTGTTTTTGGATGTTTATTATTATCTACATTTTTAAATTGGTTTAAAATCTTATTATTATGTTTCATTATAATTTTCTCATGATTACCAGTGCAGCTATAACTTAGTTTTAGTGCATTTCTGTTAAATATTTTACAAATATGGTTACTTTTAGAGAAATGTTTATCAATTAAATTGAGGAACTTCTAGCCTAACTTAGTACTGACTAATTGGTTAAATGGGGGTGTGTACCAAATGAATTTTCTATTCCTATTCCTTTTCCTTAGATCAATATTATCATATTTTCTATTCTTGATTTCATTGTACTTGTAACCACTATTTTTTAAAGCAGTATTATAAATACTGCTGTATTTATCAAACACATATTTGTCAGATGAGTTATTGCCAATCCTACATTCTATAGATGAGGGTATATGTTTGATTACAGATGAAGGGTAGTTAGAACTGGGGTGAATATATATTGGGTTAGCATTATTTTTCGTATAAGGTTGGAATACATCATTAACAAGATCTAATGTAACATCAAGAAAATCAACTTGTTTAACATTAGTAGCTACCCTAAACTTAAGATTTAAGCTTTTTAATTCCTTATGAGTCATTTTTCTTAATTTGTCAACTTTAATTTTAGTATATTTGTGGTGTTGAAACATGATTGTAATTGTGTAGCGATTTTTAATATGTTTTTGTTTTAATATCCTAAAATCAAATATATATATATATATATATATTAATAAATATACATATACTTACAACTTGGAAAACCATAAAACGTTAAATTTCACTACAAATATAGGTATATGTATATTTATTAATATATACTTCTTAGCTCTGTTTAACTACATTGAGCACTGTTTTGTTTACACCTTATATTAAATTAAGTAAATATTTATTCACTTATCTGTGTATGCATGCTAACACACGTATATACAGTTGCTAATATCTAATTATTTGGTTTATATACACACTTCTATCTATCTATCTATCTATCTATCTATCTATCTATCTATATATATATATATATATATATATATATATATATATACACATGTATATCCAAATGATAGAAAGAACAGATGGCATAAAATTCCACTGTTTGTAGAATTTACTTTTAAAAAAGTGCTCAATACAAATATCTTATTATTAGTTTTATTATAAGAGATTATAATAAAAACATGTTGAAATCGCTACACAAAAGCTTTCAAGTTTCAATACTTTGATTGTACTTCTTCAGGTGATGGTAAGTAACTTGTATTAAAAATGATTTTTAAGAAAATTTAAAAAACAAAGTGTTACCTCTTTTCAAAAAATTAAAGCTGGGGGACATAAGGTCAGAATTAAAAATAGACTTGTGAGTATATGTTGATTAACCAATTAAATGTCAGATCAGCTCTAAATAAAAAAGTAAGCTCAGAGGATGGAGGTGGGTGAGTTATTTTTTTATGCCATGATGAACCAGAACATAGATGGGTCATCATTGACGATTGTGGAAAATATGTCAACAACAAATAGTTTTGAGGGCTCGGTTAAAAGGTGTACTGTAAAAAATATGATCTGAGATACTCAGATATAAAACAAACGCTATTTTAATTAAAATAAAATAAAAGCCAATTCTACTAAATATTAGGGATGCACAAATTTGGTTGTTTGTATGTCTGGGAAAGGAGATAATAATTTCCTGGACAAGTAACTAATTTTCTCTAAAATAAGTCTCAATGTTAGTTGTAGGAAAAAGATTAAGTTTACAATCAATAACAATCAAATAACATGAAATATCACAAGAAAAATGTCAGTATTTACAAAACAATGCAAATTACAAGAAGAAGGTACAAAAAAAGGATTTCAGTGAGGTCAAACCCAGTTAAAAGGATATATTGACTTTGAAGGTATAAAATGTGAATGTTCTTAATAAGATCTTGTGATGTAATGTGAGTTGTTGAAGTTTGTGACAGAATCTGTTTGTGCCTTTTGAGTTCTGAATCTTCAACGTAGAGCATTGTTTTTATAACAGTATTTGTTCTCTGTTGTGGAAATAGGGTGAAAATGAAACTTTCTTATGTCGTGGAAATGACAATTTTGTTTTTAAGACTTTGTTGAGGGTAGGTATCATGCCAGCTTCTTTCATGTCAACACTAGGACCAGATTTCAAGATGTTTTTAGAAGGTTTCATATCACTATCCTTGGTGATTGCGTCTAACTCCCCAGCATCATGTTACCAACTCCCTGCACTCACATCTACTACTGCTGCCTTCATCTTTCCAACTCCTCAGGAAGAGATTTTTATAGCTAAAGGTTGGCTTCAATTTACCTGACAAATTTGGGCAGTCAGCACAAGTATTTCAGATTTCAACTGGCTTAAGTAGCCATTGGTTAAAAAAATTAAGTTTATCAAAACAATTTATTGTCGTAGAAAAACACTTTTGTTTTTCTTTTCTTTTCTTTTCTTTTCTTTTCCTTCACCTTCAATTGACCCCCTTCAATCCTTGGTCAAAAAGCTTTGCACTCAGGGTGGTAAGGTTCAGTTTTCAGTAAGCTATTTCATTGCTTTTATCCCTTCACCCAAATTACAGAAATCTACTCAGTGCTAAAAAATAATTTTTAATGAGAGAGAGAGAGAGAGAGAGAGAGAGAGAGAGAGAGAGAGAGAGAGAGAGAGATGTGCTACCAGTGAGGAAAAATAATATTATTAATATAAATATTAGCTCTGTTATTATACATCAAGAACTATTTTTATTAGCATTAGTACTCAATGTACAATATTTTATATTCATATATATATATATATATATATATATATATATATATATATATATATATGAATATATATATATATATATAATATATATAACTATATATTTTATATATATATATATATGAATATAAAATATTGTACATTGAGTACTAGTTATATATATATATATATATATATATATATATGAATATAAAATATTGTACATTGAGTACTGGTGCTTATATATATATATATATATATATATATATATATATATATATATATATATATATATATATATATTTATTTTGGAAAAATGACATTCTTTTTTCTTTTTGTCTACTGACCTTTTTGTCCAACACTTCTTCAGAAAGATTCACTGGGAAAAAAAACATACAAAAAAAAACAAAAACAAATATACAAAAAATAATAATCAGTTCTGTTTCACTGCTTATGATTATTTTTGCATGTTTATTTTTTTTCCAACAATTTTTCTGAAGAAATGTTGGATGAAAAAGGTTCCGTTTAAAGAAAAATAATGCGCTCTGTTATGTTTAAAACAATATATAAATTCTGTGGTATAAAATTTTTGTTCAAATATATAATTCAATTTATCTTTCAACCAACTTCATTTTTTCACAGTACACCGCTCATCAGGGTCAGGGGTCCAATAAATCTATAAAATTATTATCAGATATATTTATATTCTAAATAATAAATGTTTATTACAGACTCTAAACAAATTTGAAATTTGTACTATGCTAGAGTTAATTACATATGTAGCAACATTTAAATATTCAGAAGCAGCATATTATAGACTCTATCAAAGTAAAAACTTTCAATATAATTTCATCATTATAAAATATAATGTTTAAAAATCTTGAAAAATAAAATAATTTATGTAATAAAATAATTTATGTAAATATATTGTGTTGTGCTCTTCTTGTCCAGAGCAGAAATGTAACAGGATCCTCTTTAAATAATAAAACTGTTTTCAAACTATCAGTTAGTGTCAAACTTATATAGTGGAAACTTCCAATACATATATAAGAGAATTGATACTTGATCTTCACATGCTTGTCCTTCATTTTTAATTTCAAACCAAGTTAAAGCTTCCTTTTTTTTCTCATGGTCACTTTTTTTACTTTATTCTAACTAATGACACCAATATTTTTTCATTTACTCACATTTCTTTTCATTATAAATTTCTAGTCTTTGAGCACTAGCTAAACAATTCTCACTGCTTGTTTATCTAGCCATAAGTTATCCACAAAGATAACATCAATATTCTCACTGCCTGATTATCTGGCCATAAATTATCCACAAAGATAACAGCAATATTTTCTTTGTTAGCATCTTATTACTGGCTATGATTTTATTAAAATTAAGTCTCAAGTGGGTTTGTCAACACTAACACAATTTAGTATAACTTAACTCTGTTGCTATAACCAAATGATATGGCTCAACAGCTAAAGGTATAGCTTCTTGCTTGATTTAAATTAAAAATGGAAAGTGGAGATCTAGTCTTTTGACTCACAAAGTGATCAGTTTTAATACTGTTTGTGATGTAACTTTATTATTTCTAATATTAGAGAAAGGCTGAACAGCTAAGTTTAAAGATGTTTATCTAGTTTGAACCTGAGAGTTAAAATTTTAATAAAACCAAAACATACGAAGCTGAATTTAGGCATTCTATTTTTCTCAAGAATTGATAACAAAAGAATTAAATATGATTCTTGTAAATAAACAGTACACTAAATAGATAATGTTTAACATTTTTGTTGTCAGTTCTTGAGAAAAATATAAATCTAGATGCTTGCAAACTATTTCAGTGAAATTATGCAGCAAGAGGAACTGAAAGAAATGCCTGAAAAATGCCTTTTTTCCAAAATTTATAATGACAGTGGTGAGGAAAGGAATTCTAATCAATTCTACAACAAAAGGGTATCCAGTGTTAATTACAACACTGACAGTGAAAAAAGAAACTCTTCAAAATAATAGGATTTCTACAACTTTAATTCAGTGGTTGGGAAGAAGGTCGGCGAAGATTGTTATTTTTTCCATTCCAACAACTCAGTAAAAGAACTGTACAAGTCAAACAGACTTATTGTTTTCGCTAATAGGGTAAAGTAAAAATTTACCCCCTCTTCAGCTTTTAATTTTTTTAATAAAAGAATCGTACAAGTCAAACAGACTTATTGTTGGTTAAGAGGGTAAAGAGAAAAAAATTTCCCCCTCTCATTTCTTAATTTTATGTACTACCGCAGTAAAATGGATGAATTTAAAAGTGCAATGCTAGAGTTGATGAAGCACCAACAGGAACAACAACTACTGTTGGAACAGAAATATCAAGAAAGACAAGAAAAATTCCAACGAGAACAAGCAGAACACCAGAAGAAATTTGAGGAATTGCACCTAGAAATTCAGGTTAGACAACTGAAACTGGAAGAAATGCTCCTTCAAAAACAGAATGAGCAAAGACACTTGTATAATATATCCATCAAAAGCCAAAATGAGGACAGCGAAAACGCATTCTCTCAAAATGCTATATGGAGTGCTATTGAAAACTTCACGTTTGCACCTGAAGAAGAAATTACATTCGTTTCATACTTTAAACGTCACGAGGGCTTATACAATACGGATTGTGCAAGTTGGGCTGACCATATAATGGTTTGCCTACTCCTCAGGAAATTAGGCACAGTATAATATACTAAGTTTGTTAACTATATTTTGCCTAAGAAAACCAGTGACTTGAAATTTAAAGAGGCAGTTCAATCATTAACAGAACTCTTCAGTCCAAAAGCAACACTGTTCCACAAAAGTTGGAAATGCATGAATCTCACCCACAAAGAAGACGAAGATTATACTACTTTCGCGAGTGTAGTCAATAAACACCGCAATGACTTCCAATTGGCAGAGTTAAGCGCCAATAATTTTAAATGCCTGTTTTTTGTCCAGGGTTTGATTTCAGCGAAAAACGCCGAAATATGTCGTAGGGTACTCAACAAGCTTGAAAACGAGCCCGACATTATAGCAAGTTGCCGAAGATTTCCAACATTTCGTGAGCATCAGAGAGGATTCGAAAAACATCAAACAGAGTGGCATGGCTCACATTTAAAAAATACGCCAAAGAAAAATTAAAAAGGGTCAACCAAAAATAATAAAGTTACTTTGCCGTCAAGACCATGTTTCGGGTGTGATCATTTACATTGGTATAAAGATTGTCCTTTTAGAGATAAATTTTTTTTAATTGCGATAAATTAGGACACAAAAGTTTCCAATGCAGGATTAAGAACAAGACAAAAAAAAGTTTTGTAAAAATTACCAAATCTGATGAACCAGAAAGTCATAACATCAGGAAATATATTGAAGTGCAAATATTTAACAAAAAATATAAGGCTACAGCTTGATTCGGGTTCAGACTCATCCATAATTAATTATCAAACATGGAAAAAACTGGGTAAGGAGATTTTGTTAAGAACGAACCAAATAGCTAAAAGTATAACTGGTGACCCTATTAAGTTTATGGGCAAACTTATAACGAACGTGTCATTCAAAGTTAAAACTTTATAACTAAAGGCGTATATTATGAAGAATACGAGTAATTTGTTTAGGACTGATTGGTTAGAACAGTTTCAACTTTAGGATATGCCTATTAACTCATTATGTCAAAAAGTTGAAAATTTGACTCACAAAGCAGAAAAGTTGAAAGGTGAACTTAAAAAAAAATTTCCCAACGTTTTCAGTGGAGGACAAGGCAAATGCACAAGAATGTCTGCTAAGTTTGACTTAAAGCCAGACGTAAACTCAGTTTTTAAGAAAAAACGTAACGTTCAATTTGCCTCGTTAAATCAAATTGACAAGGAGTTGAATCGACTTGAGGAAATGGGAGTTCTGGTAAAGGTTGAATATAGTGAATGGGCATCTCCCACAGTTTATATTTAAAAAAAAGTGCTTAGAAATTCGTGTATGTACTAACTTCTTTACGGGGCTGAACAGCACCCTAAAGGATCACCATTATCCCCTTCCAAGTCCAGAGGAGATATACTCTAAGCTCAGTGGGGAAAAATATTTTCTAAGATTGACATAAGCGACGCATATCTACAAATACCCGTGAACGAGGAATGCTTGAAGCTCCTTTGTATAAACACCCACAAGGGATTATACAAATTTTTAAGACTTCCGTTCAGGGTTAAGGTCACCCCTTCCATTTTTCAACAGGTAATGGGCACGATGTTAAATGGTCTGGATTTTGCGGTAGCGTATCTCGATAACGTCCTAATGAAAAGCGAGAGCATCGAGGAACACACATTGCACGTCTGGCAGGTGTTCATGAGAATCCAGGATTACAGATTCAAATTAAAAGACGGGAAGTGTGAGTTTTTCTTAGAGAGGATTAAGTACTTGGGGCAAATAACTGACAAAGACGGAAGACATCCCAAACCCAGATAGAGCAACGGCAATAAAGAATATGCCAGCACCAGAAAATATGTCGGCTCTTCAAAGTCTTGCCAATTATTACGTTTTTGTTCCAAGAATGTACAGTTTTAATGAATTAGATAAAGAGTGGGAATGGATAACCAAATGTCAGGAAGCATTTGAGAAAATAAAGGAGGTACTTACATCACATCTGTCCCTGACTCATTACGATCCAAACCTTGACATCATTGTAACTAACGATGCTAGCTCCTATGGCATCGGGACATGTATTTTACACAAGTTAAAGAATGGATCAGTAAAGCCAATCGCCCATGGATCTAGGACGCTATTACCAGCTGAAAGGGGTTACTTACAAATAGAAAAGGAAGCCTTAGGAATCATTTTTGCGGTGACTAAATTTCATAGATTTATTCATGGAAGGTACTTTTTGTTGCAGACAGACCATCGTCCACTCCTTACTATCTTTGGATCAAAAACGGGTCTGCCAACACATACTGCTAATAGACTGCAAAGACGAGGAACCATTCTCCTCAATTATAACTACAAAGTGAAGTTTCTCCCATCCACTAAAATCTGTCATGCAGACGGGTTGTCTAGATTAATACCTAAGTATGCTGAACCCCTGAAAGACATAGTCATTGCTGCCATAAGAACAGAGGTCGAAATAAAAAGTACCTTGTGCAATATTGTCAGGGAGCTTCCTATAACAATTGACGAGATAATATACAAAGCGTCCAATAATGAGTTCATAAAGGAAATAAAGGACAAACTAAATAGTAAAGACCAGAATATCTCAGAAGTTTACTCACTCTGTAACGACATACTAATGTACAGAGACAGGGTAGTAATCCCATTTACACTACAGAAAAGAACATTAAAGGAATTCCATGTTGGCCATCCGGGAACTTCAAGAATGAAGAGTCTGATGAGGTGTTATGTCTATTGGACCAACATGGACAAGGATATTAAAAACACTGTAAGATCGTACAAAGGGTGTGCTTTGGCTGCTAAAGCACCCCAAATAAAATTCAATCCCTGGCCTAAAACCAACTATCCGTGGTTGCGGATACACATTGATTTTGCTGGCCCACTTGATGGTTTTTACTACCTTGTAGTAGTTGACAGTTATTCCAAGTGGCCAGAAATATTAAAATGTAAGAAAACGACCTCGAAGGTGACAGTAAAGTTTTTGCACATACTATTTTCCCTTTTCGAAGTTGTTGACTGAATCGTAACAGACAATGCCACACAGTTCACATCCTGTGAATTTAAGGATTTTTGTCAGTCATTCCTGATCGAACATATTACTACGGCGCCATATGATCCAAGAAGTGATGGACAGGCAGAGCGTTTTGTGGGCACTTTCAAGAGAGCACTGAGGAAGGCGAGAGGTACTCCCACCGATATGGCTATACAGCAGTTTTTGCAGGTCTATCGTGTATCCCCTAATAGCAGTGCTCCATCTGCCAAGACGCAAGCGGAGGTCATGCTTGCCAGGAAAAGAAAATCGGCATTTGACAAATTCCTTCCGAGTGAAACGAAATTGGGAAATAGGAATAAAGTACTTAAAAAGTGCTTTAAGATTAGTGAAAAGGTTTTTTTTTCGTGTATTTGGGAATAATAAATCTCACTGGAAGATAGGAACAATAGACAGACAAATTGATAACATGATTTACATGGTTTAGGGACCAAAATTTATACACAAACGTCATGTAAACCAAATTGAAAACGGTATGAAAGTGTAGTTGACAGGGATCCCATAGAAGATGACAGTATAGACGTCGTCTTTGACATGTTTGAGGTTCCAATACCGCAATCAGTGCCAGAGTTCAGAAGGCCCAAAAGAAAAAGGGAATTTTACAGAACCTTTAGAAATTAACCCCCCAAAAAATATTGAACATCTTTCATTTCATACCATGACTGCAGAAAAAGGAAAAGAATGAGTAAAAAAAAATCTCCTCACTTATGAACTTTGAATTACCAGAAAAGCACAATGCGCATTGGATTATTGGAAATTATTAACATTATAATTTACCATTAAACTTATCCAATTTTTCACTATTTAGTTATAATGAATAGAAACCTTAATAAAAAGGGACTGTTGTTAACATGTAAAATGTTTGTCGTAAAGCTAAAAAAAAAAAAGAAATTGTAAACGTAATTCCTGTTTATACCTTTTTCAGAGTGGTTGTTTCTGATTTATTTATGAAAAAGGGTTTATTTGGTTGAATAGAAAGTATTGTGTGGTAATTTGAAAAAAAAAAAGGACTCCATATGAAGTCAGGCTGAAAAGAGGTGGGGTGTTGTGGTGTCCTCCCTCTAAAGAGTATGTTGGACTCTTCCGCCTACTATAAGATTAGTAGGAGAGAAGGCCTTGGGGAACAGTCAAATAGATTGATTGCTGGGTCAACTGACACACACTCACTAGTCGTGTAATACTCTTCTGTTTTACTTACTGTTTAATATATATCTGCAACACTTGTTTTGTTATTTCTTTAACCATTTACTTGGTTACAATATATATATAGACAGATCTGGGCTTATTTAACATTAAATGTGCAGAGACAGATTTATGCCCTAATATTAAATGCATAAAGACATGGTCATCTTATTTAATATCAAATAAATAGAGACAGGCATATTATATGCATCAGTATTAAATATATAGAGTCTTATATGACTTATTATTATATAGAGAGAGATTGGGTTATATATAATATTAAATCTATAGAGACATTGTGGTTTATATTCTTTAATATTAAATATATATGGACAAGTGGGGGTCTTATTTAATATTAAATGTATGGAGATAGGAGGTCTTATATGCTTTGATATTAAATGTATATGGACAGATTTGGTTTTATTTAATATTAAATGTATATAGAGAGTAGGGTTTATATACTTTAATATCAAATGTATAAAAATGGGGACATCTTATTTAATATTAAATAGACATAGGGGTCATATATTTTAATTGTATAGCGACAAGGAGTTTTATATGATTCATAATTAAATATATATATAAAAAGGAGGCTTTATTTAATATTAAATCTATAGAGACATTGGGATCTTATATGCTTTAATATTAAATATATATAAACAAGTGGGAGGGCACCTTGAGGCAGTGTAATGGTTAGCAAGCTTGTCAAATGAATTTGATCCTCACTGGGTGCCACATACTTCCGGCCTTGTGCCACATCTAAGCTATGCTTGGAAAATTGCTATATAAACAGGTGGGATCTTATTTAATATTAAATGTATATCAGGTCATCCTATAAGTTCTTTTCAAATTTTGAATAAAGAAAACAAGTGACCAAATGTTACATTTAATTATAGATTCAATCAAAAATGTATTTTCCCTGATTATCTATGACTTCCTTCCATTTATTAACAAGCTTACTAATTCCATTACTGCAAAATTCTTTTGGATTTGATTCAAAGAACTCACATATGTCAGTTTTAACCTCTTCCTGTGTTACAAAAGCTGTTTCTTCCAAATGATTCTGTAAGCTACGAAACAAATGGTAGTCTGAAGGAGAAAGATCGGGAGAATAAGGTGGATAAGGAATTTTCTCCCAACCAAGTTCTTCGATCTTTTGTGACATGATTCTTGCTGTGTGGGGTCGCACATTGCCCTAATGAAACATCACCCCTTTTCAATTCCCTAGAACAGGTCTTTTTTCCTCAAAGCTTGGTTCAAATGCTCTAATTGCTGACAGTATATTTGAGCATTAATTGTTGCATTAGGTGGTAAGAATTCAAAGTGGATTATTCCTTGGCGATCCCACCAGATTGAAAGAAGAACATTTTGCCCATGAAGTTCCCTTTTCGGCTGTGACTGGGGTCCTTCCCTTTTACCAAGCCACTATCTACAATGCTTAACATTTCGATAAAAGATCCTTTTTTCATTGCCAGTCACAAGTCTATCCAAAAAAGGTGAAACAAGTTGGCGAGAATGGAGAGAAGAGCAGATGTCAACTCAGGATTTGAGGTTGTTTTCAGACAATTCATGAGGCACCCATTTTCCAAGTTTAGGAACTTTTCCAAGTTGTTGAAGATGATGATGAACAATTGTATGGTTTGAACTGAGAACCACTGCCAATTCCTCAACTGATAAAGCAGGATTTTCTTCAAGGGCTGCTTCAAGAAGCTTTTCATCAAACTCAACTGGACGTCTGGTTTGATCTTCGTCTTCAAGGGTGAAATCTCTACCTCTGAATTTTACAAACCATCTTCTGCAAGTTCTTTCATTTACACATTCCTCTCCATAAACTGAGTGAATGTTTCTAGCCACTTTGGCTGCTGAGTTTCCTTTCTTGAACTCATAAAGCATTATGTGCCTTAAATGATTCTTGGGTACTTCCATGTTAGCAGGGTTTTAATCAAACAAAATTTAATTTTATTGTTCTCTAAAATAAAATTTGATCAGTTTAAATGCATCTAAACATAAAAATAATGTTCAGCTCCATTAGACATTATAAAATACTCTTTAAATTTCATTCATTTTAACAAAAAGTTAAAATTTGGACAGAACTTATGGGATGACCTGATAGATACGGGGGTCTTATATGCTTTATTATTAAATATATGTAGATAGTGGGGGTCTTATATGCAATCAAATATGGTAATAATAATAATAATAATAATAATAATAATAATAGGCCGGACATTATTGTCAAAAACCAGAAAGAAAAAACTTGCCTACTAATTGATATGGCTTGTCCAGCGGATTGTAACATAGCAACCAAGGAATTTGAAAAAACTATCAAAATACAAAGACCTGGAAATTGAAATAGAAAAATGTGGAAATTGAAAACAAGAATAATACCAGTGGTAATAGGTGCACTTGGAATTATAAAAAATGGAACAAAACAACACATTGAAAGAATCCCTGAAAACCCCAGCTTAAGAGACATACAGAAAATTGTCTTATTAAGTACAGCACACACACTAAGGAGAACTTTGTCTATGTAACGCTAGCAACTTCATCGGAGATAAAAAAAAAAAAAAAAAAAAAAATTAACATGAAATGTAGTATAACAACACACCACGACCTGCCTTAGGTCTTTCCGCAGACTTGGTAGGTAGTGTGTCCATAGCAGAAATAATAATAATAATAATAATAATAATAATAATAATAATGATAATTGCTGCCAATAAATTGGAGAGATCTATTTGAGTTTGTTGCCAGTCATTTTTCATTTAAGATCAGAGTGTAGCATCTGTTGTTTTTCTCTCAGTCAAGTAGAATATTTGATTAAGTCTTGTAATTGTTTTGTTCATTGACACAGGGTAACATTTGACAATAAAATGGAAAAAATTAATTAAAGTGGAAAAAAATTAACTCCTTCTCAATAGCAATTAAAAATTGCCTAAATATTTACAAGTTTCAAGTGCAACAGATAAATGTACACAGACAGAAAATACCATTTATAGAACAGATAATTATTATTTTTAAAAGGAAAACATAATGTTGTCCAGTTTTGTCATTCAAATAACCTATATTAAGTCAAGTGCATTTTTTCACCTGTCTTAATTCATGGTCTAAAAGAATGCAGATATTTGGGTCAGGTACTCTGTCTTCAATGAACGACAGATAATTGTATCACCACTCACCTGAAAATCATTGACATTTAAACAATCTGATTCATTTTTTTTCTAAGTAATTTAAAGGAAGAGGGTGTTGCCAGTAATATAACATCAGCTTCCTGAATATGATAAAAATAAATCCATATCATGACTTGAATTCAGCTTGATGTTTTCATATAATAGTTAAGCAATGTTATGCCAGATCAATATAGTATAGGTTACTACTGTGGTAACTCCAGGGGTAAGGTTAGTTGGATAGAGACTAAATAGTCCAACTGCTAAGTGTATCTGTTTCAAAGCAACGCAATCTCTAAAATCATGACATTCATCCTTAACTTTAGTTAAACAAAGTTGTGGCATAAACCATAAAGGATAAAATAATCTTGAATTTTTTTAAGTTACTACTTTTTATAGTTTTGTTTTAGCTTCATATTTTAAAATGTTGACTTAAATAAATTTTGATGGAATTGTTCATAAGAATGATATGCATAGACAGAAATTAAGATGACAAGTAAAAGAGGAAAATGATTACAGGGGCCCAAACTCCCAACCCAATAACACCAAAAGAAAATACTTCTAATAGCCTGACTCAGGAAGACTCTGTTGGCTGAACAGACATCTGTTATAGGGATTTGATAGTTGTCCTGGCAGATGGCTGTACACGTAAATGACTACTGTTGTACCCATGTTTTGAAACGAACCATCAAAAATAAAATGATCTCAAATTGTTTTAAGTTACTACTTTTTCTACTTTTATTCTCCTCCATATTTTAAAATGTTAACTTAAATAAATTTTGATGAAATTGCGTGTGTGAATGTTACATGAGGAAAAAAATTAACATGGATGGCAATTGAGGAAAGTGATTACAGGGCCCTAATAAATATAAAAAGATATAAAAGGTGTATTATATGTTAACCCTATAGGCTCACCTGTAGACTTACCATGTCAAGTGTTACTGCTGTGGTTTCTATAACAAGTAGTTTTTTTCTGGGGTGGAATTAATAACCCACACTCAACCAGTTTTGAATAGATTCCAATCTGCCCTGCAATTTATTTCTTACTTGAGAGAAAAAGAAGGATTTATACATTTGGAAAAGTAAATATATTGACCTTAACCAGAATTTTTTAAAATCATTTCACCCCAAACAAGGCAGTTAAGCCACTAAGACACAGTAGTGTGAAAGAATAAGAAAAAAGTGAAACATTATTAAGAAGTGAGAACAATAGAAGAAGAGTAATCAAGAACACAGAAGATAATGGTTGATAGTGTATTATCATTTTTGAAGATCAAAGTCGGCTGGAAGGCATGGAGCCAGAAGATTGTTCCACAAGAAAGAAAAGAAACTCTTAGCATAGAATTTATGGTTACATCTATCTAATTCAACTGTAAATTGATGAGACCTTGTTGCCAACCTGATACTGCGCTTACATTCATAAAATTACCATAGCAAAGACCTTACCCAAACAATTACCATGAAAGTATTTATAGAAAAGGCAAAGGGAAGCTACATTATGGTAGTGGAAAAGTGACTGAAGCTGAGATGCCAGGTCATGACCAATAATGTTGCTCATTCTTCTTTGGATTTTATCAAGAATCTCTAAATATATAGTAGGAGCACTGGACCATATATGGCAGCAATATTCAAAGTATGGGTGAATGGTAGACTTATAAATATGTAAGATAGATTCTTGTGAAAAAACTGTATAACACAACACAGGGAACCAACTTTCTTAGCAGTTTGAACTGAATATACCAATGTCACTCTACATGCTGATAATCGTTATGCTAGGTGCATATCCATAAGGCAGGATCAATATATTCTTTGGATTTTATAAAGAATCTCTAAATATATAGCAAAAGCACTGGACCATACTGAAAAAAAAGTCATTGAAATTGCAGCACAGATGGAAGTGTGTAGACTTCAAGGGGAACTATGTTGAAAAATAAACCTCATTTGGCTATATTTTATGAGAGTATCTTGGTCAACCTTTGAACTTTTCAGCCAACTCTTGTCTATCAGACTGTATTAAATAAATCTTTACAATAAAATTGGTATTAAACAACTGATGTTCGTAAAACTTTCAGGATATGCTTATATTTATATGATATGTGAATTTCAGCTTATCTGTTTTCTATTAAGAATGTTTGCAATCAATTCTAATACTGACTTAGTGGAGGTCAACATTTCCAAGTTATGTATATTTATTCCCCAAGTTAGATTTATAGGTTTCATCAATCATTTTTTCTATTTCTGTTGCTGCCTTGCCCAACTTGAAGCAACATGTCAAATGTGTGTCTTGTCTGCTGCCATCTTATTTATTTTTATGTCAATATATGCTTTTGTGGTCAGACTTAGGCTTAGGCCTAACACTGGTAACATGTAACTCAGTACAACCTGCTGCATGGATGGGTGGTTGGCATCTAAATCAGCTCTCCCACTATCATATCTGCTGGCAAATAGGGTGGCATGTCACCCCACAGGATGAAAAACAAGACCTGTCAAAGAGCAGACAAGCTTTTTATAGGAGCCAGTGGCCAACATATATATATATATATATATATATATATATATATATGAATAAAGACAAAGGAAAACTTATTCAATCATTCATATTCTCCTTTTACAGATATCTATTTTAGTTATATATGAAATTTTACACATACACATATATATATACTACAGTTGGGCACCTCGAGGTGGTGTAATGGCTAACAAGGTTGTCTCACTAGAACAATTACGACTGAGTAGTGAGTTCGATCTTCACTGGGTTCCCCCTACTTTTGGCCTTGTGCCACATCTAAGCTACGCTTGGAAAATCACTATATATACTACAGTTAAAAAGTTGGAACCAACTCACAGGGATGAACTTAACAGAAGAGTGAAAAAATGAAAAAGAGCTCTTTGAGTCATTGAAAAAAGAATGGAATCAATTATCAAACTTAAACTTTGAGTAACTTTTGCAATGAATGCCAAAAACTTGTGCTATACTAATCAAGGCTGACAGAGGATATTTTGACAAGAGCAAAATTTAATCATGATTCTTTTGTCATAATAAAATTTCTAATAAAAAATCATGTCTCACTTGTTTTCAACCATGTATAATAATTTTCTCTTATTTAAAGTATAAAACAAATACTTTTTGGGTCAATTTAAAAAATTACCAGTGATTACCTTTAACTTTTGAACTGTAGCGTATATATATGGTGCCTCAAGCCTTGAATGGCAACCTTTTCACAGATGGTGTCTCAATAAGAAAAACACTGAGTGTACTTGTACTATTGTGAGTGTTTGAGTTGGGCATCAGGAAGAGCATCCACCCTTGTAAAACCTTACCTCAAATCATTATGACAACTCTTCTGTTAGGCAGGACCCACCTTGGTTTTTGCAAGATTAATCCTGGTCATGCTTTAACAAAAAAAAAGATGCAGCTATATTTACAAGATAAATGAAAACTTAAAACAGAATGCTCATAACCAGTTTTCAACTATATATTCATCATCTATATTTTTTAACAAAAACTGCTGATAAATTTTACACACACCTAATATATGAAATATTAGAGCTTGATAATGTTGTATTTAAGTGTATTTAAACATATTTTTGTCTATAGTCTAAGAATCAAACCATAAATTTGTGAAAACAAACAAATACAAATTAGAAAAATAAGTGTTTGAACTCAAAGGAAACAAACAAGAAAAAAAACCTAAAAGAAAGCAAAAGACAAACATAATATCAATAAGAATTTTTTTTATATTTTTATAGAAAACAAAGTTTGGAAACCAGGTGTTCAAAACAAACATGAGGAATGAATTCTGCTCTTTTAGTTCATAAAGTGGGAAACAAAATAAACTATTCAGTGTTTGGTTGAAACATTAATGTCTTTCATCTCAGTCCAAATATTCAGACAAAACTGATTTTTCATATTTATAACTTATTTCTTTGTTTTCAACTTCCTTTTTTCATAGTCACAAATCTTGGCTGACCTACTTAGGGTTTTTTCTAAACTACCAATATGATTACATTCTTTATCATACTTTCTTTCACTAGAATGCCTAAACTCCAATAAAACCTAACTCTTGTTTCTGTTACTTTTTAACTTACCCAGGAGGAAAACAAAGATATGCAGAGAATCAGGAAAAACAGAGTGCACTCAATTTGTCATTAAGACTTTTATGTTTGAAGTTGTTAAGGCAACATCAAAGGAAAAGGAGATTCTGAGATGTGGAATGTGAGAACATGTTTGTTTTGTGTTAAACCAGAATATTGTGATAAAAGATAAAATGGAGTAAAACTTGTAATTAAAATAATAGTAATAATAAAGAGTGTATTTATCCAGAGTTTGGGGATAAAAGGCAACAGTAATAAGATGGAGTAAAACTAACAATAAAATAATAATAATGAAGTATTAACCCAGTGAGTAGTGATGAGAAAAAGATAACAGTAATAACATGAAGTAAAGCCAATAATAAAATAATATAAATAATGAGGAGTATATCCACAAAGAGTGTCGGGATAAAAAATCAACTATAATAAACTGGAGTAGAAATCAGAATAAAACAATAGAAATGATATAACTTTTACTAATCCAAAAGGTTGTGATCAGTGATGTGCAGAGGTTTGGTGATGTTTGGTGATGCCTGGGCCAAGTCGATTGTATGCCCCTAAGACTCAAGTAGGGAGGACTATAGGGCCTAGTATTGAGAAATGTGAGAAAGGAAGACACTTTAAATATGTAAACACAGATGAATCATGAAATTAATACTTTATTCAAATTAAATATTGTCATAGTCCATGCTAATAGGAATATATACTTGAACAAACACAGGATAAAATAAGTAAAGGTTTATTGTAAAAACCAGTACAATAAGAATAAAGGTAACAGTTATGCACAAGGTTGTCATAAATCCAGTAGTGAGGGCTACTATTGGAAGGTCGGTAGTTCTCGTATAAGTCTGAGTCGTACTTAACAGATCCCAGCTAGTATATTTAGCTACCCACCCACAAGGGTTGGATGTGGCACAAGGCCAGTTTAGCATGGGTTCTCCGGCCAAAAATATTCCCTTTTGAACCTGTATAAACAGGTTCAGGGGCAGTTTACCTTCGCGAACGAGACTCTGCTTTTTGGCGGAGCCTCATCCGGGTTCCTCTCTGCCCAAAGACAGAGAGTTTTACCATCTAGCTGGAACAGATCTCAGCTAGACTCTGTAGTTGTTGACTTACAGATACTTATAGGCAGTTACTACCTATAGTGTAGTCACTCATGGGGGTGACAGGTTATTTCATTACATCAAATATAAACTAAATTTTTATTTCACTCTTTGATTGGATGCTCTCCCATTATGGATGCCCAAGGCTGTCTGCCCAAGGCTGTCTGCCCCTACTTTTGCATGCTAGTGGTTGTGATAAAAGCAAGAATTAAATGAAGGAGGAAAACTAGCAAAAATAATAAAATGAAAATAATGAAATGTGTATTGATCCAGAGTGCTGCGCTAAAACATTATAATAAAAAGATGAAGTAAAAATTTATGTTTTCTGCTGAGTGGAAAGATTATATTTAATCAATTGTTACATCTGCTAAGAAAGTTCATTCACTGTGTCATACTAGACATTTTTTTCACAAGAATCTATCCTACACATTTATAAGTCCACCATTCATCCATGCATTGAATATTGCTGCCACATCTGATCTGGTGCTTCTGTTATGTATTTAGAGATTCTTGATAAAATCCAAAGAAGAATTTTCAAAGTTATTGGTCCTGACCTAGCATCTTGGCTTCAGTCAATTTCCTACCACCATAACATAGCTTCCCTGTCTCTTTTCTATAAATATTTTCATGTGAATTATTCTGGTAAACTTTTCTCTATGGTACCTAGGACTAGATTGGCAGCTAGGTCTCATCATTTTACAGTTGAAATGGTTAAATGTAAGTGTAATTTCTATGATAATAGTTTCTTTCCCCACACTTCTTGCTTGTGGAACTTTCTTCTGGCTTCTTGCTTTCAGTCAACTTTGATCTTATAAAATTTAAATGTAATGTCAACTGTTATCTTCTGTCTTCTAAATTCCTATTCTTTTATTGTTCTCTCTCCTTATTATTGTTTTCTTTTTATCATATTCTCTCATACTCAGTAACTCCCTGGCATCTTAGTGGCTTTATTGCTTTCCTTGGGGTGAAATAATTAAATAAAACTAGTAATAAAATAACAATGAAAAGTATATTGATGCAATGTTTTAATAAAAATCAACAATAAAAGATAGAGTAAAACAAATAATAAAATATTAATAATGAAGAGTGTTCTGATAAAAAGTAACAATAAAAAAGTAACAGTAATATGATAGATTAAAATTAGTAATAAAATAATAATAACTAGTCAAATACTTGTCTTACAAACATTTCTCAATAATAATTTTTAAAAAATCAGCAGATGATTTTACTTTATTTATGATAACTGAATTTTTTTGTGATTGCCTCACTCATTTTCAGTTGTTGGTTCAATTGAGATAGACTAGCTGTGCAAATGGCAGCTGAATCTAGATTAGAGGTTGCCATCCAATCAGAAGATAGTGGAGAAGTAGCAGTAGATAAGGCCGAGCTTGCCTACCTGCTTATCAAGAAGGACCAAGCTCTGATAGTTAGTGCTCATTAAAGAGAATATCTTCTGAGGCGACAAACATGGCCGCTGAACTGCAGCAAGAGGAGTTGCACAGTGTGTTGGATTGATATTTCTCAAGTGTCACCTTACTGGACCAACAACAGGTGACTACAAACAAAGGCATCTGTGAGGCCTTTCAGTTTTATTTCCATGAGTTGTTCACAAGGGAGCCTGGAGTGATTCCTGTTCAGTTCGATGCCTATTTAGCCAACTTTCCCTGTCTCAAGATGGTAAAAGTGACTGGGTGCAAATAGGCCTTCACTGAAATGGAAATCTGGAAAGTGCTGAAGTAGGTTGGCAGAGACAAGACTCTGTGGATAGATGGTCTTCCCTATGAGGTGTACTTGAGGCTATTGCCCATGTTTGTTTCGCTGCTGGCACTGACATTCAACCACTGGTTGGGGAGTGAGAACATACCCTAACACTTCACCAGGGGTGTCATCCAGTTTCTATGCAAGAACAAAAACAGTCGGAGGGTTGGATAGATAATTTTTGCCCTTTGACTAACTTTTGCTCCTAGTTCTGTCTCCTGTACAAGTCCCCAGGGAGCTGGTGGAAGTAAATGGGATAAAGTCAGAGCCTTTCACCTTGTCTCACTCCATTTATCATGGTTGTCTGCTTTCACCTATGCTATATGTTCTTGCTTTGGAACCCTTCCTCTACAAGTTAAAGGTGAATCCAGTCCTTCACAGAACCTCGTTGCCTGGTGCCACCAACTCAGCCAGGTGTTCTACCTATAATGACGAGATGTCTGTTTTTGTAAAGAACACCGCCAAAATACAAAAAGTCAGCAAAGAAATTTACAGGTACGAGATGGTGGTGGGGGACAAATTTGCAGGTATGAGATGGTGGTGGGGCCAATTGTGATAAGTCTGTCAGCTTTTGGTTGGGTGAGTGGGAGAGAGTTTCTCTCCCTGGGGGTCTTCGGCTGGATAGACAAGATGGTCAAGATACTTGGTATCTGGTTGTTCCCAGCCTTCAGCTGGAGACAAATTGGCCGAAGGTTTGGAAGAAAGTCGCGGAAGCAGTGCATATGTGGATTCGAAGGAATCTTTCCTTGAAGGGGAGGGCAGAAGTGTGTGTTTTGCATATCTACCCGATTCTCCTTTACCAGCTCTTTGTTATTCCAATCCTGTCTGCTGAAGGAAATTAATTTGTTGGAGACCTTTTCAATTTCCTCTGGAGTGGCAAGTCTTCCTTGATATGCCATGAGGTTTGCTGCCTCCGTCCTGCCAAAGGAAGTCTAGGAATTTTGAGCATTGAGACTCATCAATATATGCTCTGCTTGAATTTCCTAGAATAGATATGTACACAAGACAATGGTTACAGTGAATTCTGGAAGGAAGACACTCACCAATGTTCCCCGTCCCTGGAAAGTGTGCATGCAGACAAGGTGAAGGTACATACATCACCCCAAGATGAATGTTCCTTTTATCAAGAGTGTTGAAATGCACTGCACTGCCTGTTACAGCTGAAGGATCACCTCTCTGACATCCAGGCATCTGTATCGAGTGACAGTGAGAGTAGGGCCTGCTAAAGACAAACTCTCTGATGTGCTTGGCCTTATGAATCAGGAGTTTCACTCTGTCTCACTTTGAGGGATGCTCAGGTCGAAATGTCTCAATAACGATGAGCCATTACTCACCTAGTTGGTGTTGTGAGGTGCCATCTGGGTTGGCAAGAAGCTTTGCGCAACAGGAGCTGGCGATTTCATCCAAGTGTGTGCACTGCAGTGACTTGGAGGAGTCCATTGGACATGCCTTCTTTCACTGCAGTGTCATGCAGGCTGATTGAAGGCTGCATGCTTTGCATCTTGGATGGAAAGTTTCTTGTCCTGGAAGACAGTTCTATCTGTGCTAATGTGGTACCATCACTGAAAAAGGATCAGCACTAAATGCTCTTGTGTCTGCTCAGCATTATGCGAATTGTGATGTGGATGATGAGACAAGAGTTTCATGGAGGTGAGTTCTTCTCCTATTCAAAACTGGTGTCTTTCTTTAAGCATCAGATTAAAGTTAAGATCAGGATGGAAAGAGTGCGACTCTCTTCATCAAAATTTGACTAACCTAGAGTGGTTGTTGGATGCTACTTAAGAAAGAAAATTTTAAACCTCTAACTGAATCATCAGTCATCCCAGCGCATATTTAAGGTAAATTAGGACATTTTGATTTTCAGTTTTGGGCCCCCTTGGGGCATTTTTTCTTTTAAACTTGGCTAGTTTATGCAAGTATATAGGCCCACCCATATTTTTTTTTTGGCCTCTGTGTGTGAATAGGTTGTTTTTCTTATGCACATACTTTCATATGAATAAATAACAAGATCAAAGTGTAGTATCTGTTCTTATCAGCTTAATCTGATTCTCTCTCTCTCTCTCCCTCCCACCCCCCACTTCTATCTTCCCTTCTTTCTTTCTTTGATCTTCTCACTGAAACCAAGCAGTATCTTTTTCTCTCTTTTCCACGTGAATAGTCCATTATTTATGAGCTAATGGCAGGGCATAACACTCATGCAAACTAATGAAGGGAGGAACAAGCTATTATATGATAATTAATTGTCAACGCTGATGACCATCAGTGTTGACAATTATGATACTTTAAAATATTGCATAAAGGAGAAATTGACCATGTGCCCTTGAAAACTTTCACAAGAGTTGGCGTCATCAAAGGATATGCAGGACAAAAATTTATGTATGTTTGTAGAAAAATAATTTAAGAGGGGATGCTCAGAAAGTAATGCCTTCTTCATATTTGTTGTGACTGTCACATCATTGTCACCCCTAGTAAAACATATTACTTGCTATAATGTCAACTGTTTATTCAGCAATCCTTGATGATTATGAATACCAATGATTGCAATTTCTTTTCAGATGAAAGAATTTGACGATATACCCTTGCTTCATACACTGTTTTATGTCGGATGGCATTTTACCAGACAGCTTCTCAGATGCTATTGTATAGAAAATAAAAGAAAACAAATTATGAGCTAATGGTAGGAAGGTTCAACTTCTACTACCATACCACCAATATCTGCTTTTGACACCGTGAAACAACATAATGACATAAAAGGACTTAATGTAAATACTTTTGATACACTGTATTATTTCCAAATGAGAATGTTTTCCACTCTTTGGTTGTAAGCCAAAATGAAGCTAAATGTACAATATTCAAGTTGAATTGTTTACTGTATGCAGATAAACACATAAGGTCCGTTGTATTCGAAGGAAACTCAAATATACTAAATTGTACACAAAGGGTTTAGGTTTAAGTCAAACATTCTTGTCAGTGATGTGAAGATTATAACAGCTGTTAAACAAAGAATAACTGATACTAAATATGGAACACAGTGATAATGTTGTATTTGTTTCAGTTGCTGGATCATATAGAGACAGTTTAAGGTTTGTCCGTTTTTTTTTTTGTTTGTTTGCTTTTTTTATAAACAGAATTTCATTGTCATGACTTGCCTCATGACTGAGATATTTCCATATATCCCACTGGTATCAATGATCAATTTTCAAGCCCAGGTAAAAAGCAAGGATTTCAGATGTTGATTTTCAGAGCAGGTATTTCTATTCTACTAAGAAGCTCCCTAACTCTCATTTAGCTTTATGACATACTAAACCAAGTTTAATAAATATTATAATATCTCACCATTTCCTTTATACATTTCCTTTATAATATCTCACCATTTGCTCAATGATAGAGCATTGGAACATATACTATATTTATAATGTCTCTGAAGATAAACAAAAATGGTATCTGAATCTTATGGAATAAAGTGTACTACAGAATCAGACCAGAAATAGGACAAGAACAGTGTGGGTTTGTTAGACACTGGAACAAGGAATGCAATATCTATGCTCAGAATGATATCAGAAAGAGTAATACAAATGCAAATGGATGCATGAAAAGGTAATACTCAGTTGGTTTAATGGTAATATTAGCCTTTTCCCTACAAGAAAACATTTGGCAGTCATTGACTGAGAAGCTAGTATTGCTTTTTGTCAAAATTTATAAAATCTTTCTTTTAAAGCAATTTTTCAAGAAAATATGTTTCTCATATACAGTAGCTTTTATCACTCTTCCCAGTATTGGAATAGGGGTTTCCTTCTTAACCTTTTATTCAATGTGGAACATTAACATCTTGATTATGTCATTATTTTCTCTTCAAGTTATATGTGCTATCCATTTTAGTTGTTACTGCTGTTGATTGTCCTCAAGTGAATTCATAAAAAAAGGAAAAATTTAAATTTAAAACCATAGCAAGTCAGGACTGTAGTAGCCATGAACCAAAATATACTTAAATTACCAAAATAGGAGGTATTTTTTTCAGAAACTATTATGCTTTATAGTGACAAGAGCATATTTGCAATAAAACCTAATAGGTTAGTATAAAATTACATAAAAGAACTGGTGAAAATATTTATTCCATTGTTTTGCCCCTTTATCTGGTTCTTCAACGATCATAAAAATATTGTTGGCTGCTTGCCACAAGAAAGGAACAACCCATTTATATCTTCTCATTCACCTTCTCTCTTTCTTTCTCTCCTTCTTACAACTCCTGACAAAAGAGCTTCACATCCAAGGGGAGACAATCTTTAATCAATGTTACAATAGTGTTACACATTGTGCTCATTAACTATATTTTATAGCAGTCTTAAACCCAAACAACTGTGGTTGTTTTTAGAGGTTGCCCAATGTACAATAGAAAATAAGTTTATTCTACATATACTCAAAAATGTTCCTCAATATCCTAAATTGTTCAAGTGAGCCCTCCACTAGTCTTTTGCAATATCAACAAATGTATCTATTTTAAAATCTGGTATGACATGGATTCTGTGAAGTAAAAAATAATCTCTTGAACTTCTCTTTAATTAAATTACTTTATATTTGCAACATAAAGAGTTAAATATTTTGACTATATGAATATATTATGTCACTAAATTAAAATCAGTATTTGTTATTAACGTGTTAGCATATGATTGCAAGAGAACAAATGAGAACAACAAAGTACTGCCAATGAGACAGAAAGGAAAGAAGACGAGATATATTAAAATAAAATTATCTGTATTGCATGTTGTAATGGACCAGGGTTGAATGTCTCTTTGGTGGGCAAGGGAAGCAACCTAGAAAATGGAAGAGTTGGTTATGTATGAACTGTGTTGAAATGTGTCACGAAAAAAAGTAAATGATTTTGTCTCTTTCTCTCATGCTGTTGTAGCGACAGGCACAGTCTCCACTTCTGAGACAAAAACTGTCCTCCTTCTCATTCTAGCCCTTTACATAGAGCTTGGTAACTCACCTATGCAAAACACCAACAAGCCAGCTACCAATCACAGTTCCCATGCCTGCCCACCTCCACTCGCTTTGGGGGTGTCAAATTGACTGACCAACTCATTACAGAACCTGGTGTTGAAGCTTGTGTCAGGTCACTTGCCCAAGAAGGCACTAGTGAACTCTGTGAACTGCCTGTGTACTGCATTGAGGGTTGCCTAGTGGATCCTTTTTAGTAGTCAGTTTTTTCATGCTTTTGCTTTAGTGGTGTTCATGATTGTCTCTGACAATCTATTATATTTTGGGGGATTTGTTTTGTGAGCAGGATGTCATGCTCAGAGACCCTGCACAGGGAATTACTTTTTTATTTTGCTTTTGTAGTATTCATATCCAGCTGACAGGTTTTGATGTTGTGTGATTCAGAAAGAAATTTAATTTGAAGCAGAGAATAACATGCATAAATACTTATAATATTGAATTTAGCGCACATTATGTTATTTTTTTATGTTTGATGTATGTTATATATTGCAAGAGCAACAAACAAAGACAACAAAGTATTGCCAATGAGGTGGAAAGAAAAGAAGACAAGATATATTAAAATAAAATTATCTGTATTACCAGTATAATGGATCAGGTTGGAATGTCTCATTGGTAGGCAAGGGAAGCAAACAAGAAGCTGGAAGTGTTGGTTGTGTATGAGTCTGGTGTTGAAGCTTGTGTCAGGTTGGTTGATTGGTGGCTACTGGTGAACTGCTTGTTTAATGCCTTGAGTGTCACAAGCAGGTCCTTTTAAGCAATCAGGGTGGACACATGACTCAGTATTTTTGTTATCATGCTTTTGCTTTAGCAACAATGTTTGTGATTGGCTCGGATGTTTAAATTGTATTTTATATTTTGGAGGAGATTTGTTTTGGGTGCAGGATGCAATGCTTAGTACCCCTGATATATGTCTCAAGTTTTCTGACAAAATTCAAAGAAGAATCTATAATGTAATTGATCCTGACCAGGTATCTCGACTTTAATCACTTTCTCATGACGTGGCTTCCCTCTGTCTTTTCTACAAATATTTTCATAGTAATTGTTCTGATGAGCTTTCGTCCCTGGTGCCTTGACTGCATGAATTTAAGTGTACTACTAGATTGGCAATTAGGTCTCACTGTTTTACTGTTGAAATAGCAAGATGGAACTAAGTTCTATTCTAATAGTTTCTTTTTCACATTTCTCTCCTGTGGAAATTCCCTTCTGGTTTCTTGCTTCCTTGCCACCTAAAATCTTCAAGAAAATAAATGCAATGCCAATTGTCATCATCTGTCTTCCTGAACATGTCTTTTAGTGTCCTTTCTCCTTGCTAAAGTCTTCTCATTCTCTTTCATTCTAAGTAACCCTTTGTTTATTAGAGGCATTATTGCTCAGCACCCTTGTGCAAAGAGTGACTTTTTAATTTTACTTTCATAGCGTTCACAACCAGAATAGGATTTGATGTAGAGTGAATCAGAAAGAAATCTAATTTGAAACAGAGTATAACACTCAGATTTGCAGATAAGATGAAGCTGAAGACTAAATTTATCTTCTTAACCTCAGTCTATGACAATGCTATGATGCTGTGCTGTATCATTTTTACCAGTCTTATACTTTTTTTAATCAATTCACCCCAAGCAAGGTGATATCATAAGTCTCATTCCAGAAAATCAAGCAAAAAACTAAAAAATGTGTATTTAAAATCAAAACAAACAAATATTTACAGTAGGATAATGTATCTATAAAAATGTTCATTTTATGAGTATTGTAACCAGGAATTAAGGAAATAGAAGCACCATTTCAGCCATTTTTCAGACACGGAAGTACTGAGTTGGCCATATTGTTATGTGTAAATAAAAAATATCACTTCTGTTGGCAGAGAAGTAACCAGACTAGACTGTGTTGTTGTCATAGTAATATGTAAATTAGGTACTGTATAAGGGGCGGAGTTATCTTCTTTTGACAAGACTACATCTGTCAGAGAATAGATAGAAATACATGGAATAATTGCTCTATGGCTGAGAGGCCTTATAAAGAGTCAAGACACAAATTAACAATAGAAAAAGGAATTATATGTAATGCATATATCATAGTCCCTCCACAGTCTCTGAGAAAACAAGTAACTAAAGCCATGCATGATGATGTACATAGAGGTATATTGGCTTATAAATGAGATTAAATCTGCAAGCATGGTGGCCAGACTATTCAAGAGACGTGGAAGAGTATGTTAAAAAATGCCCAAAGTGTGCAGAAACAAAGAAGTTTAGGCAAAGTAAAATTCACTCTTAGGCAGAGGAAATGGAACCATGGACACAAGTACATATGGATTATGTCTATATTAAAGGTATTTCTGATATTAGTTGACTCATATTCAGGTTGGCCTGAAGTTATTAAAGTTGCAGATAGAAAAGCCACTACTGTGAAACAGGTGTTGAGGATAATGTTTTTGAGAAATGGAGTTCCAAAAACATTGGTCTACAGCAATGAACCTGAGTTTTGCAAAGAAAGTTTATGTGCATGGTTAAAATGTATTGGCTGCATTCCATACAAAACACCACCTTACCCCCCCCCACAGTCAAATGGAATTGCGGAGAAAATGGTTCAAATGGTAAAAATGGAGTTAAAAGCATTCTCTCCAGTGGATTGTGATATAGAGAGTTATTTACCCAGACTACTCCTAAGTTATAGAGCTATTCTGCATGCAGGCAGAAGACAAAGCCCATCTGCATTGATGGGAAGACAAATAAGAGCTCCAATTACCATGTCATTTCCAACAAATGAAAGTGCATGATACAGAAAGGACAAGGATTCAATAGGGCATACTAGCTTACAAAGACCAATTTAGAACCACAAGAGAGCATGAAGTTATGGAAAAGAAGGAGGAAGAGGAAGCAGAAGAACATATGATGCAAGAAAGGATGAATGCATCCAGTATTGAGAGTGATCAGGAAGACTACCAGAGATATGAAAGTAAAGAACAGGAGAGGGAGGAGAGAATGAGTTTATCTAATAGTAGTGATGAACACTCTGGGGATGAGAGGGATTGGAGGTATCATAATGATTCAAATAAGGAGAATCAGTTAAGAGCTAGATCTCCTATAAAAAGAACTAAATACAGTCACTCTGAGAGATGGATGCTGTCTCCCAAGATTGTTTGTAGAAGTCAAAGATCAACTAAAAGTATAAAACCTCTTAGGTTCAGGGAGGTGTAGTGATATGTAAATTAGGTACTGTATAACAGGCAGTATCACCATACCTACGGGGGTTATTTTCTCTTGATGAGATTACATCTATCAGAGAGAATATCTATCATAACAGTCGTTATTATTACAGATCTCCTTACCAAGTTGTGACAATGAGGCTGAGACAAAAATTATAAAATCAGGAATCTTTTAAAACTTGATATCTGATGTAGCTTCTTTTTATTTTTAAAGATCCTGGGAAACTGATTGGTTCTTTGTACTGCTCCAGGAAGTACCTGACACCTCCTGATATCCTCTACCTTTACAAGGTTGAAAATGGAGTACTACTCCCATATATGGACAGGAACTGCTCAGTCTTCATTTTCCTGTCTTGATAGAGTCCAAGAGCATCTTCACAGCCTTGTAGGTGATAGATTATTTTCCACCCTGCAATCTCTTTCTCACAGATGAAATGTTTCAAGCCACTCATTAATCTATTACTATTTTCATGGAAAGTTTAAAACAAACTACATTCCTTAGTTCCACCAGTTCTAAACTTCACGGCTAAGAATCACCATGACATGCACATTGCAGCAAACAACTGTCATTCCCTTCATATTCCACTGGTGAGATGAGGCACCTTGAGGTGGTGTAATGATTAGCAAGTTTGTCTCACTAGAACAATTACTACTGAGTAATGAGTTCAATTCTCACTGGGTGCCCCATACTTTTGGCCTTGTGTCACATCTAAACTATGCTTGAAAAATCACTATCCCACTGGTGAGATGTAAATTCCACTTGAGCAGCTTCACACAAACCACTACTGTCATTTGCAACAAATGAAAGTGCATGAATACAGAAAGGACAAGGATTCAATAGGGCATACTAGCTTACAAAAACCAATTTAGAACCACAAGAGAGCATGAAGTTATGGAAAAGAAGGAGGAAGAGGAAGCAGAAGAACATATGATGCAAGAAAGGATGAATGCATCCAGTATTGAGAAAAGACAGAGAATGCTTCCCTGATTACTATAATCTTAACCTGTTCATGTTTAGGATTAACCGTTATCTTCCCCACATCTCCTCATACACTGTGCCCCTTATCTTTTAATCTGTGATCCTCTACCATGAGTGGCTCTTTGGTTTTGTACAATAAAGCCTCACCATTTTTAATATCTGATTTAACACCTTCCCTTTTTATTTTGTAGTGCTCTACTTGTAGATTATCTAATTCTTGACTTTAGATTCATTTCATCACCTAATATAAATTCTAAATTTTTTTTTAAATCTCTAGTTTCTTTCAACTGGTGTACTGGTCTTTGTTATGATTTTTATAAATAATAACAATATTGATATTTTTACTACTTAAATTCTTAGATATACTACATCAAGTTGCCTCTGAAAAAGTTAGTTGTTTAGATAGTTGTTAAATTTGTTGGGTTAAGACCAGATGTACTGATATAGGAAAAGTGTTCATATGTAAAGAAGTGAATGCCAACGACAAATGAGAAAGGAATCAAGTTTAATGGAGTCTATTTTAGATGGCAGCTTATCTGCAGAAGTGTTTAGGCTCACCTTTTGGCTTCTATGATAACATTTTGACAAACCTGATTTACTAAAGTTCTCTTTTCATAGCTATTAAACTTCGTTTATTTCTGTATTAAATACAAGGAATCATAGGGAAAAATGTACCACTCATTAGGCAGTGGTGGATAACAAAAATATGGGGAGTGGAGTGACTGTTAAAAAAATAATTGTTTTTCATGTAATAATATAAAAATATAAATATCATTATTTCATGACAATTTGGTATTTTTAAAATGTGCATCGTTCCAGTTTACATTGTTGCGGACTTTGCCAAGGTTATAATCAATAACTACTTACTAAGTAGAAGTAACTACAGCTTAATATTTTTTAAGTTCACTGTTTGTAAGTATGAAAAGTACAAAGTATTATTAAGCTTAATCATCTGTGATGGTGATTTTCTAAGTGCAACTTACATGTGGCACAAGGCTGAAAGAATAGGGCACCCAGTGAGGATCAAACTCACTATTCAGTCATAATTGTTCTAGTGAGACAGGCTTGCTAATTATTACACCAGTGTCCAAAAATGATTTCCTATACATAGTTTAGATGTGGCACAAGGCTGAAAGTATGGAGCACCCAGTGAGGATCAAACTCACTATTCAGTTGTAATTGCTTTAGTAAGACAAGCTTGCTAACCATTACACCATGTCAAGATATCCAAAGATGATTTCCTACACATAGCTTAGATGTTGTACAAGGCTGAAAATATGAGGCGCCCAGTGAGGATTGAATTTACTATTCAGTCATAATTGTTCTAGTGAGACAGACTTGCTAATCATTACACCATGTCAAGGTGCCCGAATCAGCTGCGTTGTGTCTCTGTGTGACTGTACTAAGCTGAAAGTGTGCAAGACAAAACAGTTTGGGTGTTGTTTTTGCAGGTTTCTCTTCTCATCGCAGCAATAGTAACAAAAAAAATGTGACTGTCTAAAATTGTTTTTAAAATGAATGCAAAGAAAGACAGAGATGTGGTTCTACAGAATGATGCTAAGGATATCATGGACCGAGTATGTGAGCAATGATGAGGTCTTAGATAGGTTACAAGCAACGAGAAGGCTTATACTTAACATCAGAAAGAGGCAGCTGAAGTTTCTGGGACACATAATGAGGAAGGAAGGCCTGGAGAATCTGATACTCACGGGTCAAATAGATGGAAAGAGAGACAAGGGAGAGCAGTGCGTGACATACCTGATGAGCTTGAGCTGATGGATGACAAAACGTAGTCTGGGGGAGGAAGCAGAGGGAAGGAGCTTGCTGAGAGCTGCAAGAAAATCACAATATTGATACATATTTTTTAATCCTATCTAAGCTTTTGTTATTGTTGCTTGGAAATCTTCCATGTAAACAAAAACAGACTATCATCATTGTTTTGTCCGTATATTGTTTAATATATTGTAATGTAATTGTCATCTTTGATAATGGCTTATGTAAGCTGAAAGCTTAGATAGGATGAAAAAATATGTATCAATATTGTGATTTTCTTTCTTCTTTTAAGAATAATGTTATTAAGCTTATCAGATGATATGAAAAGAATTTACATAAAATAAATAGACAAAACTTGTCTATATTATTTAATGAAACATGCATCAATATATATATATATATATATATATACAAAGAATAATCACACATAGAATTAATCAGAAGTATCAATGTGATTATTGACGACATCCATCGTTAGAAAACATAATATATGCATTAAAATCCTGTTCATCCATACTTCTGATTAATTCTATGTGTGATTATTCTTTGTATGTAAATCATATGCTGCCTAATGTTTTATATATATATATATATATATATATATATATATATATTTCCTCAGGTGGCAGTAAATGGGCTTCTCCCATTGTAATTTTGTAAAAATCAGATGGAGACTTAAGAATATGTGGTGATTTTAAAATAGGCTTAAACCATAAAATATGGTTGGATTTGTTTCTTATTCCCAATATTGAAACCGCTATCCACAAATTATCAGGTATTAAATTTTTTGCAAAGATTGATTTAAAATCTGCTTATAATCAAATACAAATTGATAATAAATTCAAGGAAATTATCACAATAAACTTCCTCATAGGATTATTAAGATAGATGAGAATGCCTTTTGGAGTGAAAACAGTAAGTACTATTTTTCAGAGAGCAATGGAAAATGTGTTAACTGATGTAGTTAGTAACATAATTATTTATCAAGATAATATTTGCCTCAGTGCTGCCACTAAAACAAATTAAAATGAAAAATAGAACATGTGTTAAGTTAAAAAATGCTGGGATGACAATAAACACAGACAAATGTGAATTTGATTGTGATACAATATCATATTTAGGATACCAGATTTCAAAAGACGTTATGCACCAGATCCAAAGTTAATTAAAAGAAATTAAGGAAGTGTCTATACCTACTAATAAAAAAAGAATTAGAATCCTTTTTAGGATTAGTTAATTTTTATATTAGATACCTACCAAAATATCAGTCAGTTGTGTGCCATGCGTGATACATACATAGGCGATCATGTAATACATAACTGTAACTGATGAGGCAGATTTTTTCCTGCAGTAGGTTGCCATTTCTTACTGCAGTTGCCATCCAAGGCTATAGAACCCGGTCTGTCCTGCTATTTACCCATAGCTGGGAGGAGAAAAAGAGGATTCATACCTTTCCCAAGCATATTAGCAGGTAAGTGAATGTAATGGATTCAAATGGAATTCAAACTCAGCTCTCTGATTCCTCAATCCAAGTCACTGTCCATTACTCCATCATGCATCCATAATATAGCAATTTAATAGAACCATTTGTTGAACTGCATAAAAATGAGTGCACATGCATAAATAAGCTTTTACTGTTAAATTTTGTATGACAAAATATATAGCAAAGTTTGTGGTTACAGATATGCATGTACATCTTTGGGAAATGGTAATTTGGCAAATTCAAAAAAATGTTCATGATAAAGTTAATGTTCTTGCCAAAATGTTAACTGATGCCATGGATTTTTCAAATATCTCCTTTCTTAAAGGAAATACTCTTTTCCCAAGCCAATATACATGACCATAAAAATTATCAAGACCTTTACATTTTTTAAATATAATGAGACAAAATAAAATAATATTAACATTAAAATAAATAATAAAAATTCAACAACAACATTTACTCATTTTCATTTATTAGGCATTAATTACATAACTTAGTATATTCTGTAGTTTACCTTTCCTTACACAGTGAGCTTTAAGAATATTTTAGTGTTCACAAATTAAAAATTAAAATTAAAAATTTAAAAACTCAATATTTTTCCTCTACATTAATTCTGTGTATAAATACAAGTTACAAAATAAAATCACCACATTTACCTTGATAGAGTTCATCAGGGGAAGAAACATTGATAAAAAGTTTTCCTTTTGTTTTTTATTTATAAACTTAACACATATATCTTTTAAAGTTCAATGAGCCAAATGCTCAAGAATAAAATGTTATGTTGTTTGATAAAAGATGATATATAAATTGTGAGTAACATAAAATGTGGAGATTCAAATGCTTACTAACATGTTTCAGAAAAAAATATATACAAAATTCTTAATAATTTTCTCATTGTTTCATATAATTGCAGTTTGGTCATACCAGAGATTATCATTTATCTAATGCTCAGGCCTTGGATATAAACATCTAAATTACCAGGGTATTATTGAATTTGAAACCATGTTGGAAAATGTTGAAGAGGGGGAGGAGGAGGATGATAATGATATTTTTTTAAAATTGATTTCACTCCAAGCAAGGCAGTAAAACCACTAGGACACAAGGGGCGTGGAAGAATTAGAAAACAGAAACTTTACTAAGGAGCAAGAATAAAAGAGGAGTAATCAGGAAGCCAGTAGAAAGTGATTGACATTGTATTTAAATTTTTGAAGATTAAAGTTGGCTGGAAAGCATTGAGACAGAAGAAAGATCTACAATTGAGAAGTGTAAAAAAAAAGGAACTCTTAGCATAGAATTTACGGTAACATCTAGCCAACTCAACTGTATATTGGTGAGACCTCATCGCTAGTCTAGTATTGTACTTAAATTCATAAAATCTAGGTACCCTGGCAAAGAGCTCATCCAAACAGTTGCCATGGAAGTATTTATAGAAAAGACATAGGGAGGAAACTTTATGGTGGTGGGAAAATGACTGAGACAGGACCAATAATAATGCTGATTCTTCTTTGAATTTTATCAAGGATCTTTGGATATATGGTGGAAGGACTAGATGATATGTGGCAACAATATTCTAAGCATGGATGAATGTTAGACATAGATATGTAAGATAGATTCTGCAAAGAAAAATTATCAAGCATGACACAGTAAACCAACTTTCTTAGCAGCTGACCTAACAATAGATTCAATATAGTCTTTCTACTTCATATCAGTTGAGAATGTTAGCCCAAGGAGGAGCAATGAGTTGCTCTCCTGGAGGTCAGTATCAGCCATGCTGATGGAAAGCAGAAAGAAGTCTCTCAGATGATTAATGGGGGGGGGAGTTTAGTTTTGGAGGTGTTAAAATTAATAAGCCAAAGATGGCCCCAGTTAACAGCAGCCTGAATGTTGTTTTTGATGATTGTCAATAACCAATTTTAAACAACAAATGTTATTTGATGATATAAATCAGGAGTTTTCAACCTTGCTTGCCACATGCACTCCTTTCACCATTTGTAAGAATGCCATTTTCCCCCACCTTTTCAAGGTGATAAACCAAATTCTATAATTGCTCTCCTCCCCCATTAATCTTACTGTGGTCACAAGTCATCCCTGAAAATTTAAAATTCACCTCCAAGGAGTGAATTTCACCCCTGTTGAGAATTCCTGATATGTTAAATTTCTTTTAGAAAATGAATTTTTTTTCTTCATTGTTTTTTGATAATTTACGTATTGTATTATCCAGAATTTTGAATTATCCAAACAAATTTTTTTCAATTCCTGTCCTAAAGTATCTGGATAATGAAGGAAGTACTGTACCTAATTTTAACCCTCTGTAAACTGCTGCCATGATTATAGCATAGTCTACTATGATTATAATACAGTCTATAATTGTAGACAGTAGCTAAAAAAAAATCACTGGATAATGGATCTGAAAATGGAATTAAGATTTTATGGCAGAAATTTTCCAGCTTGCATTCTGAAACTTTTCCAACAGAAACATGCCTCATTTTCATTTATTTGTGTTTTTTTTCAAAAGTATTCATTCTCATGTTTTATCTTTCTGTATCCATTCAGCCAGACACTCAGCTTTCCAATTTTATTGTTGAAAGAACTTTGCTTGGAAAATTTCAGAAATTTCCTTGACTCACTATTTATAGTTTTTTACCACTAAATTGTTTGATGAACCAGAGGGTAGACCTAGCTGCATAATCAGTTTGCACACTAAAACCTGGTATCAGGTGAATGCATATTACATTTTTTTTTACTTTACTTCATATTGCAAACAAACATTTTGAAAATTTTTAGCCGAATTAATAACTTTTTCTTTCATCTTCATTAGGCACAGAATGTGCAGGTGATGTAATGGGTAGTGGCTCAGAATGAGAAATTGGAGAGCACTGCTCATATTCCCCAACAAGTTTTTTACATTCACTTACATGCAAACACTCTTGGGAAAAGTATGAACCCATCTCATCCCCCAGTTTGGGGTTAAATAGTAGAATTTGTATCTGGAAAAATCATTGTTATCTCCAAAAGATTGTTAATGCAATACTTACAAATAAAGAGAATTACTCTTACAATCCCAAAATATGTTTTAGTTTTAAACAAACCACAAAAAGATTGATAAGCCATAAAAAACAAATTAATCATCAGGTACAGTATTAAGAAACAGAAAAACAAAGATAAGAGTGCTCAACTGGTATATAATATCAGTCCTATATTGCAGAGAATGCTGGACAATTTTCCCACCGATGAAGAGAAAACTTTAAAAACTACTGTATATACCCGAGTATAGTATGAGTATTTAAGAATCAGATTTTTTATGCAAAATTAGTAGGTTGTACTATACATGGTAATTTTTTTGAAGAGGTTAAAAATCATGCATTATCAGTGACTGGTTGCAATATACACAGGTATATTTTTTGTGGAGGGGTTAAAATTCAGGGGTCACACTATACATGAAGTCAGGTTATACCTGAGTATATATAGTAAATGGAAAATATGCTTTAAATTTTTTGTACATTTTAAAAGGACAGTCAAATTAGTTGAATTAGTCACTTTGAGCACAAGAAAGAGAAGAACACATTCAAGAGCGAAATGTAAATGAAACAGACATCCTGTCATACTATGACCAGAAACATGGCACATGGCAGAATGTTTAGAATGTTTGCTTTCTGACCATGAGACCTGGGTTCAAATCTCACCAGAGTCAATTTGTCAGGAAGATAACTTCTTGATATTATCGGTCTGGTGTAGGCGATCTTAAAAGATGGCACCTTTTGAAAGTGCTTGAAAACCATACCTCAGGTTGATCCAAGCCTTGTAAGTGAAACTGGATAGACAGAGCCCATGGGAGCTGTCAATGGTTGTGCTAGCACAAAGTTATAAGTCATTGTGACTGAGGGTTTGAGCTTGCAGGCTTAGTTCAGACTGTTGATCATAGTAGATAATGTGTTCTCTCCCAGAAACTGTAACTAAGGTCCACTCACCATAGTTGCAGTATAAACCACAGTTTGGCTCTGTGGGTGTTGAATAAACACAAATGTGCCTGAGCAGGTACCTGTAATGAGGATTAGCTAGCCACTCCCGTAGAAGGCATCCTTGGGTATGAATGGCCAATCATACCAGAAAAGATAATAATTAAAATTGACATTGTACTTTTTATTGAAAGCTTTATAAAGCTGGGCATAATACCAAAGATTGTGTTTAACCTCCCATGACTCCTCAAGAAAAACACTTGGCCAGTGAATTTGTGGGGGATAGCACTTTTAAGACAAGCAGTTTTTGTAATGAAAGAGCTCAATATCAAGAAATAAAGCTTTAATTAACAAATAAAATTAAATGGTGAATATTTGATAGTAAAATTGAATTTATTTACAGGAATCATATATAAAGGGAAAGTTGGAATAATGTTCTTGCAAGTAGGTTGATTTTGTAGTATAAACAGAGAGAGGGACTTCAAAACAAAACAACATGGTATGATTGTATTAATCTACTTCTCCCTCCCCACCCAGCTATTGGTTAATTAGTAGAACTTGTATGAGTAAACCATTATCATATCCTAAAATTTCTTACAATCTAAAAATATTTTTTGGCTTTAAATAACCTGCAAAAGGTTGATAAGCCATAAAAAAATAAATCTATTATCAAAATAGGCTTGCTGCCAAGGAAAGAAAAGTAGCTCACTCCAACACCTCAAATTGTGGAATGTAGTCCACCATAGACTGAAGCTCTCTTAATGGCTTCTGGCAGTGGACTGTCTGCCTCTTCAAGTGAATCCTTAAGTACACATTGAATGCATAAATATTCATCAGCCAATGCCATTATAAAAAATCACACTCACACATGAGCACTTCCTGCATTGCAACTGGCCATCTACATACAAACCATATGAAGCATTATGCTCATTTAGCTTCAGGTAATTTGTCACAAATAGGTACACATTTCTTGAACAATACTTTTTTTTAACCATCCATCTAAAGCAAAATGGATGCTATTATAGGAATTAAAAATCCTATATATATTTTTCAACCAATAAAATTCCATCAGACATTTTGTTGGATAAACAATCATTAATCAAATATCACCAAAATATTTGTAGACGTAATTGTAGCATGTTATTTTTGAACTATTTAGAAAACAATAATAACTCCCATTGCAACAAATTTGGGAATAAGATTTTCATGAGCCAGTGTGAAATTATTTTCTAACCAATGAAAACCTTGTATTCAACAAGTTCGCACCTCTATGTGAAATTAGATTTTGGATCTTACAGATATAAAAATAGAAGCATACTGCTTCTCAGCTCAAACCAATTTGGGAGAACAGTTTGATTTAAATGTGCATACATGCATACAATGGCAGAGACAACAGCAGCAACCATCAACTAAGGTCTTGTTCATGTACACAATAGAAGGGATTAACCAGCAACCACTGAATAGGCCTTTTTTCTATGAACACACGAACATTGGGCTGATCGTCATAAAGTCTGTACACACAT
This sequence comes from Acanthosepion pharaonis, assembly GCA_903632075.3. Classification (NCBI taxonomy): domain Eukaryota; kingdom Metazoa; phylum Mollusca; class Cephalopoda; order Sepiida; family Sepiidae; genus Acanthosepion; species Acanthosepion pharaonis. The sequence goes on along the minus strand of CAHIKZ030003054.1, from coordinate 422,754 downwards.
TTCACATCACTCTAAGAACACTTAATTACTTTATAAAACAAACTTCACTGTAATAAAAATCGAACATTTTATTGTCGTTGTATATCTCTAAAAAGAATATAAATGTTATATCAACTGACACTCTGCTTCTATTTTTCCATCAGAAAATAACCTTTTATATGTTTCATTTAAAAGATGTTGTTGCTGTTGTTAAATGTTTGGAATCCTGACACTCGGATAGCAACAAAAATCTGGGTAGACGGATCCCAACCAGTGGCGTAGCTAGAGTAAACGTCACCCAGGGCGGTCTGCTCAAATGTCACCCCAATGACCCCGATTCACCCTATGCTGAATGGTTAGCTGTAGCTAAATTTTCATACATGCTCTACCTCTACTTTACTGACCGGTACATTACTGTTTACATGTATGATCCAAGACAAAATCCAATACCACAAAATAATCAGTTCAAATCAAAAGATTTTTAAAATGCAACTGTTCACTTTCAGAACAACTAAATACAAAACACGGCAATACACAAAAGAATGACATTCGATACTATGGTCTTAGAATGAATGTTTTCTTGTTTTCATTGTGGCAAACTGGTCAATGACATCGTCAAAATCTGTTTGTCTTGTAAGCTCGTTTTCAATGGACAGCACAGCCAGATCCGACAGTCTCGACTGGCTCATGGTTGACGTAATTTTCTGTTGCTAATTTTCCGTTGCATCATTTTCTGGGTACCATTTGATTATCAATGATGTTTGAAAGTATTTTTCTTGACAAAAATGTTCTATTTAATTTTTAAGCATTTTTCGGAACATTGTAAATCAACTACATTCTTTTAAAGGTTACCTAGATAATTCATGCAAAGTTTATTTTTTTGTTTTTCTTTATACAAGTAAAATAAATTTACATCGTATTTTGATGTTATTATGATTTTAGTTTTAGTGATAATTTTAAAACAATAATTATTTATCATTAGTACTAATAATGGAAAATTAAGTTAAAAATTTAAAAGAATCGTTTTTGGAATCGGAAAATAGGCACAAATTTTTCTGATTCCGAAACCGTTTCCGATACCCAAAAAAAGTTCCGATTTTTCCGATTCTCGATTCCGATTAATCGTTCCAACACTAGTAGATATATTCAAAAGTATATCACTCACTCAATGGAAAATTGTATCTCAACAAATTGATACACAGGCAAGACTGAAATTGTTGCACTTTTGGCTTCGTATTTCGCTTTGTTGTTATTAATGATGCAGAGTTAAAACACCATATCATCCGATAAAATGTTACAATGTCTCTTGTTAGTAACTAAGATTGTAGCAACTGAAACACATGAAAGCTGAAAACATTGCTCTTTTTCCTACTCACAAATTTTCTGACAATTTATTAGAAAATTTCTGACAGGGGAAAAAACTGTGGGGTCATAAATTATTTCTGGGGAGTCATATGCCTGCCTGCGAAACCCTGTGTCTCCACCACTGTTTTCAGACTATTTTTGGCACCTTAGCCTGGTTGAAAAATTTTGTTGGGGGTGACATTGTGTCACCCCTCCTGTACTGGCACCTGGGGCAGTCCGCCCCTGCCCTTAGCTGTGCCACTGATCCCAACACTATCTTGTGAAAATATGATTGAGATATTTCAGTAATTTTTTTTCTTATTATTCATTATAAAGAAGTTGTTTATGTAATCTGTGAGATCCTGTGTAAGATTTATGAAACAAAGACATCAAGATTCTCATTAATCTCATGATTATGCATATAGGCACACAGGAATAATACTAAAAGCATACAAAGTAATTAATTGAAAATTATTTTACTATAAAAATGCTTTGAAATTGTTTTACTAGAGATATTCAATGAAAATTAATTTCACAATATCATCCATAAATGAATATTTCTTATTATGGAAAGTAAATTTTCTTCTTTACAAAACAGCAGGACTTTATTAATTCTGGCAGAAAATTAGACAATGAAGTGTTATTTATGAGCAAACTTTACAATATTGAATTTTGCCAGCAAATATATGAACATGTTGCTATCCAAAAATGACTATACCTCAATAAAAAAAAGTTTATTTCATTATATGTAGTATGTTTTTAAACTATTATGATTTTTTCTAATATGGGATTTAAATATAAATAGAGTATATGTTAAAAATAGTTCTTATAAAATCATAGTTTTTAGTGTACAGACATTTTTTAATCATTTCACCTCAAGCAAGGCAATAAAGTCACTAAGATGCAAGGGGGTTACTGAGGTTGAGAGAATATAAGAAAACATTATTAAGGAGAGAGAACAATAAAAGATCAAGAATTAAGATAGTAGATAATGGTTAACAATGCATTTAAATTTCTGAAGATCAAAGTTGACTGGAAAGCAAGAAGCTGGAAGAAAGTTCTATAAGCAAGAAGTGTGAGAGAAAAAACTGTTAGTATAGAACTTTTTTTAAGCATTTCACCCCAAGCAAGGCAGTAGTGTTACTAGTACACAAGGGGCTACAGATAATGAAAGTAAGGGAAAAGACTGTGTATGAGGGAGAGGGGGGAGGGAGGGGTAGCTGAAGAAAGGATAAAATGAAAAACAGAGAAGGATAAAAAGAAGAATGGGGATCAAGACATCAGAAGATGATGATTGACATTACATTTAAATTTTTGAAGATTATAGTTATCAGGGAAGCGAGTAAGAGGAAGAGAGTTCCATTGTCGGGAAGTGTGAGAAAAGAAGCTGTTGCAGTAGAAGAGCCGGTTACATTTAACTGTTTCGACAGTAAAAGGTAGGGACTGGGATGCCAACCTAGTATTACGCTTAAATTCATGCAATCGAGGTACCAGTGAAAATAGCTTGTCAGAGTAGATACCATGAAAATATTTATAGAAAAGACAGAGGGAAGTCACATTATGTTGGTGAGAAAATGATTGGAGTTGAGACCCTGTGTCAAGACCAATCACATTGCATATCTATCTTTGGATTCTGTCGAGAACCTGGAGATGAACAGTGGGATCACCAGACCATATATAGCAACAGTATTCCATGCATGGATGAGTGGTCGATTTGTAAATGTGAAGAATGGATCCAGATGAGAAAAACCTTCTGGCGCAACACAGAGGACCAACTTTCCTTGTGGTAGGTGCAGCTTTTGATTCAATGTAATTGTTCCAACTAAGGTCAATGGAGAACATGAGACCAAGAGGGTGCAGTGAGGCGCTCTTGTGGAGTTGAGCATCAACCATGTTGATAGGAAGCAGGGATTTTTCTCTATGATGAGTAAATTACAGTAGCTTTGTTTTGGATGCATTAAAACTCATAAGCCATTTCTTGCCCCAGTCAACCACAGATTGAAGATCATCTTTGAGACCAACAGCCAGGTTAACTTTGTCAGCAATGCCAGATTTACTATTGAGACAGGAGTAAATGGTAGTGTCATCTGCATAGATACCTACAGTTACATCTGGTCATTTCAACTGTAATAATGTCAATCTAGTATCATGCTTAAATTCATAAAGTCAAGATACCAAAGAGGAAAACTCATCAGAACAATTGCCATGAAAATATTTATAGAAAAGGAGGAAGCTACTTTATGGTGGTGGGAAAGTGACTGAAGCCGAGATGCCAGGTCAGGACCAATAATATATATATATATATATATATATATATATATATATATGAGTTTATGCAAACTTAGGTAATCCATATGGGTAGACCCGAGGAGGATGATATCCAGAGAGCTCAATGTAAAATTCAGAGCAGATATGTTTGAATAAAAAACAGATCACATTAAGATTCCATGTAATAGGCTATTTCACCATAATAGCCTATTACATGGAATCTTAACGTCTGTTTTTTTATTCAAACAAACATATATATATATATATATATATATATATATATATATATATATATATATAGAGAGAGAGAGAGAGAGAGAGAGAGAGATTAGCAATGTCTTCACATAGAAAAAATATCTCTTCTGATTTAAAGGAATATGTTATTTCTTTCTACAAACAAAACAATGGCTACCAAAAAATATAAGGAAAACAGTGATAAAACTGAAGATGAGTAAAAAAAAAAAAAAAAAAAAAAAGTTAAAATTGTGCAAAATCACAAAAATGTAAAAATGAGAGGTGAACATAAGTGACTAGATTAACCATACAAACTGACATCAAGGACTATTTATTTTTATCTGGAGGTTGGTTAATGAGGAACTGAGAAAAATGACTAGATGTGGCTAAAGTTGTCAAAAAGCCTGTATTGTGAATGTTTATACAAAAACAAATATTTTCTGAACTATGGCCAACAACTATGTAGTAATTGAAACTGAGACACAAAGAGATCTAAAATAGTTGAGCAAATAGATTCTTCACAGTCATTTTTGATATAGCATTGCATCATCCAGAACTCTTATCCCCACCCCTGAACACACACTTACAGTCCAGATTTAATTTTCTACATCTATTTTTTCCCAAAGCTGAAACTGCTGTTGAAATGCCATAAACAGGATTAAAGTGAATGTGATAAGGCTGTTGATGGTGAGATCTCAATAAAGGACTTTGCAGATTGTTTTAAAAGTAGAAGGGACAATGTGATAAATGTATGAAGTCCCAAGTGAAGCAATTTGAAAGGACTAATGTGCCATTGCCCTAAGTAGGCTATTTGTTTTTCAAATATTACATGGCTGGATACTTTCTGGATAGACCTTGAATATATTTTCAAGTTGGGTTTGTTATTCAGAAACCATTTTTTTAAACAATTCACCCCAAGAAAGGCAATAACACCACTAAAATGCAAGGAGCTACTATGAGTGAAAGAGAATGAAAAAGACTTTAGAAGGAACTGCAAACCCAATCCAAAACAGGAAACAATGGATAAACATCTACTCCTGTTCAAAAAACTGGGGGTGGGGAGTGTGAACTGGACAATAAGTGAACTTATTGTACAATTCTGGATAAGCAAAACATGGCAAAAATATACAATATTAACAAGATTAAAAGATTGCCATGCTTTATTTTTTTAAGAGTCAGATCGGATCGAAAATCTAGTATTACTGCCATATCTGGGCTGGAGCTGCCCAATCTTCACTTTCCAGTCTTGATAGAGTTCAAAAGTGTCTACACATCCTTGTGGGTGATGAATTATTTTCAACCTTACAGCCTCTTTCCCATCAATGAATCATCAGAAGCTTATTGCTACTCTACTGCTATTTCATTGTCAAATGTTCAGAGAAGCTACATTCCTTAGTACTACCATTTCAGAACTTTACAGCTAAGAATCACCATGCTACATCCACAGGGTCGAATCATCCTCATTTCCTTTAGTATTTCATCGGTAAGAAGAAAGTTCCACTTGGAAAGCTTCTTTCTGAGAACCATTATTTTGTGGAACAAACTCCCGAGAGGATGCTTCCTTGATCACTACAGTCTAATCTCTTCAAGGCTAGGGTCAACTATTATCTATCCTATCTCTTCATAATCAAATTTTGTAGAACAAACTCTTGAGAGGTTGCTTCCCCGATCACTACAGTCTTAAACTCTTCATGGCTAGGGTCAACCACTATCTACCTTATCTATCCTCATAATATGCAATTACTTCCTCTACTCTTACATACAATCTTAGTCAATAACCTTCTACTTTGAGTAACTCTTAGGCTTTATATTGAGTGAACATTTAGAAGAAAAAGTTTAACAAAACACAAAAGAATTAAATATTATTTTCTTAAAAATAGCATATAAAATTATTAATTTTTTTATTTTCCTTTATCTTTCTTTTTATCAATAAATACAAGTCAAAAATCAATAATGACAAAGTTTCATCTTTAATACTTGTAGAATATTATCTAAAAATGTAAAATTGTTCTTATTGTATATAATTTTTGTTGGTCTCATAAGTTTAAAGCTGTGACTTGTTTAACCCTGACAAAGCTGTTTCCAGACGATCTTTGTCAACACGGTGCTTCATCAAGTACTTCCCATTTAAATGAAAAACAGGAATATCAAATCTGTATTTGTGAAGGTAATCCTCATTTCCTGGTTCCAAGATGTTTACTTCCTCAAAATGGACCTGGAAATAGAGACATATCAAGAATTAAACAAGGAATCCATACAATTTTATAATTTATGCGTCATATATAAATTTTCTCAAAATTATTTTTTCATTTTTTGTTTCCAAGTACAAGTCTACCATTTAACTGTCTTTTAAATACTATATATTAACTCAATCCATTATTACTGAGTAATAAGTTAGATTCTCACTGATCTATGTCACATCAGAACATTCATTATTAAATAAACCAACAAGAGTTGACATAAAATCAACCAGCCTAACTCAAGCGACTTTTTGCTCTACATTAATTATATATATATATATATATATATATATATATATATTTAGGCAGCAATTTTTCATTGATGCATGTTTCATTAAATAATATAGACAAGTTTTGTCTATTTATTTTAAGTTCCTTTCATATTGTCTGATAAGCTTAATAACATTATCATTGAAAGATGAAAGGAAATCACCATATTGATACATGTTTTAATCCTATCTAAGCTTTCGGCTTACATAAGCCATTATCAAAGATGACAATTACATTTCAATATATCAAACAATACATGGACGAAACAATAATGATAGTCTGTTTTTGTTGCATGAAAAATTTCAAAGCAATGACAAACTTGTGTATACGAGATGTGGAAGTGAAAATTGCATCGCAGCTCGTGACGTCACACATGACCACGCAAGAGTGAAAATGAGAAGTATGGGAAGCCATTGGTATAAACCAATGGCTTCTGTTATCAATTATAGGCATTTAAGAATATTTATGGAGATTTTGTAGTTTATTTTGTTCAGGTTAGGTTTCAAATGTTTTATGTATATAGATGCAAGAATTTTTAGTTTTTGTTTATTGTTTTCATGTTTAAGCATAGTTGTGTTTTCAACGAGGATTTTCCGGAATTGTGTATGTGGCCAGGCATGTTGTTTTCCCCTCCCCGTTAGTGATTTGCAAAAAACCAACATAGTTTACAAATTCAAGTGCCCTTTGGGAGATTGTATCTCCAATGGATTAAATAATATTTATGTTAGTCACACCACAAACTTGCTTTCACGACGATTGACTCTACATTTGAATGATAACTCTAACCTTTTTAGGCATTTAAAACAAAAAAGCCTGGCCTTGTCTACATTATTTAATGAAACATGCACCTATATACATACATATATATATATATATATTATATATATATATATATATATATATATATATATATTACATGATGGTAACACTAAATAAAAAAAATACATTAATTTTTAAAAATGAAAAATCTTTCTTGAAGATCTTATTTTAGTTTTAAATTCAAGCTAATAGATTAAATTTAATATTTTGAATAAATAAAATACTTTTCCATATTTCAAAATTAATTTAAAACTAATTTAAATTGACTGGAAGGAGTTTTTTTTTTTTCTAAGAGAGCTGATCAGTGCCACTTTTTAGTCATCTTTCTTTGCAATGTAATTCTCTTTATTTGAAGAATATCAGCTGATTTAAAATATAATTAATCTCATTTGAAACAACTATAATTTACTTTAAAATATCACAGAAATGCATTTTTTTAACCTGACAGTAGCTATTTATTTAAGGCATTTGTGGATTTGACAGCTTGATGACAGGTTGATAATATATCTAATGTTGTTCTAGGGGGGCTTTAGGCATTAAAAAAGTAACTGAATTAATGTGAGTGCCTTTTATATATAATTTTTAAGTACTCATTAATTTAAAAAATTTAAGAAAATATTAAATGATTAAAAAGTATTTAAAACTTAATAAGTTATTCTAATTAAAATGTACAAAAAAAGAAAAAGAAAACAAATCTTATAAAAATTCATTATTCATTGAAAGAATTTTTTTTTAAAGACAATAGTATCCTTAATATATCTTATTTATAAAAGAAATTAAAAGCTTTTCTAATTAAATAATATCTTAGTATGATTGCATTTTTTATTTTATGATTCAGAGCAGATTTACGGTAAATGAGTAACTGAAAGAAAAAAAATGATGATTTACATTCTCCAAGAAGTCCTGCTTTTAACTAATAGAAATATGAAGAGGGAGAAAATTTAATTTCTGGGAATTTCATTAATTAGGTAGTGGAGGGGGTAATAGATGTAAAAAAATATTTATACCAAGATTTTCTAAAAAAAATAGTTTGTAAACTAATTTCATTCATTTAATAATAAATCCTGAAAGTTTCATAAAATCTAACAATTTGATTTTTGCAAGAATTTTCAAATCAATGAGGATGCTAAAATTTCCTATTTGTGGCCCCCGCTGATGCAAGAAAAACAAGATTTTTATTTTAATCAAAATTTCAAATGTGCTAGAAAGGATTAAATAATTTAATAAAATAATAAAAAAATACTTTGATCTTTTCTCTTAATAATAACAAACATTTTGATGATAAAACTTTTTTTTATTAATTTTGGGGCCTTTTTCATCATGCTGTGCTCTTTTTTCAGTGAATTTATTGAAAGTACCTACATACAAAGTTTTAAGAAACATGCTTTTTTTTTTGCTGGAGCCAAGTATCGGAGGGTTTTTTTTTTTTTTTTTTTTTTCCACAAGGAGCAGGAGCAGGAACCACTCCATTTTAATTTTATAGGAACAAAAGAGTGATAATCCAATCCTTTTGTCACTCCTACAATAAAATAAAAAGTTGAAGTTGTAAAATTTGAAGGGCTTCCATCTGTGTGTGTGTGAGAGATATTTCCATACTTTTTCTTTTAGGTGGTTAATATTGAAATAATTTAAGATGGTGTCAGCATTTTTTCTTTTGAACACATTCAAAGCTAAAAATTCATTTTTTTGGTAGACAAATTGCTAGAGTCTAAGAAAGTTTAAGCTTTGTCAGCTGGGTTTCTATTCGTCACAATGTCTGTGTGTGAGTTTGTGCGCTGTGATGAGTGTCATTTCATTTACAAATAATAAAAGTTTGTGTTTTTGTTTCATAAATAATTGAAATGACAGAAACCGCTGAATCTTAATTCAACTTTATTTTTTATTTTTTTAAATATTTTTTTTACACTTTCACCTGATCTTGATGCCTTCAACAAGTTTAATCATTTCGGTTATCCTGATTAAAGTTAGAACAAGCTTCAAGATCAAGTTTGTTTTGGTTAATTGTGGTGTGATATTTTTTATCAATTTACTTCTTTACTGTTTTGTACATGTGTATTCATGAATTTAACCTTCTTTTACATGCGCATGTTCATGAAATTTTGCTTTTGTTTATATCTTTCATTTTTTCAGCTGTAGATTTTTCTTCCAGTTGTAAATTCTTCAAAATTAAATTCAATTTTTTTTATATGGTTTATATAAAAGTTATGTTCCATTTGTATATGTTATATACAAAAGGAAAGAATTGAAAAAACAATGGAAAACCAGAATCCCCTGAAGACTGGAAATTTTACCAAGAAACTTTGAAGTCAAGATAAGATAGATATTTAAAAGTTAAGTAATCTTTTCATATAATATTATTAATGCCTTATTTTTTTATATTATCTTAATATTGAGCACTATATATAAAAATATCTGCTGTTTTTTTAAATCATATATATATATATATATATATATATATATATATATATATATATATATAAAATTATCAAGGACAAAAATGTAAAATTTTCATTTTGGAACTTATACATAAAAAAATTATGTTATATTTTATAAAAACTTGTTCATTCTTCCTTTTTAATAAATTTGTGGAAGTTAAACAAGACTGCATAAAAATGAAACCCTCCATAGGTACAACAAAAAAAAATGTTGTGACTATAACAACCAAGATGAAGACAACAGATTAAATAAATCTGTGTATAATAATAATAATAATCTTGTAACTATTGTAAAATAAATACACTAATTGTATTTCCACTTAACATTGTCATTAATCTTCTAACATTCTACCCAAAGTGATATTGATTATAATTAATAAAGAAACATTATCAATAATTACAAGGAAACATTATAACTAATTATTTTTCTTATTAGAAAATACAAATCACATCAATAGGGAAAATGGGCAATCAATAACATCAAAGATGATTCCTGAATTTTTTATTCAATTTTTACATTTATTTTTTTAATGCCCTTTCTCTTCAGGATGTAAGCAATTATGGCTCTTCACAGATTCCTTTTCTTTATCATTGGTGAATTACCATGTATTCTTAGGAATGATCGTGGACCAGTTGCCACCCATAGCTAAAGATCCCAGATGGTGGAGAGCAGAGATGGATTTATACCTTTCTCAAGAGCATTAATGTGAAAGTTAATGTAACTGACTAGACTGGAATTTGAACTTGGTTTGCTGAGTTCATTTTTACACTGCTGTTCATTATACTACTCACTGACCGTTATTTAATATGTCTAAGTAAATCAAATGTCTGCAAGAGATCAAACAAATTTTACTTTATCATATTTCAATCTATAACTTCTAAATGTTAACTCAGTTGAAATTATCTTCTATGCATTTAACCATCACACTATGGTATTTACTTGATTCCCACAAAGTCAAGATGTGACACAAGGTCGTTTAACGTGGGAGACCCGAGTGTTTCCACTCAAAGGCCACTGGTCCAAAACTGGTCATAGCTTGTCCAAGCTGGTCAGAGCCTAGTCAAAGCTGGTCATGACTTGTCCTAGCAAGTCCCGGCTGGAGCCAGTCCAAGCTAGCCGAAGCCTTGATCGAATCTCAGCCATAGGCCAAGAAACGATCCAATATTTGTCAAAAACCCCAACGAAAAAAATTCGTCGGGAGAATATATATACACCACTATATGCAGATAAAAAATTTTCAAATATAATTTATATATCAAATCTTTACTTACTCTCTTCAAATATGGTATAAGAATTTCTTTTGCATCATCACAGAGGGAACAGTCTTCCTTGGTGTACATTGTCAGTGTGGGTTTAATGGCTGATGTCAAGTTCCTTGAGGAAATTCTAATAAATGCCTGCCAACATTTTGTCAAATGCAAAGCTGATTTGGTCATCATAAACATGCCTGCCTGGAAACTTTACCTGCAAATGTTATAAAGTAACTTCACATCAAAAAGGTCATTGTTGGATTATTTTAATATTATAAAAATGCATTGAATATTTGAAAATTAGTTTTACATCTGTTGCAGGTATTATGCTTTTTTTCTTTGTACAAGTATAGTTCGTGCATAAAATGCTTGTACCAGAAATGTATAATAAATGAGTTTTTTTTTTCAGGATTATGAAATATGTCTTGGTTGTGAGGGCTGCATTTTGGGAGACATTAACATTTTTCTACAGTGATAAAAAAAGGCCAAGTGCCATGACTAATGTCTGGAGAGAGAGAGAAAAGAGGAAGAAAGGGGTCCTTTTTATATGCTCTGGTGAGCAATTTTCATTGGTTTCACGATAGCTTAATGTATGGTCTATTTTTGGCCATGGAAATAAAGGTAACATGCAGATTTTAATATCTGCTAAAATCTATGTATCATAAAAAATAAATATGCACCTTTCTGGCCAGCAAAGCTTAGAACATGCTGAATGTATACTCTGCAATGGAGTAAGACCCCCACCAAAAAGGGCCACCTACCAGATGAGTGCTTGCAGATTCTGGTATAAAAAAACTAATGTTTACCTATAGACTCTAGTATAAATATGACTAATGGAAACCATTAATAAAGAAAGAAAGAAATGACATTGGGGAGAGTCAATTTTGACAGCAAGGCTACAGCAGCAAAAGTGGCAAAAACAGCATTAGGTTTAAGGGCCCAAGTTCAAGCTTCGAGACTGTCCCATGGAAAAAAGCCTGGAGGATTAAAATATTAATTTGTCAATTTAGTAATTGTGAGTTCAATCTCTGAAGTGGGTATTACAGATTCACACTCAGTGGAAACATGACTAAAAAAAGAACAAGATATCCTTAGAAAGCCAGAGGACACAACGAACTAGTAATAATTGAACAATACTAAAGATCAAGATGGGTTATTCATAGACACAGACAGTAGAATGTGAACAATCTACTCTCATAGATCAAATAAATTTAAAAAATAAATTTGGAAATTTCCTGAAGATTATCTGGATCAACGGGCACTTGAAGAAAGCCAGGGGACACAATGGGCAAAATGTAGTGATGAAGACAATAAAGATGAGGATATTAGTACTCAATGTTTACCTACAGACTCTAAACACAACTAATGTTTACCCATAGACTCAATAAAAAAAAATGATTTCAATATTACATAACCAAGCAAAGATTGACATGTAAAATCCAATAACAAAAAAACCTATACATTTGTAGAAAAGTAAATTTAAATAAAAAAAAATATGTATTCCACAAAGATAGCAAATATTTGATTGGGAAACCATGTGTAAGCTATTTAGTACAATCATGGGTAATTCGAAATGGTGTAATTATTTGCAAGCTTGTCTCGCTAGATCAATTACGAAGGAGTAGCGAGTTTACTGAGTGCTCTATACTTTCGGTCTTGTGTAAAAATCGCTATTTATCATAGATAATATTATTAAACGATTATTGTCATCAAAGTCAGTCTGTTCCAAACATTTTATCTAAAACAAATCAAATGTTAATTAAAAAAATAATTTCAAGTTATTAAATTTCTCTCCAAAATTTCTAAAACTACAGACTTATTTTAAGAAATGGAAAAAGGGAAATAACTCTTTATCAAAATTATTGACAGTGACATTATTCATCCAAAAAAAAATACAATTTTTTTAAGGGATAACTATTACTATTTAGTTATAATCATTCCCTTAAGAATTTGTTTTACAGAATCATAAATCTTTTAATAATCAATTTTATTAAGAAGTTCAATATTTTGGATAGGTGTTTACATCGAACTAATTAATTAATACCTCGAACGTCACCTGATCTTTCGTTCAAAGTGAAAAGAAAAGTTATTGACACTGCTTTTTTACAAGCTGTAATAAAATTATCTTTTAAGTGCAAATGATGTTGTAGAATTATAGAATATGCTCCAACAATGTTCTTGTATGACCCCGGGAAAACCGGAAACATAAAAGTTATAAACTAAAGAAAAAGAGACATCATCATAAAAGAGAAACTTTCATGCATGAAGGTTTTCGATTATGCACCACGCCAATATTCAGTTCAGTAATTTTAACGTTTGCTTGTGCCTTCGTTTAAAGAGGCGTCATAAAAAAAAAAAATCAGACACTTACTTTGGTAAAGCAGCTTTGCTGTTAAGTTATTTTTCTGCATTAATCGAAAAATTAATGAAAAAGAAAAATTGTATAAAACTTGTCAATATTGGCTTCCCTAAAAAAATGCAGAGTAGCAGCTCTGTCGGTTAAATAAATTTTTCCAAGATATTCGTTTTCCTAAAGATGATTTATTTGAAATTTTGTGATAATTTAACTGGAACTACTAACAAACGCTCACTTAGCTTATCATCTAAGTTAGAACAGTGTGTATCATCATCAGTTTGTTTTGAACACTGATGGTATCCTCCTTCTTCTGTCTCTGTACATATTGTTTGGAATCTTAGATCTATCCTTTTTAAAATGCCAAATGCTGCATCCCGCAAAAATGGAAAGCGTATAAAGAAATCTATACTTCTTACAAATATTTGACCAATGAATGTGTCATAAAAATGAAACGTACACGGTGAATTATCTATTGAAAGAATGAAAAATACTTAACTACAAAAAAAATCCAAAATCTAATATAAACTAGTCACCAGGTATTGCAAGGGAGATCACTCTAGTTGACTTACCTAAAATGAAATGCATAAAACGTAGAAGAGTTCCTCGGAAAAAAAAAAAAAAGAGAATCAACGACGTGAATAAAGCAAAAATCGGCAACATGGACGACATTCCAAGTGACGCCCCAACTCATTGTCCAGGAACTCAAAGTGAAGCTGCTGGTAAAGCATCTGCTTGCCAAGGATGTCCGAATCAAAATATCTGCGCCACTCAGCCCAAAGGACCGGATCCTGCAATTGAAGAAATTAGAGAGAGACTGTTATCGGTTCGTCACAAGATCGTTGTGCTCTCTGGTAAAGGTGGTGTTGGCAAGAGCACGTTTTCTGCGCATCTTGCTTATGGCTTAGCTGCGGCGAACGAAGATTGTCAAGTTGGACTTTTGGACACGGATATTTGTGGACCTTCTATACCCAGAATTATGGGTGCTGAAGGAGAACAGGTATTTATGACATCTGTTACTAATGTGATGATATCTGCAATATTTCTTTTTTAAGATATTTTTTAGTTACCTTTAATATTCGTTTTAAAAAGTAAACATGATGAAAAAAAATGTCCAAAACTTAAAAGCAACGTTTTATCGTCAAACTAAATACCAAAGGATTTTTTTGGATGTAAAAATTATTTTTGAAAATCTTTTTTAGAACGTTCAAAATTTCCTAAACATGAGGTTGTTGTTAAGTGTGTGTCAACATCCCATAAAAAGTAAAAAAAAAACAAAAAAAAACACCTGCTTCTGTGATATTTTAAACTAGAATATTTGTTTCAATTCAGGTAAACTTTAAATCCGCTAATTTTTTTCTTTCAGAAAATTATTTTATTTTTGAAAAAATTTTTTAATAAAGATAATTATTTTTTTTGAATTTTTTTTTTACTAATCATTTTCTTTAATTTAAAGAATTACACAATACAATATTGATTAATTTGCATAACTGATTTTAAAAATAAATAATACAGAATTCTTCACACATTTTTGGAATGTTTACTTGCAGTATTTGTTACTGTAAACAAAGTACACATTGTATCTTTATTGGTCACGGCCTTGTTTATAAACTTCCATAAAAAGTAAAAACCTTTGTGGTTATTTTATTTTTTTTTTATTCCAAAAATTTTCAAACTATTGTCCTTGTATTTGTGATTTATTAAAAATGGTTGGTATATTGAATATTCTTTTTGGCCTTAAAGTTCTGTTAAAGTGTATATTGGATCCGATGGTCTTTACTTTACTCCTGAGAAAAATACTTTTACTTTAAGTTTAGTTTCAGAAAATAAATTTTATGGAAATCTGAGTAGAATCCTTTAGTCAATTCAGAAAAATGTCAGATTTAATAGGCTGAATAGTGAGTCTGATCCTCACTGGGTGCACCATACTTTCAGCCTTGTGCTACATTTAAGCTATGCTTAGAAAATCACCACTAACATCTTTTATCTTAATTTACTAATTCTGTTTTGATGTATTGGTTCAGTTTCTTCAGTCATAAATGACCGGGAGGAATCCTCAAAGAGATAAGCTAATTTGTAGGGGACACATCTTCCGGACAGCACCTCCCCATTGCACAAACTTAGTAGGATCTTAAGTATGCTCTGATGCCTTTTGGCACAAGCCAATGTATGGGGTTGTGTAGTATGAAATGTTTATTTACAAGAAAAAACCCTACTCTCTCTCATTCACTATCCATCACTTCAAAAATTAATTTAGCATTACTTAAATAGACTGGTTCACGTTCACTCATTAAAAAAAAAATAATTGGGAAATAATTTTTGTTGATTAGTATTCTTTATATCTCATTTGTCAGAATTTAAAAATATGGATTTTTCTATTGAATTTAGAATGGGGTCCTGTTTATATCATCAAGCTTTAGATGAGAATGATGAAGCTTGGGTTGTTGCTTTTGACAGCTCAAGGCATTTGACAGGATTTGGCATATTGGTCTTCTTCACAAGTTGAAAGGTTATATTTCTGGCCAAATTTTTGAATTGATTCAGTCTTTCTTATTGAATCACAAAATGAAAGTTGTCTTGAATGACCACTCTTCTAGATCTTCAGTAACCGCTTGTGTCTTAATGGGTCTATTGCTTTGCTTGGGCTGAAATGATTAAAAAAAAAAAAAGCAAACAAAAACACTACAGTGTCATATTGACCTTAGCATACAAAAAAAAAAAACTTTTTGAGGTGGAGTTAGAAAAACATTTCTCTTAATGAACAAATGGTTACATAAATTAACAAATGGACAAAAATTACATATGATAAGATAATTATAAAAGCTCAAATGTTTGTGCATGTGCTCCAAATAACCACATACAAAATAAAAAGTTGGCTGGCTTTTATCTAGGGTAGGGCAGAAGTTTGGAGCCATACAGTTTAATGTGGATTAAATATCTAATGCATTTTATTTGTTTTTCTTTTCTTTTTTTTTTCAGTTTGTTATCCCATACTTAATCTATACTCATATTTAATTGTTGAAATTTTTGTTGCAGTTATTGGAAACAAAAGTAAAGGACAGAAATTTAATAGCTTAAAACAGAACAAAAACATAAAGATTAGACATGGCATTTAAACTAAAGAACTTCGGCAAAATGTCTTGGCCTTTTTTGCAGTCTCCAAGTTGAATATTCTTTCATGTTGAAAATTTGACTGTGGCATCCTGGAACAACAAATTTATGCTAGCTAAATTTTTTTTTTTTTTTAGTTCATTCATATAATATATAGTTAATTTTTTTTTTTATCATATAGTAAATCTAAAATTTCCTGTTTTTTTGGGCACCCTGTTGTCAAGAGAAAATACTTTGTCAATCATAGGCTAATTTTCTGATAAAAAAATGTTTTATTTAATTTCTTTGGTACATTCTTGTCATAAAGTTGGTAATAGTAAAGTCATTTTTCTTCTTTTTACCTTTCAGGTTCATCAAAGTGGTTCAGGTTGGTCTCCTGTCTATGTATCTGATAATCTGGCCATTATGTCAATTGGTTTTCTTCTATCCAGTTTAAGTGATGCTGTGATTTGGAGAGGTCCACGGAAGAATGGAATCATCAAACAATTCCTGAAGGATGTTGACTGGGGAGATTTGGATTACTTAATCATTGACACACCACCCGGGACATCAGATGAACACTTATCCATAGTACAGTATCTCAGTGCTGCTGAGATAGATGGAGCAATCATCATAACTACCCCTCAAGAAGTCTCCCTTCAGGATGTCCGCAAAGAAGTTGCATTCTGTCGAAAGGTGGATCTGCCAATTATTGGCATTGTAGAGAATATGAGTGGCTTTATATGTCCTCACTGTACAACAGAATCACAAATATTTCCTCCTACAACAGGAGGTGCTGAGAAAATGTGTTCCGATCTGTCTTTGCCATTTCTTGGTAAACTGCCTCTTGATCCGAGGATAGGGAAAGCGTGTGATGAAGGAAAATCATTCCTAGAAGAGGCTCCAGATAGTCCTGCTGCAAAAGTATTTCAGGCTATTATGGCTGTCATACAGAAAAGAACAGAGGAAGAAAAAATGAAAGAGGACTTTGTACAGAGATAACCATAATTTTTTTTTTTTGTCCTTTCTTTACAAGGAAAGCTGTTTTTCGTTTTTTTTAATCAATTTTCTGTTTAATTTCTTTTGATTAAAAAGTGAGAATAATAAATGTTTAATATAAATATTTTTAAATTCCTTCTTAAAAGTTATTATCACCTTGAGGTTGATGGTTAGAATACAGATAATGAATTCTCTCTTCAATAGATGGTCTTGGAGTGTAGCTTTGTACCATAGTTGGTAGGTACAGAAGATGCATATGATCTATGTAAGAGAGAAACAGTTTACATGTTTTCCTAGACTATAGCCTGTGCATTTACAAGCATAGATGGGTACTGATCATTTAAGCATTCCAAACAAATTTCTATCACTTTTTGTTAAAAGTGGGGGATATTTGGTAACAGTGATAAAAACAAAGAAAAAGAGACTGGATGAGATGTGCCCAGATAAATATCTAGAGGAGAAGGTTAAAATTTCAGCATTCCTTCTCCTTCAATCATGTGATCATATCTAGACATCACTTTGGTCCTGAGGGACAAGGCACGGGGATTTTTTTTCCCACTTTTTCATAGATTTTCCTATATATATATATATATATATATATATTATAAATATACATGTAATAAATCATTGCAAAGTAACAGTTTAATCCTGACCATAGCATTTTGGCAGCTTACAAAATTTAGCAGATTTCCTTAGTTCTTCCAAAATATATACTTCAATATTTTGAATAGACTTTGTGTAATCTGCTAGGTAGGAACATCAGAGGCTAAACTAATTTATCACCTTGTTCTGGCAACTTAATATTAGACTCATTTACTTTCAAAGACAGAGTTACAGGAATATCAATTTTATCAAGATTTACAGAGCTAAATCTTGCATGGATACTGTAGACTACTATTTGTCAGGGTAGCTAATACTGGCATACATGAGATTGGCTTCAAATCAGATCCACCAACAATTAATTCTTAATTATGTTGAACAAATCAGTGCAAGAACACAGGTCCTGCCGAAAGCAACCATAATGGCAAGCAGTTTCCATAAGTTGGATGTTTCTTAAAGCCAAAGAATCTTTCATGCATTAGTTGCTGTTGATAATAGGGATCACATTGAATGATGAACATCAGTTCTGAGTTTTGACATGTCAGGTTACCTAATACTGGCATACATGGGTTTGGGTTCAATAAGATCCACCAATGGTTCATCCTTATGTTGAACAAATCGACACAAGAATACAGATTCTGCTGAAAGCAACCATGATAAGGAGTTTCCATGAGTTAAACATTTCTTGAATCCAAAGAATCTTCCATTTAAAACAAGATGAATAAATTGTAATAAACAAAGCAACACTCAGCCTCTCCAACACTTTATTCATCTTGTAATTCAACAAAATGGAGGTTGGGTGCTAATATAAAGGTTTCAAAACTTCAACCTAGTATCAGAAATAAAGATTTCCATCACCAGCATTGTTAACTGCTTCACATTCCTTGGATAATGTTGTGTGCTATGTACTCCTGAATTATAGTAAAAAGCAGTTCTTGCAGTGAAGAGGTCCCAAGCATAAAATCATTTTAACTGCTCCCAAAGTGTTCTATCCAGCAATAGAGCTGGCCATTCAATTTCTTTTGGGGAAGTGTAGTAAAGAGGTCAGCATAATCATCATCATCCATTTAAGTGAAGTCTTGACTATGGTTAAGCCTGCCAAAAGGATGACAACGGGTGTTGTCAGTAATATCCAACAAGACTAGCCACTGATGATCCACATACCAATGACCATATTTTTCTTGTTGCTAGTTTCTTTACTAGAATATTATACTGCAACCTTCAGCTAGACCAAACTGCAACATAATTCCTACCTCAGCATCTCCATACTTGTTGATGACCATTGTTTTATAGTAATTCAACACTCACCAGTAAACAACATTGATAATTTTCTCTCATCTGGGTTTAGGCCTACTGCAGAAATGTTTCGCAATGCCAGTCTGTTAGACATCACATGAAGCCAGTTGTATAGTCTCTCAAATGTCTGGAGCTGGTTTTCAGTTGCATACCAATGACTGAATGTAGTGATTGGTCAGTAGCACCTAGATTACCCTTGCCAATTGATGTTTGGAAGCTAGTTGACTGATCAAAATTCATTGGTAACACCATTTGATTACTTCCTGTCTGAATGTGGTATTGTACCAGGTGGCATTGGTGTTCACTGAGCTTATGACACTAATGTGATGGCTTGAATCAGGACTAACATACTTCTAAAGATATCCTGCACTTTCTTTTATCAAAAGGCCTAACTGAAAACAACAGTCACTACTACTAACACTTATTTGCCAGTATAAAGTTATTACCTCTTGGAGGTCATTTTATTTCAAAGAAATTAAGTACTGTACTTTCCACCATGTATGAAAATTAGACTATTCATGAAACAAAAAAAAAAAACCCTTCCTCATCCCAATATTCCTAATTTATAGTGAGTAGTGCAAAAATCTATCAAGTCCAGTTGAAGAGAAATCTTATAAAACGTTACAAAAATTGGTTGATTGCTTATATTCACTAATGTGAAAATGATTAATTTTCTATGGCTTATCAACCCTTTGCAGGTTATTTCAAGTCAGAAAATATTTTTAGATTCTAAGATTTTTTTTTCTTAAGAAAATAATGGTTTTTTGATACAAGTCTAATACTAATCAACCCATAGCTGGGGGGAGAATAGATGAATTCATACCTTTCCCAAGGATATCTGCATGTAAGTTAATATAATGAACCCAACTGGAATTGAACTCTGCTCTCTGATTAAAAATTCCAAGCCATTATCCATTACACCACCCACGCATTCAAGCATACAGCAAGCAGAATTTACTGTTAATATAAAGCGTGTTCATACAGGACTGAAAAATGTTGATTGCTTTAGATAAGAAAATTGACAATAAAAGAGTAAAGCCATTTAAAAAAACAAAAAAAAAAAACAAAAAAAAAACTTTATTTTTTATTTTTTTTTTTATTAAATTTGAATTTTTTTTTTTCCTCAAAGAAAATAAAAATAAAAACAGATTTTCATCTGCCCAATGACAGACTGTAGGCTTAAATGAAATAAACTTGAAAAGTTGAAGTCTGCTCCCATAGAAAATGCTGTATTTAAATGACCATTTGAAATTGGTCAGTACAGAATCAGTCAGTTGTTCTGCAAGTCAGTCATTGGAAAGAGAATTGCCACAAGCAGATTAAATAGCATTTGCATTTTTTTTTGCCTCTGATTTGTGAAATTGTGATGCAAAAATGTAAAGTTAATCTTATTCAAGCTTTTAGAATTAAAAATGTTTGTTTTAGAAAAAGTTAAATTTTAAGTACAATTTATAAGCATGAAAAATGGTTCTGGAGTATTTCTGTTGATTTGTTCTAAAATTTATCAAAATCATTTCTATTTCTTTAAATCAGTGAATCGTGTTAATGCTCATTCTAGATTTCTGAAATATTTCCATAAAACGAATTTAAATCTGATTTATTAAGAGTAAAATAAAGTATATTGAAATGTTTTGCAATAAATGGAATACAAAATGCTACCTCCACATTTGTTAACTCAAAAAGTGTTCAGCCAGCACCCATCTTATTGCAAGAGAAGTGACTATATAGCCAGCAACTACTTGTGTGCAGTTAGTGGGAACAAAGAACAATGGTTGCGTCCCCTGAAAGTAATCACAAACCCAACATTTCTTTAGCAGCAGCACAAGCCTCTTCTGCTTCTACATATTCTTTGGCTTCTTTCAAATCTTCTTCAGCTTTCTGTAAAGAAAAAAAAAAACAATTGTTAGGTAGAGGCTTGCTGGCTCTGTTTGAATAATTTGCCAAAGATAGGTCAGGTGCACATAAACAATTTGCCTTTAATGTAGATGTTTAGTACATGCTTTGTCATCACTTAGAACAAAGATTTGAAAGTTTCCTTGGAGTCAACATCAATGAATATGTTGTGACCAATGTTTTTTTTTTTTTAGATAGTTAAATGCAAAACTTCTTTATATATATATATATATATATATATATATATATATAGCGACCATAGGTCATCAATGTTTGTCAGGCTCATTACAATCTTTAACAAAATATACGATACTATTGATATAATTTAGATACTAAAATAAACGATTCCTTTACTCTAAAATATATAATTTTAACAAATCTCTAGCCAGGTGTCTTTTTTTTTTTTTTTTTAAATAGTGTGCATATGTATCTGAATTTTCAGCTTAATTTATTGTACTTTTTTGGGGTCAGTAATCATGGCTGCTGACTGACATCATTCCCTCAACACTTCCAGTCGCATTCTTCACCCCCCCTCCATCCCTTGAGTTGACACTTTAATTTTCGCCGACTTGAGGTCAGACTAAATTTAATTTGCCTTATTCCAATTGATACATTGTGCTAAAAGACCTTATACTGTACATAATAAATTATTTAAAATGTACATTTCAAAGCCATAAGTTGAAACTAAAAAAGAAAAAAAAAAAAGAAAGTGTTCTTTGAAAAACAGGTCATACAAGTCAGAGATTTTTAAAAGATTATTTATAGAAATACATTGTCTATTATAATTTTCTCCTAAGTAGGGCTAAGACCTACACAACCCAACTGGCTTAAATTTCATTTTTACTTTCTATCTTTATTATGAACAATATCAATGAAATTTATTTCATTCAGTCAATATTTTGAATTTTAGATCTAGCTGAGGTCAAGAATGAAAATGACGCACTGTGAAAGATTTTTGTTGCTTTGAAATAGATAGCCTTGAATGTTGACTCACTTGGGTTGAGGCTGACAAGCCAGATCACCAGAGTTGCCACTGAGATATATATATATATATATATATATATATATATATATATATATATATATATATATATATATAAGTGTTACAGTTTTCTTCATCTAATTTTTTCATGTTTTTCCATGCAGGCTTAGTATTAGTAGGGTTCTGTTTTGACACTTTACCAATAGCTTGGTTTATTTTGGATGCACAAGTGAATACCGAGTGGCAACAGTCTGTTTCATGTTTGAGGGCCATGTGTGTTATGTGGTGGCTTGACTATATATGCTGATTAGTAGGGCATTATGGGTAGTAAGGTCAGGTATTTCTGGCTTATTATCTTAGCTGTTATTGGGTAGGTGACAAATGCCAAATTATTCTAAAGGCTATCGAGTAGAAATAATTGTGGGTCAGAATAGGTTATTTGTAACTACTGTATAGTGTTAACGATTTAACTATTAATACATTATTATTGATTACTTATGGTATTTTGTATTTATTTATTCATTATTATTAAAGTTGTGGTTTGTTAATTATTCACTAAGTTTTTGGGAGATGGTTACCTTATTTATTCAGTTTAAAGTATTGGCTTTGTCTAATGTTACATTATTTGCATTGTGTGTGTGTGTATATATATATATATATATATATATATATATATATATATATATATACACACATGCATTTTTCTTGATGTTTTACAAAGTATTTATTTTTGGTTTTTAATTTTTAAGAAACATAGTAAAAATGTTTTCATTTCTACATTCTGCGATAAGTTCTGATCGTTTATTTAGTAATTTGTATTGGTCTAGGAATGTGATTATAACTATTTTCACCTGCAGACAAAGTCTATTTTTTGGATTTATTGTTGTAGGCTGATATTTTCCTTATATTGCATGAACCAATCAATTGAATTATAATTGGTTTCAAGCACAAAAAGCTAAACTTTGAAATTAAATTTAAAATCTTAAAATGATCAATTAAAATAAAATAAAAAACCTTCCATGTCTAAAAACTAAATGTCTGCATAATTATAGCAGTGAAATATATTTTATTATTAGTGTTAGTTTGTATGTTAAAAAATGAACCCCTCAGTAGTTACATACCAAAATATTAGTAAGATCGAGGTAAGCTGTATTTAATCTTTTGAGGCAATCTGGAATCATGGCTTTTGATTCTTGTAAGACTTCTCCCTGAAAAAAAAGAAGAATTAAGAATTAGCAATTCATATTTCAATCAAAGTTTTTACACTGGTCATTTTTTTCTCTCTTTTGACTGATAATTTCACTTCCAAATAGTAATATATGAATATACAAATTTCAGATATTAAACCAGAGTTTTCCAACCTGGGTAATATCGCCCAGTGGGTGATGAGCAATGGAACAGAAAATTTTTGGGGATTGTAAATTTTGGTGGGCAATATAGGATTTTGTATTCAACAATCTACTTGGAAAAAAAAGAAAAAATTCAAAGGAGATTATATATATATATATATATATATATATATATAAAAGAGAGAGCTAGAGAATAAATGTGTGTGTATATATATATATATATATATATAAAAAAAAACTGGGTCACATTCCTATAAATATCCCTGCAAACAAGGAAAATTTTGATATTTTCCATATAATTTTTAATGGGTCAAGTTTGCTTTCATTTATTCTTTAATAAGTAGCAGCAACAGTTGCTACATAAGTCAGTGTTATTTTTTTTTTACTATATCACAAAGTAAGTTTACAAACCAGTAAAACTTTCACCACACAATTTTGGTATGCTTTTGAATATTTACTATACAGGTGGACATTAGAAAATTTTTCTATGTGAAAATGGGTAATGATGCCAAAAAAAAAAAAAAAAGGTTGAGAACTGTAGCATTAAACCAAAGTGAATTTTTTGAGTTGTCTTAATGATTGGATTTTGATGAGCAATAGAAACTGTATAAAAGTAGAAATTGCAGAACGACAAAATATCAATAAAGATTCTCATGCTTTTCTTTCAGGGTTTCCTTAGCCTTTTTAAAAAATTTAACCATGATGGAATTGTTTAAAATTATTCTCATAATTGGGAAATTTTAGGCACCTCAACAGAGTGTAATAGTTAGCAGGCCTGTCTTGCTAGAACAATTACATATGAGTAGCAAGTTCAATCCTCAATGGGTGCCCAATACTTTTGGCCTTGTGCCACATCTAAGCTACATTTAGAAAATCACTATAATTGAGAAACTGGACTTAGGCACTTGGTAGTACCCATCTCCACACAACATACGATGTAGCACATAGTACTAAGTTACACGGTACTAGTGACATGCTTATTCTAACACATTTAGACTTAAGCATAAATGGCAGAGTTAAAGAAATAAAGTCTTTTCCTTACCTTTTTGGAGTCTGCAGAAAAAGTAGGAAAAAATCCAGAAAAAATGTTAATCTAACAAAATTCTTTAAGAACTTACCTACATTTATCAGTAAATATTTTGAAACTGTCCCAAAGCTTAAGTCATTGTATTTTACCCAAAAGTACAATGTTGAAAGAACTTTGAATGCCAATTTCCAAGGCAAAGAAACTGTCCTTACTTAGATTTGCTATAACACATTTTCCCCTCAGTAAAGATAACTTGCAGTAAAATTTTTAAGGATTAGTTTATATATAAATTACTGAAATCATGCCTTCCCTGAAATAGCACTCATATGCAAACATGTTTCTATACAGACAGGTACATGTGTACACACGCATACAAAAAGCAAAGCTGCTGGGGTTTGGATGAAAATTTTCATGAAAAAATGAGCACAAATTGAGTAAGCGGACTATTTTAACTTGGGGGTGGGGGAAAAAAAAGATTTAACAAAGGTGTAAATTTACAAACATGAACTGAAGATAAAAAAAACTTCTGTACTTGGATAGTAAACATTGTGAGTGATCTCCCTTGAATAGATTGAATTCAAAATAAACCACCAATACAGGGATTTTGAATTATACCAATGATTTGTTGAAATCATTTTCGTATAGTTAATGGAGGCCAAGAAAATACAAATTTTATAGTACATATTTGGTCAATGATTCTAGCAGCATCTGATTTCATTTGCAACTTTTACTATTTCTAATGTTTATTTACTTCATAAATTTAAAAACAACTGATGAAAGCATAGTAAGTACAGATTTATGAAATTAACTTTGGTATTTAAAATTTAAGTGCTATATTGTACATTAAATTTCAAAGATCTATAACTACCAATAAATAAACTTAGTCAACTTCAGCACAAAGTTTGCACACCTGCTGCACTCAGTGAAGTTCACTTTCAGTAACTAGCAAGACTAATATCACAAATTCTACTCATGTCAAACAAGATGCCCAAAGACATCTTGATTGAATTATTCCTAGTCTAAACTTCTCTTGACTAAACATTGATGGACTGCAACATATTTCATTTATAAGTCAGGATTTTGATAATCAAAAATTGTATAATATTCGTAGTTTCTAGGCAAATCAATCTGGCATTTGTATCCTCTTTTGTATATAGCTTAAAATGATACGTAGGCTTGAAAAACTCGATCCTACCTTTGTCTTCCTTATTATGATTAAAATCTTAAAGAAACAACATTTATTTAATGGCACGTAAAGAGAGAAAATTCACACCTTTGCCTTTTTTCAAAGCTTTATAATTAGGCTGGGTACAATTTTTTTTTAAAGCAAGTTGTCTAATTGGAGGAGGCACAGTGGAGTAATGGATAGTGGCTCAGATTGAGGAATCAGAGAGCAGAGTTCGAATTCCAATCGAATCCATTACATTCACTTACCTGCTAATACCCCTGGGCAGGTATGACCCCCCCCCCAAGCTATGGGTAAGTAGCAGGACCGACTGGATTCTATAGCCTTGGATGGCAACTGGACTACTGCAGAAAGAAATAGTAACCAACTGCAGGAAAAAAATCTGCCTCGTCAGTCATGTATTGAAAGATACATGATCACACATGGCACATAACTGTCTAATCAGCAAAAAAAAGAAAAAAGTTACTAATATTAAAGGCTTTCCTTATTTAATTTAAGACTTGATTGTCACATCAATACTCTCTACATTTTGTTTAGAGAATAAACAACCAAGACAGTCAATATACACCTGTTTTTTGATATCGTATTCATCTTTTCCTTCCTCTTTCATCTTCTGTATTCTTTTTTCTTCTTGAATAACTTCCTTCTCGTAGGAAGTCTTTTCTTTTGTTAACCTGAAAAGAAAGAAAAAAAAAAACAATTTCAATAGACATTTTTCTTTATGCTCTCTTAAATTTATAACATGACAAACACTAAAAGAAAGCAAATATTAATGTCAAATCTTTTTTGCATGATACACTCTGAACTTATTTTTTTGTTGCTTTTAAGTCATAAAAAGGCTAGAAATTTAATCGTCATGCTAGTGCTTTATCTATTACAAGCAATTATTTAGATTTGTGGATAAGTACATGTGAAGACTGAGAACTAGATAACATTCTCTCATCAACATTACCTAATGCTACAATATTTTGATGTCAAGTCAATGAAATAATGGTTCTACAAAGTGGGTTAGGCCGAGAACTTTCCAGCAATGTTTAAGATGTGTGTGTGTGGGGGGGGGTGTAAGTGCATGCATCTTTGGATGCTTTAACAAATTTCAACTAAATTGTATTTCCAGATGAAAAAGAAAATGGTATCAGCAGGTTTTGAACTCTAGACTGAATAGAAACTACAAATAAGGTACAATTGAAATGGAGGCTGTGATTTTTGTTAACAACTAAAAAAATATTTATCTGAATTAGAAAATGCTTAAAAAGAAAAATCTTCCTAAGAAACTGTAGTGGTGAGTCAATGTGTTGATAAAGATAAAATGTATTTGTTGAGTCACCAGTATTAGTAACAGAAAAGCTGAGATAAAACAATGTAACTGATAAGTTAGAGAGCTTATTCATCATAATGAACCAACTTGAATGAAAAATTAGGAATTGGATTTATAGCGAGTCTTCATTAAATATTAAGAATATTGTTTAGTATCTAAAAATACTGATATATATTAAAAAACACAATCTAAAAAACAAAAAACAAAATAGAGAAAAAAGTTTGAAATTAAAACAAAACATTAATTGGAATAAAAATTGACATTTTCAAGGAATGTTAAATTTTGTTTTTTTTAAAAAAAATCTAAAAGGTTTTCTATTTTTATTATGAATTTTAGCTTTTTAGTATTTTGATTTTATAAAACTACAATCATGACTGGTTGATAAACACAAAATTTTGTAAATTTCTTCTAAAATGATAACTCAGAAGAGTGATGTTCAGCTTGCTTATTTTCTGTAGAGATTTCTGGTTATTTTGTAAGGATTTTATATGAGGTGGCAAATGACTGAATAGATGAGAAAAGGAAAGCTGAGAGAACATTGTGATTGTTCTTTCTGTTAATGTCTTCACTAAAAATATGACAAATAGCAAAAATACGTCAAATGCACTGAGTGAAATTTGAATCCAATGTATACACACACAAAAGATATAATACATAAAAATTCAATAATCTATAATTTTTCTAAAATTTGGATGTTCTGGATAACATTGAGGAAAACTCCAGGTGCCAAGATAAAATTATAGCTGTAACCAGTGTTATGTGTTCAATATTAAATCAAAAAGTGACAATGTTAAAGCATTAGACATAAATAAATGGTGTGTTTTCCCTGATAACTTAAGAAAATATCATTTTATTCAATACTGAGTAAATGAGAAATGTCTGATGGCATCTAGATTATAATTTTCAACAGGTGAAGCTCAATCTCAATTCCTGAGTAATAATGAAATAAAATATTTTTATCAAAATAATCTCACTTATTAAATGTGAAGAAGAAAAAAAAGAACCCTGTAATGTGCCAAGTATGAATTGATAAAATATAAAGAAAAATCTGTAGACAATTGGATTTCAGAACAACTTTTTATAATTTTTGAATAATCCTGGATTTTTCAATCTTACAGAAAGCAAGTATATAAAACTCAAAATAACATTTATATAAGTTATTTCAAGGAGGATATATCAGTCAGTTATGCACCATACTTGATTAGGTGATCATATATCTTTCGATAAATGACTGACAATGTACATAGTTATAAAATATATGTGGTTTTCATTCAGAACAAGTTAACAAGACAAAATTTTGGGAGCAGTCTGGTTTTAAACACATGAAGAAAATGAAGTCATTCCTTCTTTTCCTACTGCAAATAAATGTTTACCTGAAAGAATTAATTAATAAAAACAATATGGCTTAATTGCCACTTTATTTGTATATTCTACAAATTTGCAGATATAAAGTATGGAAACTTTGAGGAAGAAAAAAAAAATTGTTTAAGAATAGCACTAAAATTCAAATTGAATATAAAAAGGTATCAAGAATGAAAGCTCACTAGAACAAATCCAGAGCCTTTTCACTCCTTGGAGTTCCCTCCCTGATAGACCATGTTTTCAGGGGTCTAACTGCATTTGTCATATTTGACCAACTGTGTGTTGAGGCTATTTAACCTATAGCTGGAGGGATTCATACCTTTCCCATGGGTATTTGCATGCAAGTGAATGAAATGAACTTGCTGTACTCTACTGTGCTTTTTGGCATGGATATAATATTGTATTAATAAATATTTAACACTGAAAGAATAAAAAATGGATTTGAAGAGAAAAAAAACAAATAAAAAAAAACATTAAAACAAGTAATTTTTTTATGTAAAATATAAAAAGACAAGGAAAGTTTCTTGTGCTTGGTCAGACTTTAGAAAACCTTTTTACTTTTAAAGAAAAATAGTATGTGTAAAAGAGGAAATTATTGTGGATGTAATTGTCTATAAAACAAAGGTAAATCTCACATTGAGGTGTTTTTAAAACAAAAAGAATGTGACAGAGTAATCATTTACTTCAGTTAGGAGAGGTGGGGAAATCAGACCTAAATAATAAACTATATCCAGGAAAACTTCCTTGGTTATTAAGTCAAGAACAATTATAAAAAAAAAAAAAAAAAAAAAAAAATAGATAATTACAGGTTGGGTGGAAAAATGAAGAAAAATTTGAAAATGTTCCAGTTTTTGGCAAGCTAGAATTTTTTTTTTTTTTATACATTAACTGTTACTTTGGATATTTGACCCCTTACATAATGCCATGTTTTTTTATTAGAGTTACCTATGGAAATTACTATGTTAGACAGCTTATGCTTTATTTTGGTAAATACATTTTATTACATCATAAAGAATTATATTAATATACATCCCTAGCTTCTCCCACCTCTCCATTATATGATGCACATATTCATCATGGTCATTCTCTTACCCTATTAGGGTGGCTACCCAATATGCCTGCTCAGACACATTTGTGTCAACACTCAGAGCCCACCTGTTGTTTATACTGCAACAATGCTGAGCGAACCGTAGTTACAGTTTCTGAAAGAGAGCGCATTATTTAGTGTGAGCAACAGTCTGAACAAGGCCAGTAAGCTGAAACCCTTGGTCCTGATGACTTGTGACTTTGTGCTAGCACAACCATTGATGGCTAACAAATAATTCTGTCTACCCAATTTCACTCACAAGGCTTGGGTCAACCTGTAGTATGGTTTTCAGGTACTTTCCAAGATGGTGCCTGCTGGGATTTCCCACCTCAGACTGATAACACCAAAATTCACCTTCCTGACAAACTGACCATGGTGAGATTCAAACCCAGGTCTCATGGTGAGAAAGCAAACATTCTAACCACATGCCATTTTTATATAAGTACCACAAAAACACACGAGTAGATGCAATAATTAATAGTTTAAGATCATTAAATGTGCTATCTAATATAAAACACATTTTACCAATAAGCACACTTGGTCCAAATTTAAGGGAATGCAAGCTCATACTAATAGATTAAAAATAAAATTATTTATATAGATACAATGAAATAATGAAAGTACTGCAATAAAATATTTGTAGGTTATAAAACATACAAATATAACCTACTGATATGGGATATCTTGTATTTAAAAACCAACACTGTAACAAGTCTGTGTGCCCCCAACTAATGTGATCCTCTATCTGATGGAGCTCGGCTTAGTAATTAACTAATTTTGGGGGACAGTACTTTTAATTTATTTCATCTGTTATTAGTCAAGATGTTAAACCACTTAATATGATTACATGATAATAAACCAAATCCAGACAAAGAACTGGAGATTTGGAACACATTGCAAAATAATAAATTATTGAATCAATTTTTAGTAAGTTTATTAATTCTTAACAAATCTTATGTTGTAGTGTACAAGTGAGAAGAAAACATACAGATGATGTGTAAACATCAGAATCTGGTAGAATGCTTAGTATCAGCTATGGATTTGAATAATTTGGAAGAATTTATTATGGTAAATACCATAATAAATCCTGAAGTGTATAAATGTATAAATGTATAAATGTATGATACATTTAACATGACCAGTTAAAGGAAATCTATTACAAATTATAACTACACAAGACAAAATCATGAGTGCCACAATAAGTGTAAATATCAAAACCATATGATTTAAAGGCGAAAAAAAAAAAGAAAAAAAAAAAGATACACTGGACAGTGTGTTAGTGGATATAATCATTGGTTTTATCAAGTGTTGATGTCACTGAGTGGTCTTGTTTTCAATCTCTGGACTAGGTAGTGAAATCTGAATATTTTACTTCAGCAGGAATGAAATTGTATCATAGGGAGGCTAGCACACACATATATATATATATATATATATATATATATATATATATATATATATATATATATATATTATATGCACACATAGAAAAGCAATACCTAAGGCTTAAAATGAATACTAAAAATAAAAAATCTTCCAAAAATAAAATATCCTTTTCTGAAACTTTATTTGAGGAAGATTAGCTGATTTAAAGGTTAATTATTCTGATTTGAAACAAACATTACTTACTTTTTGTTTAAAATATTGCAGAAAAGAATTTTTTAACATGGAGGTAGGTGTTTTTTATGAGGTGTTGACAGCTCTATTGACAACCTGATGTTTGGAAAATTTAGTCTTTTTCGATGGAGGACATGACTGTAAAAATTACTTGAATATAATGTGAGTGTCGTTTTTTAAAATCATTTTTTTTTAAC
The DNA here is from genome assembly GCA_903632075.3 of Acanthosepion pharaonis. Taxonomy (NCBI): domain Eukaryota; kingdom Metazoa; phylum Mollusca; class Cephalopoda; order Sepiida; family Sepiidae; genus Acanthosepion; species Acanthosepion pharaonis. The sequence goes on along the minus strand of CAHIKZ030003054.1, from coordinate 391,558 downwards.
TAGCCAGTAATCTAATGCTTTATTAAATTTTAAGTACTTTGGCTTTAAATTTGCTATAGTTAGCCTTCTTATTTTCTGATAATGTTGTGTATGGACATCTATATTTACAAAAATCAGCAAGTTTATACACACAAAAATAATTAAAAATTCTTAAAAATACTAGGTCACTGAATTGTAGTAAGCTTTTCCATTTATTATTAGTAAATATAGTTTTTACTTAATAATATCACCTAACAGGTACAAATTAATACATAATTTTAAGCTTTAAAACTTAAAAATTATTCTATTTAAAAAAAATAGAAACAATTTTTGTAAAAATTCATTATCCATCAAAAAAAACATTTTTATTAAGACAATAGTGCCCACATCTTATTCATAAAAACAATTAAAAGCTTTTCTAATTAAATGTCTTAGCTTTCTTACATTTATTTTATGATTCAGATCAGATTTTTGGTAACTGGAGGTCCTGTTTTACAAAACAAAATTGATTTAAATTTTCCAAAGACTTCTGCTTATAACTAAAATAAACATGATGCCCTACAAAAATGAATCCCTCAAAATTTCATAAAATTAAGTGGGAGTAACCAATGTAAACCCCCCCCCAAAAAAAACAAAAAAAAAATGTTTCTAAAATAATTCATTTGTGAATAAGCCCTGATTATTTTTTTTCAAAGATTTCCAAATTTTTCACTGCAAAAATCACCTATGCTAATTTATGGCCACTTCCAAAAATTTAACCAAAATTTTGAAGGTTCTAAAAAGGATTAAAAAATATAATTTAATAATCAAAAAATACTTTGATATTTCCTCTTAATGACAAAGATTTTGATGATAAAATTGTTTTTATTAAGTTTGGGGCATTTTTTCATCATGTATACAATACTCATCTTTTTAGCAAATCTTTGGCGGTACATGTTTTTGTGTATATATATGTCATATCAGCCAAAATAATCCATATAATGAACACTTGAGATAGTCAGAGAGTACTTAGCTGAAATGTCAATATCATATATAACAATCAAAGAACAAAAGTATGAATAAATCAAAGTTTAGTTACAAACAAAATTATCAAGTACTTGTAGATTTTACTAAAATACTATATAACACATCTTCTATGTGCCATGTCCCTTCAGGATGTGAGTAAATACTAAATAATGAATGAATGACTACAAATACCTGGATCTAACCCACACTAAGCCTCATTACAGGAAACAAATTATTTTTTAAATTTCTTAAAATCGATTTTTTACTGCCATTTTAGTTTAAAGAAGGAGTTTTTAAACATTTCTGTTATTGCATATATAATGAATGTTCAATTAACAGAAATTTATACATGGGATCAAGGAAATTAAATGTAAATACTAAAAATATTTTTTTTTGTGATTTAAAAAAAAAAAAAAATTTCTAGCTAGATTCAGGAACCTAACATTTTTTTTTTATTAGAATTGTATTATTTTGCTTTAATAGAATTTGATAATTTTTTTTTAAATAATAGGAATGTTATAGAGATGCCTTTTTGTCAATTAACCTTAGCGGAGAGTAGAATGAGTGAAAGTACGTTTTTCCTTTTGAAAGAAACAAATGAATTGTCACATTAGAGGGTTTTCCGTTTTCTAACATGAATAATCTTCTCTTAAAGGCTGTAACAGGAGTCAAGTTAATAGTTTATTTTTAAATTTGCCACTACTGAGGTTGAGTTTTTTTTTATCATTTGTTTATTATCGAAGATAAAATAAGTGGTATGATGACATGAAAAAGAAAAAAAAATGTTTCGCATGTAAAAAAAGTATGCGAACATGCTGTATTTGCTTTTCATTGTAAAAAGAATTTTCCAGCTTCATTTTTAAAGTAACCTTTATAAAAAGAAAAAGAAAAGTCAAATTAAATAAAAGGAAAAGAAATTGACCTTTGTTTTGCCCCCCTCCTCCTCCGGCGATTTTGAATTCAAAATTCTATTATTTTTTGTTAGGGGTTCACTCACGATCCTACCAAAGATCCTTCGAATATAAAATTCGATCTGTGTTGGGTAAAGAATAAAAAAAGATTAAGTAACCACTGGTACCCCCACTCCGCCAAAAAGAAAAAGAAAAAAAAAAAAAAAAAATAGGAAAAAGATTTTTTTTTTTTGATTCATTTTTTGACCCTTGGGAACCGACAAAGAAATGGATAGAACTGAAATTCTTGAAGTACGTTTGGTTTTTGTTGAAGATAGAATTTGAAACATTGTGTTCCTAGACACTCACTACAGACTTTGTACTTTTGTTTTTATATTTAATTTTGAACAAATCTAGGAAAGGATAACAAAGCACTACAAGTAGTAATTACATGAGAAAGAATTATTCCTTAAAAAAAAAAAAAAAAAAAAAGAAAAAAAAAAAATATATATATATTTTCAATTTCATTATTATGCATAGGAATATGTCATGAGAAGTCGCATCTTCAACAAAAAAATAAAAATAAAATAATTGTAATAAATTATGAATAATGGAATGCGACAATTAAGGAATCGAAAATATTTTATATGCTGTCAATAAAAGAATTAATTTATAAAAGAAGCCAAGAAAATTAGAAAACGAATTTGGTTGTCGAAATTAAAAGAAAAATGGTTCTTAAACTTCAATGTTGATGAATATAAAAATATTGGATATGTTAAAATATTTAAGGAAAAAATATTTTCGTTATTTAAATTTAAGCAACAAACTTTAAATATAAAAAAATTATTAATTATTCAATTCAATTGTATATAATCTTTTGAAGATTAGTGTTTTTTTTTTTTTTTTTAAAAATGAGTGGAATGCTTATTTTTATTTTTCAAACTGATGTTTTTTTTACGCTTAAAATGAAAAAAAAGAGGATACAATTTAGTATAAAATATTTTAATTTTAAAAAGCTTTTTGCTTAGCTTATGTATTAAAAATTTAATTTAATTTAAAAAAAAAAAAAATGTTAAATCCAGGTTGAATGAAGGTAAAAAATTCTTAACCTCACCAAGAAAATCTTGCTTAGCCACGCCTCGTATAAAAATAAAATAAACTACATTCTTTGGATATATTTAATAAATTAAAAAGTATTAAACCTAATAATAACAGAAAATAAGGAAAAACAAAAGAAAGTACCTTAAATTTTAGGGTCTAAAAATTTTATAATTCTATACAAAATAATTTATCTTTTCCTGAAATCTATTTTTTTTTTAAATTCTTGTTAATAAAGCATAACATTTTTCTTTTGTAACCATTGAAAATTTAAATACTATATTAAATTTGAGGAGACTTAAAACGCATGGTATCCGTTGTTTAGTTTTTAATAATTCAACTTTAATTGAAACACTTAACTTGTCATTTCTTCTTTTTCACGCCTTCCTTGCTTTGAAAAGCCGGGTACTTCATAATTCTGGTTCGCATTTACTTACCGTTTAACAACTCCAGTTTTGATCCGGATTTGTTTAATTCGTGGATCTGCCATTATTGTCTTTTTCAATAGAAAAACGTTTAAAAAAAAATCTCTCAAAAAGATGTTTCGTTCTAAGACTTATTGACTGTCCACAAAACAGTGAACACACCACCAATAAGTATGGCGCGTGAACTAAGACCACGTGTGCGCATGCGCAACTCTCTTCTTTAGTGGCATTTGATGGCGTCTGCTAGTTGTTTGTGGTTCATCAACGCCAACCCTCACATAAGCAAACAGCAGGGATTATTACAGTTCACTGTCAAAACAGTATCAACTAAAAAGTAATGGTTAACGTATTATTCGTCTAACAGACTATTTTTCAGGAATACATTTCTCATCCCATGCTCTCTTATGCCGAAGTTCGTTTTATTGACAGGAATTTTACAAGTCAGTATGATGATTCAGCTGAGGATAGGATGAAATTTAAGTTAAATGAAAGCTCTCATCTCCGGTGGAACCTTCCATGGCATGATGATTAGCTAGGTTTCCCCAACTGCTTCTTTATCCTCAGCTGAATCAATATCCTGAGTTATAAAACATTTTATTTTGACCAATCAGAAAAAGGCCCAGAGGTTTTCATAGCACCATTTCTGAGCCATTCACTAATTATAAAGCCCAGGGCTGGTGCAAGGGTCTCATGCCCACTGAATCTATAGTACCCCGCCCCACGATTCTATGTTACAGGGCCCCAGAAAATATGAGGGGGAAGTACTTGAATCACTGCACTCTGCACGTCAGGGCGTTAATGGCATTCTGGCTAATTCCAGACAATGATTGTTTTGGACAGGGCTTGATGCAAGTATTCACCAGACCTGAGCACAATGCAAAACATGCAGCATAATGGCCCCGTTACAATCCAAGTAACCAATGATGCCACCATCAAACCCTGAATTCCCATTCCAGAAGATGATGACAGATTTCTTTGACCTGAAAGGAAAAAAACTATAAAGTATATGCAGATCAATATATGGGATGGGTAGAAGTCACACTTACGTCTTCTGATAATGCCAGAGCTGCATATGACACTCTATGAAACTGGTACTGCAGGTACAGTGCCCTGGAAGGTATATCATCTGATGGAGGACCACTATATAATTCCCAGGAATATAACATGTTCCTGGAAAACTGGGGTATAAGAGAGTGCACATCGTCAGTGTACTACCCCCAGAGAAATGAATGGATAGAACTGGCTGTAAAAACAGCTAAATGAATACTAGCAGACAACACTCACAGCTATAGCTGCCTATGCCATGATCATGCAGCCAGATCCCTATTGACTCACTGAAACACCCCTGTCAAAGACCTGGACATGTCTCTGATAATGATGTTGTAAAGGACCATGATAAAAGACCATCTTCCAGCCCTCTCGGACAAATACTGAAATCACAAATGGTGGGGTGAAATCAGCCAGTATAGGGAATCAGTGATGGCCAAAAGACACATGAGAAATGAAAGATGTTACAATGCACACAATCGTCCACTTTGGGAACTAAGAATTGGAGAATCTGACCAGATACAGAACCAAGTCAGCCCATACCCATGTTGATGGGCAAAAACTGGGAGAGTTGTAGAAGTACTAGGCAACAGGCAGTAACACATACACATTGATGAGAGCAACCAGGTGACCCAGCGCAACCTCTGCTTCCTCTGAAATATAGACCCAGTGGTAGATACTCCTTACTACTCCACACCAGAGGCTGTCTCTGGACCTCAACACTAAGAGCCCAGAGAATGGGCCACACTTGTTGGCATAAAATGACATGCAGAACCACGACATACCAGACTGAACCTCCAGGTACCATACCAGAGGAAATGTAAGTGGAGGACGCAGATGGTTCAGAAAGGATGGAAGTCCTCACAGTGATGGAGCTTGATGAAGACCAATATCAAATAATCAGCCACCACGAAGCCAGGGTTCACGTCACAGCACAAGCAAATCATAACCACCTGGAAACTTATCTCCACAGACATGGTGTACGTTGCATGAGTATTCAAGAATGTCCAGACAAGTGACCACAACCCAAATGTTTTGTGATAGTACATTGGACGTATTATACAGAGGGACGTTCTTTGACACAACACTGGAAAAACAACAATATAAGATTAATCCATCCATAATCTGTCTATATTTCTGGCATGGCACAGTGGATAAAGGCGTTGGTTAGATCCAGTGACAGGACCCAAAGAGTGTGAGTTCAATATCCGGTTAAGGCAGTGGAGAACTTTCAGAGGGAAAATTAACAGGAGATAACTGATAACTGACATCCATCAAACATGGCAGGTGGAACTAGAACAGTCTACCCCAGTGAGTGAAATAAAGGGTTCAGTTCGAAATTCCAACCACCTGAAGAAGGCCAGAGCATACAACAGCCGAAACGTTGTGATAAATATGGCGACAAAGATGAGGACAATAGTCCGAATAATGTAAATAATGTAATCCATCCATGTTCGAGGCTCTAGCAGCGTGTAAATGATGTTAATATAAGCAAGCCAGAGCAGTAGGCAAGCATCTCTTGACTGGCAAACACTTTACACCCCCTCATTCTGACCCTTTACACATATGTAAGTGTAAGTAGAAAAAAAGAAAATGTTGATAAGATAGTGAGGGTTACAAAGCACTGTCAGGGCCCCCAGTCAGGGTTGTGTCCCCCCAGTCAAGGGGCTGGGGGATAGTACCAACTGGTCTTGATAAAGCCAATGCCATTTTCATTCATAAAAACAGATCCAACATGGCTGGCATTAGTGACAGCCCTCACAGCAGGCAAGCAGTAGCCACCAGCAGCAACACCAAGACTCTTCCACCAATGGCAGTGTCTTCAGTCAGCAATGAAACCTGCAATAGCAGGGACTAATTCTCAACTACTACAACATGATAATTTGTGGAATATTTCTTCTACAAGCCTATCCCACTCAACTACATATGTGTGTTGATTTTCTCCACATATCTATCTTGACTTGTGTTATACCCCAAACGAACTCTCTGTCTCCCAAAACTGATATATGATACACCAGAACAAGCAAATGATTTAACCTTGTAGAGCAGGGGTGGCCAACCTTTTGATTCCATGTGCCAATATTTTGTACGATTAATTTAAATGCGCCACACAAACATTCACTTCCTTTAAGTACGTGTTGTAATATGGACATATTTTAAAGTTATAATAAAATCTATTTATTTGAAAAATATATGCTTATGACCAGGGGCGTATCCTTTTAGCACTTTCGCAAAGGACGTGCAATAAATATAAAATCACTGAAATGAATAAGTAGAAGTGGCTTAGTTTCTTTTCATCAAAAGGATGCAATGCGCCACTTGTAAGCATCCAATGCGCCACTTATGGCGCATGCTCCACAGGTTCGCCATCCTTGTTGTAGAGTATAAGGAAATACAAACTTGTTCACTTATCTCAAGTATATCTTATCTGCTTTTCTCGTTTTGTCACTTTCATTTATTTTCTTGTGAACATGTTGTGCAGGTATGTATAGCATAGACCTAACTTAAAGTGTATGAAACATACAACAGCATAAATACATGAAAAGTTCAAACAAAACACAAAAGTCTTCTTGGAAAAATACTTGTATATATATATATATTTTATATTTAAAATTATTAATACAAGGTTTGCATATATGCACTTGCTAAAGACTCAGTGCCAAAAACAATATAAATTTAATACTTATCTGTCTGGTTGTTAAGAGCCTGAAATTGTGTGTCTTATTTCTGTAACTTTAAGGTGCAAAAAGAGAAAGATTGACTTTCCTGCCTAATGATGTCTAATGCAGATCTCATCAAATCACTTAGCTGTTTCTATTCTCATGAATATTTATAATTCATATTTATTGCTATTTTTGTTTTGGTCAAGGGGAGATAACTTTTTGTCCATCGCTACAAACAGTAAGGCCACCATTCCAAGCTAATTCACAGCCAGAGAAATAGCTGATTAAACACAAATAAAGAAAAAGAAATTAAAGTAACTTTCTAAATCAGTGTTATTTTTTTTATAAGACTTTGGATGATGGTCTTTATATTAAAATCATAATTTTAATTAAAAAAACATTTAGGGAGAATATAAATTATACAATTATGAGAAATTTTTGAAAACATTATATATATTATGTAACAGCATTTTACTGCAACTACTGCCTGAACAGTAGTTATGGGAGAGTGGTTTTCCCAAGTTTTCACTCATCTGTTCTCTTTTCCATCAGTCACCATAGCATAATTTTTTTTGTCAATATATTTGGCAACTGGGCAGAGGAAAGGGAAAGTGGATCCTTGCCTTTTATCAATGAAATTTAGGTTAATTAAACACAGCCAGCTACACCTGAAATTTGAACTCAGTTTACCATTTTGATTTTCTTTGCCAATAATTGCCTCACATCTATATAATTATGTAATGAAGAATTGAGTCAACCTGACAAGAGACTCAGAGTTGGTTGTGTGGTGCAATAAGCACCAGGAGTTATGTCCCCTTCCACAATTGGCTTTTGTGAGAGGACATTCTACTTACAGTAGGTGGTGCTGAGAAAATCTGCATATGAATGATAATTAGCCAATAGTCAGCATGGGTTTGGGACTGAGAGTGCTATATAACACCAGATTTTTCTCAGTTGTGAGCAGTGCTCCTGATGTGTGGAAGACCAGACCAGACCAGACCAGACCAGACCAGACCAGACCAGACCAGACCAGACCAGACCAGACCAGACCAGACCATTATTTGATGTATTTTGTGTTTTCATGATGAATATCTTAATAAATTAGTGAGTCAGTTAAATAGAATCTACTGTGTCTGTTCAGATGTTCATTGTGACCTGCTAGGATGCTAGCTCCAGGTGGACACAGGGGCTTGTACAAAAGCAGGGATTAAGGTAGGTGTGCTGTATTTACTCCCACCATCTTCACTCTAGCAGACTCTTTGAGTAGCGTAAGAAAGCCAATGTCAACTTTCTTCTGGTTGGAGTTGTAGGGGACTGCCAAAAGTCTAGTCTATTTGGCCTGTGCCTGTTCGCAATGACAGATCTGTGGTCAAGCTTTAGTACTCTAGCCACTGATCACCCAAGGTTTGCAGTGGGGCAGTGGTTGGTAAGGCACCTCTAGGAATCACCACAGCTTGAAGATCCCCTACAATTTAACCTGGAGGCACAAGATCCCGGTTAATGTGTACTGCCATGTGTGTATATTCATACATAGATATGTTACTATGCATATGGATACGTGCACACACATGTGCATACAAATATATACACAACACATAAAAACACATGCATATGTACACATACATATTAACTGGAGACAACTCTATATATGTTTATACAATATAAATCATTTAATGGCCGGCTACCCATTTTTTGAGCATGGGCATCTGCTAGGGTGGCTAGCTAATCCCTGCTGCAGATGCCTGCTTAGGTACATTTGTATTGGCTCAATACCCACAGATCCTACCTGTGGATTATGCTGCAACTATACTGAGCTGACCTTAGTTTAAGTTGGTGGGAGAGAGTGTCTAACTTAGCATGATTGAACAATACTAGTACACTCAAACCCTCGGTCACAGTGACTAGTGATTTTGTGCTAGCACAAGCATTGATGGCTTCCAAAAGTTCCATCTATACAATTTAACTCACAAAGCTTGGATCAACCTATGGTATGGCTTTCAGGCACTTTCCAAAGTTGAATTTCTTCTTTCCTCTAACTGACAACATCAAGAAGTCACCTTCCTGACAAATTGACCATTGTAAGATTTGAACATGGGTCTTATAGTCAGAAAGTAAATATTCTAAACAGTTGACCACATACTCATCTATAATTTGTACATGCACAAATATGCACATGGAACAAATAACAGGTAACTTGGTTCTCTGGTTAATCAAGTTAACAGATTATTTCAGCAAAAAAGAAACGGTGTCGACCATAGTCGGGATCTTTGTGTCAATGTGAACAATGCTTTCCTTAGCTGCATAGTATGTACTTTGCCAGGGTTACATACAGTTTTGAATTCAGAGTTTTCCTTCTCCTAGACCAGCTGCCACCCAAAGCTTTAGAACCCATTATGTCCTGCTATTTACCCATAGCTGGGGAGAGAAGAGATGGATTCATACCATTACCCAAGATTATTAGCATGTCAGTTAATGTAATGAACTCAACTGAAATTAGAACTCAGCTTTCTGATTCCTCAATCTGAACTGCAATCCATTATTCTACTGTGCCTTCTTTCAGCCAAACCTTAGGAAAAATAAGACAACTCAAATTTATTTGTAATAATTTCCTTTTTTCCTTTTTATTTTCATGATATACATCTGTTCAATGCACTGGTACACATCATCAGTGATGCTTTTAGCTGAGGATCAGTAGAAGTTTCAGGTTTTACAACATCATACTCTGTCTCCATGGCGACCCATTTGATACTGATCAGATTTCAATTTGTATGCCAACTGTCAGCTACAAGTCTTCTCACAATGTAAAGCTCTCCTTTAAATTTTATTTGCATAAACAATTTTTTTATTACTTACAGACTGTTGTTGTTCACAAATGCTTTGAAAATTGTATCCTATAGGCTTTTATCAAGTGCTTGTTGATCCAGATAACCTATAGGGAACAGGCCTAACTGAACACTTTATTTAATCTAAGAGTGTAGATTGTTCTCATTCCACTGCCCATGTCTAGGGATATCTCATGTAGTTCTTATTTTGTAATTCTTAGCTATTACTTGCTCAGTTATTTTTATTCTTTGCCACTAAGCAATTCAATTTAGCAAGTTTAAAATGAAACTGACTTTTTGGGTTGGCTATTTCTAATTAATTCACTGCTTAGTTAGTATTTCTTTTACTATTGTTCACCCAATACAAGGCCCAAGTGCCACTCAAGGGAGACGGTTACAAAATGAGGTTGTTGTATGAACATAAGGGGAGGTAAGAAGTGTTGATTATGAGGTTATGTGGGAAAGATAATGGTTAACCTTGGACTTGAAGAGGTCAAGATTGAACTGATTGGGGAAACATCCTCTCTAGAATTTGTTCCGCAAAATAGCAGTTTTGGGGAAGAAGATATCCAAATGGAACTTTACAAATGGAATATGAAAAGAACTGGGGAGGATTTATTCCAGTGTATGTGGCATGGCAGGTTTAGGTGTAACGGTCTGAACTGGTAGAACTAATGTATGTAGCTCATCAGAACATAGTGAAAGAGTTGCATTTAGTAAGTGAATTTATTAACATAGTCCTGTAACCAGTATCATGGAATTCCTCCATAAAGAAAAATGGAACCCAATGATATTTATTAAAATCTATAAAAATTAGTGATTGATTTGATACTGTACTGATTTGATACTGCATTGATATTATAAATAAGGCTCCAAAGTTCTGCATATAAATCAATAAGAAATTAGTTTTTTTTTATTCTGACAAGTGTCGCAGACTAAGGAAGGTTTAAAAAAATGCTAATTGACAAAAATTATCTCCTCCTTAAGATTTTCCCTATTTTTTCATGAATTGATTTAAGTAGTAATCAGAATAGTAGTGAGTAAGTAAATTACTAGATTGAAAACTGTGTAGTGGTGTGTTTTGCTATAGAATAGTCAAAAAAGGTGGGTGAAATGCGACAAATGCAGACTATAATTTACAGTTTCAATTTGTTAATGTTCCTGTAATTTATAATAATTAATTCCTTTTAAATCCCACAAAACATAGAGAACCTTTTTAACCAGTAGATTCTGTTCAGGGTGCAATCTTTAAGACAGCCATTGATGTAGCCACAATTTTATTAATTTTGGTTTTTGGCAATAAATTAATTTTTCATTGCTACAGACTACCTTGTCCCAAATTCATTTTTTTTGTAGTTTTGAACAAAAAGAGAAAAACATGTTTAAATGCTGATCAGTGTGTGTTTGAACAATTTTATGCAGGAGCCATTTTTCTAACTTGTGAATTTTTCCTAAAGCTTGTAAATAAAATGTTACAGCTGAATGAATACACAAGCAATTTAGCACTGAGTAAAATTCAAAGACTGCTCAGCATTAGTATTTATTAGTAAGAAGTAAGTTCCACTTGAACAGCTTTCTCCCAAGAACTGCTAATTTGTGGAACAGACTCCTAAGCAGATACTTTCTGGATCTCTACAATCTTAACCTCTTCAAGTCTAGGGTTGACCATTATCTTTCCTACATGACTCCAAGAACTTCACTTTTTACCTTTTACTCTTATTACACATCCAACAACACCAAACCGTAACACTCTACTTTCAGTGGATCTTAGGCTTTGTACTGGGTAAACATTAGTAAAAATCAACAAACAAAAAGACAAAAAACAAAACGAATTCCTTAACACTGCAATTTTTATCATTAATCTAACAGACCTACAAATTTTATACACACAGATATATATATGGATTGAATTATTGAATTTGAAAAGAACACTGAAATTTTTATAAATCAAAGGCTGCAATTTTCAACCAGTACTTTTCTATCTGCAATTAAAAAGGAATTTAACCATCTTCAGCAATATATTTATAGATTTGTCGAATCTATATCCAAAGTAAGAATTTGAAACTCGAATTGGAACCACAGGCAATTTTTTAATTATTGAAAAATTGAAATATTACTTGTAAGTAAGAAGTTGTTCCCCTTGGATTACTCTCGGATAAAATGGCATCTGTTTTGATCATTCAGAAAAGCGACGTGCTTATCTTTCCTTGTGACTATTAAGTCAATTTCTTTCTGCCTATACTTCTGGCATACTTGTAAAATCCCAAATCAACTTCTTAGACATAACTAGACAAATGTGAAGATCTCTTTTAGTTTTGTCGTTCATCCCTTTAAACTTAAATTCAACACAATATAAAAATACTGTAAACAAGTTGATGCAAAGAGAAAAAATAATTATAAAATCTATCATAATTAAGTACTTATTTTAAATTATCATAAAAACATTTAAAAACTGAATCTAACATTTTCTGGCATGGTAAGAATTAAATAAGGAAATAAAACTTTGCTAAACACACATTTTGCTCGTACAGGGAAAAATAATCAAATTTAAACTCATTGATTTGTAGTAATCTTGAAAATTGAACAATTGAAATAGCTAATGAATAAATATTTCAGTGGCATGTTAAAAAGCCTCACAAAAAATATTAACATTAAATATATATATATATATAGATATATGATTAATACAAATATAAAATTTGACACTTAGCTGATTGATGATACCTTCAGAATCCTGACTCTAGAGTTTTGTAGATGAACCCTCCAGCAATCGCTCAAGGTATATATATATATATATATATATATATATATAGGATTTATACAAATATAAAATTTGTCACTTAGCTGATTGATGTTATATTCAGCACCTCTACTACAGAGAACTATTTATATATGTTAGTCAATGGTAGTAACATCTATTGTATTATCTTAATGGTTATTGGGTAGGCAGTAATGGCTATGTTTCAATTTATTCTAGAGCAGATTTTCTCAACCTTTTTAAGCAATGGCCCACCTAGGAGCAAATGAAAATATCAAATCACACTTAGCAACATTTTTAAAGGGTATACATTTAAATGTTATGAAATAAAACCATAAATTTTAAAAAAATATATGCACAAATATGAACATTTTCATTTTATACAAATTTCAGATTAATATACTTTTAAAAGATTGGAAAAATTATTAAATCAAATGCTCGATGCTGCATATCAGAAACTTCGACTATATAAATTCATAATTCAATATGGATTTGTAAAAATTTTGAATTAAACAAAGAATGGTGAATACAATTATATGAAAAAAGTTCATATTCATTTATTCAAATAAAGGAAAATTTTAAAAAGTTAAATAAAAATACTTTAAAAAAATTATTATTAAAACAAAGTATTTAAAATAATTGAAGAATATTGAAAAGAATTATTTGATAAAAAGTTTAATACTTATTCATTTCTTTAAAATACTAATGTGTACCATTACTACTTTTACACACACATGTATGTATGCTGTGGCAATCACTAGTGTACCATGGCACAGCGGTTGAGAATCTTTGTCCAAGAAGCTATTTAGTAAGAATAATTATGGATCCAAATGTGGTTATTTGTTGCTATTTTACTGTCTAGTTTTTACTCACTATTTATTATATAATTATTTGTTATTGATTATTATTATTATTATTATTATTATTATTATTATTATTATTATTATTATTATTATATTTACTTGTGTTTATGTGTGCATTCATAGTTTGTTAATTTGTTTATTATTTACTTAATTTGTTTATCCATTTATTTAGTTTTTTGATTTTTTTTTCTTTCTCAGGGGTTGGTTATTTTATTTGTTTAGTTTAAGGTATTGGCTTAGTCTAAAATATGTTACCTTATCTGAGCTGTATATACTGTATATATTTGCATTTATCATGGTGGTATTTTATAAGGTATTTGCTTTTAATTTTAAATTTTTGAATTAAATGAATTAATTAAATTTGAAACATAACCGTTATCACCATCTTTATTATGATATATACAAGATCAGTCTAGAAATGATCTAACTATATAATATTAACAAAAATGAAGTAAATTTTGAGCAATCAGCTATCTCAACATATCATTAATCTCAATTAATCTATAGTCAGAAAACTCCTTTTTTCAATAGTGATGTTAATTTGGGAAAAAGCCAGAAGTATCAAAGAGCCCTATCTGGAGTGTTGTGGGTGACTGGTAAATTTTGTTGAGGTGATGTTTTGTCAAAACCCTGTGCATGGACTGCTGAGATATTCAAAATGGCTGCATACTTTCCAATCCATAGTAAGATTTTTTTATTTTTGCATTATCAATCACCAATTTTTTTTTGATTGCAACCTATATGCATTCAGCATTTGCAGGTGCATTTCTTCTTTATGGCCTTCCAGAACCTGGATTGATTTCAATAAATTACCAACCAAGTTTGAAACATTGGTGTTGAAATATTATCTAGGATTTGCTCATTGAATCATTCACAAAAGTCTTCTTCATCATTTGAAGAGTTTCTCTGGATGAATCTCTAAGTGTAAAGCAAAAGTTCATGTACATTTGTACCTTGTATTAGGTGAATATTAGTATAAAAAATATATCAAAGACAAATTATTTTTTTGATCTAGAAGATCAGGATCTCAGAGCAGATTTTGTATGCCATTTATTAGGGACATGAATGTCAGTGCTCGTCTCCATCTCCTCTTCAAATATATATATATATATATATATATATATATATATATATATATATATATATATATATAATAAAATGTTAATGGTCAGAATTGAATTAGACCAGGAAACAGTAGCCATTAAAAAATGTCTCAATAAATATATAAAAAAAAATAAAATTAAACATATATCTTTTAGGTATAAAAACTCTTTATATATATATATATATATATATATATATATATATATTGTTTTTCTTGTGTGTGAACAAAACATTTAAAGATTTCTTTTTATTTTTTGGGGGGTACTTAATGTGTGCAGAAATTGTCTAAATGATTGTTCATTTCAAGCACTTTCAGTGAATCTATTAGACATTTTGAAGGATTTTAGTTGTGATATTGCGAATCATGTGAAAGTTGTTGAGAGGTAGACATATTTCTAATTTACAAGTTGTTTTTTTTGTTTTTATGATAAGGAGTACAATGAAAATCCTTGAAAATGGCTAACTGCACTTAGAATGAACCATCATTTGGACAATTTCTACACACATTAAATCCATAAATAAATCTCTTGTTTGCACACAAGAAAAACACAATAATGATTTAACCGAAGTACTTTGTCAGTTATTATTTTTAATATTATATTTATTGTTCTATGTGGTTATACATGTGAATATAACATATTAAGAGTGTACAAATTTTTCTAGAATTTTTCAATTAAAACTCAGTTGTTTTATTCTTTAGCTTGTAGGGATATTATTATTGTTACAAATAAATAAATTAATAATAATAATGAAAATTATAAATAAAATAAAACAATAATATTTAAACTTTGTTTAAGATAAATAAAAAAATAAAAATAATAAAATTACTCCCAGCATGCAACAAAAACTATTCTGCTGGAAATATGGACATCCTGCCAAAAGGTGTGAGATTCAACCTCTTCGCCCAAGAACCATCAGGATGACAACATGTGTGTAAACTTCCATCCGTGATATGACTTGTAATAATACAGAGTAAATTGCTCCTTTTATATGTACATTAACACAATAGTAAGGTAAAAAATACATACACCAATACACACAAATACATAAATAAAATTGTATGAAATAAAACATACAATTTACCATGTCTTTTCTGTATTGTGTATGTTTATTTTTCCTGTTTTTATCTTTGTAAAAACAAGCCTAAAATTCCACTACCCCTATGGTATGAGTGAATACACCACAAGCTTTTCGAAAAAATGGGAACTGGTAACTGTGACACAAACCTAATATTATATAGAGTCAATATATATGACTAGTGTACCCATGTCATCAAAATGATGGCAATTGTTAAAGTTTAAATATTGATTCTGATTCTGCAGAACTGGGTTGGGTGTGAAAAGTATTTGTTAACATTCTTTTTTCATTCGGTTTTTCCAGTTATGAGTCCTTTTTTAAAGCTGATCGTTTTGTGTTCATTTTGTTTAGTTCTTTTTTCGTAACAGATTTAATATTTGTATAGAGCTTAGAAAAAATTCACAGTGTGAGATAGGCAAGAAGTAAGGCATGTAGCAACATCAGCACGGCAAAGGGCACTCCTTTAAAGGCAAGGAAGGGCAAAAATATTTTGAAGTCAAGTGATAGCAATTGCTGTATGAGTCGTACAATTTTTGAATCAAGCACGGGCAACGCCAGGCCATGCTGCTAGTATTCAATAAAGCAGAGATCCAGAATTTGCAATTAAAATAAAGGGTAATGAACCATTTACCTTGCTACTATATTTCTATTTATTTCTTTCTTTTGTGTCACACTCTATGTAATTAGATAGGACAAAATTAATAATATTTATAATTCCTTCAATAACATATGGGGTTTCTTTGAAATAAAGAGACTACTAAGTGATTGTCATACTTCAACTTTGTCTTTTGTTGTCGCTGTCTTGTTGCAAATTTTCTTTTGAGAAATGTTTCCATTTTGAGTTAGTTATACTAAACACATAAAAT
Source organism: Acanthosepion pharaonis (assembly GCA_903632075.3). Taxonomy (NCBI): domain Eukaryota; kingdom Metazoa; phylum Mollusca; class Cephalopoda; order Sepiida; family Sepiidae; genus Acanthosepion; species Acanthosepion pharaonis. The sequence goes on along the minus strand of CAHIKZ030003054.1, from coordinate 374,961 downwards.
TTTAAGATGAAAATATATTGAGCAAAAAGCAATTCATATAATGCCTAGAGTAATGAATGAATCAGCGATATCACTGACTGTCTAAAAAATATAAATTTTTCTCAATAAATTAAATATATCTTGTATTTATACTATGTGCATAATCCTATAAGAACTGCCGGAAAAGTTCAATTTAAAAATAACATTGGTAAGTATTTTTGGTTAAAGGTCAAAAGAAATTCTACAATTATGAGTATTATTAATTTTGCACTATCTAATAACTGAAGGTGAAGCACAAAACACATACATATCTATATATCTGAAATGAGGTATTATGATTACTTATATTATTTACATTATTCAAACTATTATCCTTGTCTTCATTGCAATATTCACAATGTTATATGCTCCAGCCTTCTTCAGGTGATTTGGAATTTCAAATCGAACCCTTTATTTCGTCCACCAGGGTAGATTGTTCTAGTTCCACGTGCCACGCCTCTTCTGGATGTCTCAGTTATTTCCCTTTAACTCAACTGTCCAAGATTTTGGTTCCCCACTGCTGTAGCCTGGTACTGAACTCACAACTCTTTGGGTTTCGTCACTGTATCTAACCAACACCTTATTCCACTAAGAGAAATAACTGAGACATCTGGAAGAGGCATGGCATGTGGAACTAGAACGATCTAACTTGGTGGACAAAATAAAGGTTTTGGTTTGAAATTCCAATATATATATATATATATATATATATATATACTTTGCACCATATATGATATACACCAGTCATTATAATATACTTTGTTTATAATATACTTTGTTTCATATAAGATACAACAGTCATAAAAATTTAAAGGCCATATAATTACTATGCAATTGTATGCTCCTTTATTTAAAAGAAAACTCCTATTATATTATTGAAAGAATTATAAACATATGGTATTTGCATCCTTAATAATTATGTCACAGGCATTAGCATACCTGAACAATTGTGTTGGATTTTTGGGAGGGATTTTTGATATTTGTGTCACAATATATGTACATTTTACATATTCATATAATTTCTTTCTTCAAAAAAAATTATTATTAATTTAAAAAGTAATTGCAGTATATATTTAATTGATTAAAAAATTTAAATTATAAATCCAGATTTAAAATGTATGTATATTATGGACAATCTCTTGTTTGGTATAAGCAGAGTATTGACCATACAGAGGCTTATCTTGTCATGGGTTCTGCATTTGGTACATTGTATTTGCTTTTGCTTTTTTTTTTTAGGTTCTTTGCTGCTGTAGTTGGTGTATTAAAGTTTATTTGCCCTTCTTCACCCACTTGAAATTCCCTTTTGAATTTGTTGGCTTCCTTTATTACTGAATAAAGTTTCTTTCATGTTCTTTTACACAGATTATCATCCAGTTTTCTGTAGTTTCCAGATATCTTTGAAGACCAATTGCTGTGGTTTTGTAAGACAGTTATAGATATTTAAATTTTTTACTTGCTAGTTTTTGGTATGTCCAATTCATAGTTTGCTGTTCCATTTGCTGACAACCATACATTCAGTCTTCTTTAAGTTTATGGTTATTCCCTTCATCTTTCTCTCCTCATAAGGAATTGAATTTGTTCTTTGAGTTGCAATATGCAAATAATGATCGTACACAGAGAAATTAAATTTTAGAATTAATATATAAAACTCTGAAGAGAAGAATAAAAACTTTATGACTGTCAAAGAAGAGAGAGAGAGTAAGATATAAAACATTTATGAATAAATATGGATATTGTAGGTAATCCTGTGTAAGAAAATTAATTTCTTATCAAGACTGTAATGTGTAATTCATCATTGTGAGGATGCTTACTGATATTTTCATTTCTTGGTTGGACAAGAATGTTCATCAAGGTTTTTCTTTGTGGCCATAGTTCCCTCTTTCAGTTAATTTCCAAAGAGAGAGTTACTGGCAAGTCATTGAATTTTGGATTGCATTATGGCACCTCTTTAAATTATTGTCCAATCCAAGCAAGCTATTCCTTGTTCAATTTTTAATATTTTAAGATTTAAGTTGTGATTTTAAAAAAAGAAACAAATGTCTTGTGATACTAAACTTTAATGTTTCAAGTGTTGTATACTCTGGACTACTTCAGGTTCTGGTTATACACTGTACTATTATTATATGGCTTACCAGACAGGCAAGCATACTCCCCATGCTTGTTATACACACTTTAATGTTTCAACTATTGTACCCTGTAGCCTTCTTCAGGTGTCAGTTGTACACAGTGACCTTATTATACGCCTTTCCATTTGGACTAGTATACACATTTTGGTTGTTATACACACTTTAATGTTTCAGCTGTTTTACCCTCTTCTGGTGACAGTTGTACTTGGTAATCTTATTACATGCCTTATATTCATTTGGACTAATATTCTCACCTTGGTACTAACCAAGTTGAGTAGGTAGACTAATCTGAACAGATAGGTATATATTAATGACTGTTCCTCACATAAAATTTTCTAACATAAATTAAGTAACGCTTGCTAAATGCTGATTTAGATATCTGCCATCGAGTAGTAAGTTGCATGGTAGTTTGTGTAGAGAATTTTGGTATTGTGAATTTAATCCTAACAAGATGTTCAACTAATGTGTCCTTGTGCTAAACAAAACTAAGATTAGCAAATAACTGTACATATATATATATATATATATATATATATATATATATATATATATATATATATATATATACACTGTGCTTAATTCATATTTATGCATTCACACACATACATAAACAAAGATGCTTGTGAATACCAAAGTATACAAATACATTGGCATAAATAAAAATTCTTCCTATTTTCACAAGCCTTTTGGGAAAATGCCTTTGGTAAATAATACAATTCTCTCACAGGTGATGACATTGTAATGACACAAAGAGAAAAGAATAAAACAAGTTTCAGCAGTACAATTCGAAAAGTACATACCTATATGTCTATGTGTATGAAGTGTGTAAATTTTACCATTTTTTTTATGTATGTGTATAGATACACATAGATTTATATATGTGTATATGTGATAACTAAATATGTTCTCATATATATATATATATAGTAATTTATGTTTAACATGCATATTTTTTGTTGCATTATTAAAAGTAAGAAAGAACACATTCCAGTGTCTAATATCTATCTATCTATCTATCTATCTATCTATCTATCTATCTATCTATCTACTGTATACTAAAATTTTATATATACATATATAATCTTACAAGCATTTATATATATATATATATATATATATATATATATATAATCGACTCTCCTGTCGAAATTCGACGTGTGTGGGTCAAGCAGATCAGTTTCCAAGAAACTGACAGCCCGACACCGGCACATGAGATTTGATTATAGTGGTGAAGGCTTCGCGCAGGACCATCCACACTTTTTGAAGGGACGAATACAGAGACCTGGTGCATTGAGTGCCACAAGGTTCCCAAACGACCCTCCACAGGTTTTGAATTCAGTGTTGTCCTTCTCCTAGACCAGTTGCCATCCAAGGCTATAGAACCCAGTCTGTCCTGCTATTTTACTCATAGCTGGAGAGAGAGGAAGAGGATTCATACCTTTTCCAAGGGTATTAGCACATAAGTGAATGTAATGGATTCGACTGGTATTCGAACTCAGCTCTGCAATTCCTCAATCCATCCGCTATCCATTACTCCACCGTGCCTCCATATATATATATATATATATATATATATATATATATATATAATTGATTTAAAATATGTTTTTTTTCGCTACACAGTTCTAACCATGGAAAAATAAAAATAAAAACTGATGAAAATAAACAAAAATTATGTAACTGTAGAAACCCTTGTAATTGCCCTCTACAAAATAAATGGTGCACTGAATCATTAGTATACCAATGCAATATCTCTTCGATTGAAAGTCCTGAAAACATAAAAATATATATAGGTTGCACTAGCCATGCGTTCAAAAAAAGATTCAACCAACATCAAAGTTCATTTGGGATAAATAAATATAAAAATCAGACATCTCTATTGAAATACTTCTGGAACCTAAAAGAATCAAATAAAACACCTACAGTAAAATGGAAGTTAATAAGAAAATCTAGAATATGTAGGTCATTAAATGACCCATGTCCTTTGTGAATACATGAGAAACTATATATTACTAAGTTTATAAAAAATAAAAATTTACTGAATCAGAGAAATGAAATAGCTATTTTATGCCGTCACGGTCAAAAATTTTCCTTAAATAATATTTAAAAATAAAAATAAATTTATAAAATAGGATCAGGTAATATACATACTTATATTTAACATGAAAAATTAATTTTATATACGGTAAGTAATTCTATTACATTTTCTTGTTTTTTCATAAAAAAAAAAATTGTAGGTAATTTAAATGAATTCTAAACTTCTTTTAAATTTTAAATTGTACTAAAAAAAATAAATAAAGTTTACTAAATCAGAGAAATGAATTAGCTATTTTTGCCGTAAGTGAGAAAAAAAAATTTTACTTAAAAAAAAAAAATTTTACTTAAATAATATTTAAATATAAAATTTTAAAAAATTGTAGTATAAATATACTTGATATAGAAAAATAATTTTACTTAATGTAAGTAATTCAAATACATTTACTGCTATTAAATGAAATATAGTCTAAAAAAACTAATAATGAAAATATTTTAAAGTTGTAATTAAAATTGGAGTTAATTAAAATGACTTCTAACCTAAATTTCTTTTAAATTGTAATTAAATAAATAAATAAAGTTTACTAAATCAGAGAAATGAATTGGCCATTTTTGCTGTAAGTGAGGAAAAAAAAATTTTTACTTAAATAATATTTAAATATAAAAATGCTGTGTCTGGTGTTTGGTTGAATCAATAGACCCAGCAGGACGCAGAAGGTCCTGGTACTGATTCAAAATGTCCAAATACTCCTTACTATGGCAAGTTTAAGGTAAGGGTCTCACTACCGAAGGTGTTTATGCTGGAGCCATTCGCTGCTTGTAAGCAGAGTTGATAAGGCTTTAGACTTGCTTTATTATGAACAGGTAACACACTGATGGCAGCGCCGGTGTCAGCCAAGAAACGTAAATTATTACGTGTATCTAACATGTAGAAAAGGCGACTAAGCTTCTGTGAAGGTGCCTTACCAGCAAGATTAGTCGCTCTCACTTGCTGGCGGTCTCGTTTCCCGCGACTGCAGTATAATTGCACGGCTTAGTGCAGTAACGTGCTGCAGAACCAAATCTACGATGATAGCAGCACATAGTGGAAGAAGAGGTATCATTGTCTCGGCTAGACGAACATCGTCGACTCCTAAAACGACGGCGGGAAGGAAACCGGTTTCAACCACGGTTTTTCAGAGCAAATGTCAGGTCTCTAACTTGCCGCTGTAGTTCTTCCACAGCTTTCTCCAAGGACCTGTGGTCACTGGATGCTTCAGCACTGTGTACTGATATCCTTGGAAAAGATATAAATCCATCTCTTCGACCCCCCCAGTTATAGGTTGAATAGCAGAACAAACTAGGATCTTTAGCTTTGGTTGGCAACCAGTCTACTGCAGAAAGAAATCGCAACCTCCTGCAAGAAAAAAAATCTGCCTTGTTAGTCATGTATTGAAAGATACTTCATTGCCCAAACTTGTATCATGAATAGCACTTAACTGACTGATATTTATGGGTTAAAGCACTGGATTTCAGGGGTAGAGCTTATGTAAATATAACAGTGGACATTGTGGTCGACATCCAGCAGTGACAGTCTAGTGTGTTTTTAAACACATTGAAATGTGTTGAAACATACTGTCACCACTGGGTGTTGACCTCAATGTCCATATCTTATATATATATATATATATATATATATATATATATATATATATATAGATAGAATAGAATGTGTGTGTGTAGGTGGTATAATCTGTTGTCAGCATTGTGTTCAATTTCAATAAGAACAACTGAAAAAAACAAGAAAAATAACATTAACATAGCAACCTTGCTACTTAGAAATTTTGTGGTTAATTTGAAGTATTTTCAAAATTAAACAGTTAATAAAATTTGTGAGTAAAATAAGTGTGTGTGAAAAATCAATGAGATTTGTACATAGGAAAATTTTAAGATAAATGTAAAATATAGTTAATTCATATAGGAAAATAGAAGAAAGTTATAGTAAGAAAAATAAATTATTTCTATCTAAATAAAATAGTGAATATATATAATTCAAATTATAATTTATGATAATATTATTTAAGCGTTAAAGAAAATATAGAATTAAATTAAAATAAAAATTTCTAATGAAATTTTATTAGGTTGTTTAATTACTATTAATTTTAATATTATTTTATCTAAGTTTGTAAGTTTGTAAATATGTAATATGTCATTGTCACATTTTGGTGATTTACTAACAAGTCATCATGTAATCTCCACAAATCACAATGTAGAGGAAAGATACAAGTGTCAGCTGAAAAGTTCATAGGCTAACCAAAATACTCCATGGACCAAAACCAGCTTATTTTTCAACATTGTCCTCCCTGTATTCTTCCATCAGTATTGCAGTGCTTGTATTCCATTGGTGAAAAAGCTTTTCTTCCTATTGGTAAAAAAAGTCATCAACAGCAGATATGATGTCATTATCACTGCATACTAGTAACCAGCCAAGTGTTTTTTCATGTTATGGAACAGATGATTGTCAGACGGGGCCAAATTGAGAGAATAAGAATAGGTTCAAAGCCACAGTCACACGTATCAGTCATTGAAACCAAGAACTTGTATGCTGGAATATTGTCCTAATGAAACAAGACACCTTTCATTAGATTTCCAGGGCTTTTGGTCTTGATAACCTTTCATAACTGCTTCAGCAAGTTGGCATAGTATTTTCCATTGTTAGTGTGGACCTTTTGAATAAAGTTGGCTCTCTGTGCCGCGCCAGGAAATTTTTCTCCTCTGAATTGATACTTCAAATATACAAAACAACCATTCGCCCTTGCATGGAGTATTGCTGCCATATATGGGCTGGAGCACCTTCTGCTTACCTCGGAGTTCTTGACGGATATGTAATCTAATTGGCCCTGATCTAGCGTCTTGTCTGCAGTCACTCTCTCACAGACGCGCCGTCGCCTCTCTCTGTCTTTTCTACAAATACTTCCATGGTAACTGCTCTGATGAGCTGCTCTCTCTGGTTCCCAGACTCCATGAATTCAAGCGCCCTATGAGGCTGGCATCCCGCTCTCACCCCTACACCGTAGAAACCTTCAAATGTAGCCGTCACTTCTACTCCAATAGCTTCATACCTCGCACCTCTCGCCAGTGGAACACCCTCCCCAATTACTGTTTCCCTGAAAGCTATAATCTCCAACTATTCAAATGTAATGTCAATCGACATCTCCAGTTACCTTGATCTACCCACTATCCTTCTCCTCTTCCTTTCTCCTATCACTCTTATCTGGATTTAGTTTTAATGGCTATATTTTGAGTTATTTTGAGGGAAAAATAAATTAACTCTGTTATATATGCTGCAGACAGGCTACTTTTCATTGTGTCAAAGTGTCATTTTGTCAGTGTTGTCCCATGAAGAGATATAATTAAATATTTGAAGAAATGTGAGGGGTGTACTCACTTTTGTGATACACTGTATATAAACATGTATATGAAGCCCTATGTAGTGGGTAAATGAAATACATCCACACACACATGTATATATGTGGATTTATTTATTTATCTTCATATATAAATGAAATTTATGCTTATATATATAGTTATATTTATACCAATATATCTGCAGTGAAATGCAGAAAATCTGCAGTTAAGTGAGTTGAACAATTATGAAAATGTTTGTTTATGAAACTCTGGAGTTATATGCTACCATAAATAAATCCAAAATTTCAAAATTAATCAGTTTGTCTGATGATCACAAAGAGCAGGAAACCCAGAGTCACAAACTCACATCAATCCAACTAAATATGTTAGCTCTATCACTCATATTGAGTGCTTTTCAATAAGTACCATGCATATATAATATATAAATAATATATATAAAATTGCTTATATATATATATATATATATATATATATATATATATATATATTTATATATATACATATATATATATACATATTGGAGAAAATGATATATCAGTTTTTATATAACCAAACATAGTTAGGAAAATTAATTAATTAGTGTGCATGTGTAGTTGTATCAATATAAATAGAATTTTAGTCCTATGAAGTCCTAAAGAATGAAACATATCACATAAAAAGAATTTTCTATATCTATATATATAAATTTATACATAAACAAAAACACTTACAGCACCTGGTATTCCCAAGCGGTCATCAGTCAGGTTTCTGTTTCAACCTGAAGTGATCAGATGTCTAGCCACACTGATGAGCTGTGATACAGTAAAACAGTCTGTCTGTGGATGACTATACAAATATATATAGAGAAAGAGAGAGAAAGAGAGGGAGAGATTTATTGGTTTGTTTTTATGACTTATCAACCTTTTAGCAGATTATTTTAAGCCAAAAAATATTTTTAGATTGTAAGAATTTTTGGAGATAATAATTTATACATGCACACACACACACACACACACACACACACACACACACACACACACACACACATGCATACATACATACATATATGCATGCATACACATAGATAGATAGATAGATAGATACTGGACATTGGAATGTGTCCTTTGCTCAATCTGTTCAGTTGTCATATATACAACAAGAAACAATGTATTATTCCAGCATGATAATGTTACTTACCTGATTGCCTTGCTACTTAACATACTTTGACCATGACTATAAGACCAAAATGTGTATGAAACATGATGGGACAATACTTGATTTATTGACAAATTGAAAGACAACTTGAAACGTCTCAACTTTGATCTGAAAGCCTGGGAAGCCCAACCTTCAAACCAAAAGGAGTGATCTAAGACATGTTTCATTAAGTTAAAATGTTTTGAAGACAGTAGACTGAAGCACTGTGATCAGCTTCATCAAGCTCTGAAGCAGAGACACCATCAAAATCCTACTTTAACAAATTTCATCTGTCAGTGTGGCTTTGTCACCTGTAGCAAGGCTGGAATAGTATCACACTTAAGCACAAATGAAATATGTCTTTCCCTTACCTGATTTTCTCTACAATAGCCCCTGCTAGCATGCATAAGTGTAAAACAAAAGGCACCATCCAATGCTGACTCTCATTTATCATTCACAATAGGAGAGTCCACCATATATATATATATATATATATATATATATATATATATATATATATATATGTCCTTTATAAGAATGAGTTCTGTCATTTTCAAAGCCATATATAAATTCTGTGGTACAAAATCTTTTTTATATATATATATATATATATATATATATATATATATATAACCCTGTCACTGGTTTCAGATGTCATTTTCAAACTAGACTCTCACAAGGCAAATGGCGATATTGGGATCACAACTGTTATCCTAAAGAAATGTGCTTCCAAGCTGGCTTCATTTCTCTCTAAACTATACAACAATTGCCTCACTGCTTCCTGCTTTCTAGCTTGTAGGAAGTTCTTTCCTATAGATCTTGTTTTTAAGAACTCTAAAGAACCCTCTAACACCTCAAATTGCCCTATTTGTCTCTTCTCACTATTTGGCAAAGTAATCAAGGCTCTAATCAATGCTGAAGGGGTTAAACATCTTATTTCTCATGACCTCCTCTCAGACAAACAATATGGCTTCCATTTCATCAGATCTACAGCCATCACTGAATTTGTATATCAAGCTCTAGATAAGAATACCTGAGATTAAGCTTTTGCTCTAGATATCTTGAAGGTGTTTGACAGGGTTTCTTATGCTGGCCTTCTATGCAAGCTCCAGGTCTATGGTGTCACAGGACAAATATTTGATTTAATCCAATCATTCCTGTCAAATCATGAAATAAAGGTTGTATTGAATTGGATTACTCCAGATCCTTTCACATGTATGTGGGTATCCCCCAAGGGCTGTCCTTGGTGCTACACTGTTTCTGAACTTCATCGGGCAGTCTGAGGTTGGCTGGTTGATTTTCATTTCAATGCTGATCTACTAGCTCTGAAGTTGGTAAGCCATAACAAAATCATGTATTGAGTAGGTACGGGATCTTGATTACCAAGCCTGAAGTGCACAAGGAATGTTTCTTGTGTTGTTATTACTGATTCATTGTTCTTGACAAATGTTTCCACAATGAATGATGCTTGCCAATCCAATTCATGTTGCTTTTATCAGACCTACAAATGTGTCAAATCATTTTGCAGCACCATATATATATATATATATATATATATATATATATATATAGAGAGAGAGAGAGAGAGAGGAGAGGGTGCTGAAAGTTTCTCAGCATAACTCAGTTTACAAAATCTGACTAAACATCAAATATTTTATTGGAAAGATTTCTTTGTTTGACTGTGAACTTTTCAGCACCATTTTTACATATATAAAATAGATACTTGTACTTGCTTAATATACAGGCACACACACACACATATATATATATGTATATCTATATGTGTGTGTTTATATATATATATATATGTATATCTATATGTGTGTCTGTTTGTGTATATATATATATATATATATATATCATTGTCACATGAATAGAAGTTCACATGCTTGTGAGCATAAGAAGAATAAACTTATATGTGTATTTGACTGAGAATAAGATAGGGGAATGAAGTAGCTGTCAGGCAAGAAAATCCAGATTGACATAAGAGTTTCAGCTTTTCTGATGCAGTCCACTGAACTGTGACGGAACATGAGGCACATACACCACTGAGATTTCTCCACACCTTTTTCTTGATGAATCACTTACTTTTGGGTAAATTGCAGACATCTGAAATAAAAAAAACAAAAAAACCCTTGCCTTTAATTTCAGTAGGCAGGTTGGTGTTTAGCTAAAAAGTTGGATTTACCAGCAGTTTGAAGTAATCATGATTGATGAATCCTTTACACGAGGAGAGGTGGAAGATTTAACTTCCTTATCAAAACTTGATGAACAAGCACTTCTTGAAGAGTTGCAGGCACGCTACCAGAAGAATCTGATTTATGTAAGTAGATTTGGTTTACCATTTTTTTATCATTTAATATTTCTTTTGATTAAAATGTGGTTTATTTTATTCGTCCTGAAGTGCATTCAAAGTCTAGATAATCATGGGTCACTGCAGTTTCTTTAAATTTTATACACTTTACATGCTAGGCCAAATGCTGTTTTTTTTATCTTATATTGGATACTATCATATCAGTCATTAAGCAGACCGGGTGGATTAATGCTTTTTACTTGTGAATAAGTGTATAAAAGTATAGTGTAATGTCTGAATTTTTTGCATGAATTTTAACTACTCTGGAAAAATTTAACTGTGTTTAGTGCAACCAGTCACTTAAAATATATTCATGTATAAGCTGACTTCATGTATAGTACAATGGCTGAATTTTTGCATGAATTTTAAACCCACCAGAAAAATTTACTTGTGTATAGTGGAACTGTTCCCTTAAAATGTAGAAGTTTTAAACTCTTGAAAACAAAATTACCTGCATATAATGTGACCCCTAATTTTTGCATCAAAAACTGATCATAAAAACCTGCACTATACTCAAATACATATGGTAGATGTTGAGAAAAATTTGTAGTACTTTTTATTAAAAAACTGTTTTTTTTATCTTATTTAATTAGTCTCTAGTTTTTAATAAAAATAGGTTGTTGCACACACCTAACATTTTTTTTTTTTTTTATCAAGATAGCTTTTAGGTTAGTATGGGGTAGTTAATATGTTTTAATACTGAGTTTTATGCTTATTATTTTTCTATGGTTGTTAGTAAACAGTATGGATTAGAAATCAAAATAATGTCTCCAGTAAGATGCAAATTATTATTTTTGATCTTTGAGAAATCTGTCTTAGTTTGACATTTATTATATTTTTTTGAGTTTCACCAGAGTTTTATTCCTTATTTTTTTATTTCTGCAGTTTACTAAAAACTGTAAAATAATAGCAGTTATGTTAAAAGTGACTGAAGTTAACATGAAAAAATACAAGTTGAAAATTAATTAATTTATTATAATAAATTCAAAATTTTTTTTTATTTCTCATTGAAACAGACAGCAATTAGCTGATTTTTATCTCAATAAATATTTAACAAACTTGCTAGTGTACAAATAGACTGTTGCCAGAAATAAGACTTTGTCAAAACTTGAAATGTATGATAAACTTATCTACCTGTAATAGAAAAAGATTCTGTGAGAAAATCCTTGTAAATTGAAGCCCTGAATTTTTTGTTTTTTCTTGGCTTATATAACATTTAAAAAATAGTGTACCAGGATTTGTGAGTGAGTTCTCACCCTATTTGTGTGAATATGTGCATACCTAGCAAGAATCAACCAATTATGTTGTTGATTGGAAAAATATAAAAAAGCACAGAGAGAATGTATAAAAATTCCACATAAAATCATTTCATGATAAAATCATAAAGCACATACACATTGATTTTTATGTATTACATTCTTCTGATATGATTTATATATACATGTGTATGTGTGCATGGCCATGAATATTTTGCATGCACACATGCATTATATATACATACACACACACACACACACACACACATATATATATATATATATATGTACAGTGTAACCCGGATATAAGAGAGTTGTCGGGACCGGGGAAGAAGTCTCTTATATCCGGGTTTCTCTTATATCCGGGTTTGGTCTATTTTATATACATTAACACAGGCTCTAATTTGGGACCAGAGAAAATCTCTCTTATATCCGGGTTTCTCTTATATCCGGGTTACACTGTATATATATATATATATATATATATATATATATATATATATCTCAATTTATTGTATAATAAAACAAATAAAAATGCTATAATAAGAAATATTTGAATATTCAATATTTCTGATTTCTCGTGGACACTCAGTTTGTTATAGTCATCTCACAATGTACAAGTGGTTCAAGGACAAAATACTCTATTCTATAATAAAAATTAAAGTAAATATAGAATTAAGTATCTTGCCTTTGAACTACCTGAAGAGTGTGAGACTGGCATATAACAAACTGAATGGCCACATGAAACTTTAAATTGTAGAAAAGCAGAAATATTTGATTATTGTTTTCTATATATATCTTATATATACATACATATATATATTGTAATATATATAAAACTTCATTAATACTTTTGTAGCTAAATGAAGAAAAACAAAACAACAAAAACTTATTTTTCTGCATAATATTCTTTGTTAATGCACTTAATTCAGCACTGAATATTATTGTATAGATCCAACATTATACAGTGAAAATTTCAGATGAAAATTCAGCTAAAATTTGAGTGTGGACTAATTGATCACCTTTCCTATATACATGTGTACCTGTATATATATTTTTGCAGAATATATAAATGTATGTACTTTATATACATGCATATATATATATATATATATATATATATATATATATATATATATATATATATATATTTATGTATGTATGTATGTAGGTAAAGTTTAATAAACATACCTATAAAAAAAACTGTGTCAAAGTACAGCATTCTCTTGACACCACTATTAATGTATACTCCCCTGGGAATTTTTATTTTATTAAAACCTATTTTTAGAATTTTAATAAAACCCAAACATAAGAAAGTAGATTCACACAATTTTTTTCAAGGTTCTCAACCTATTTTATTGCATTTATGAAAATGCATTTTTTTTTCAAAATTTATATTTAAACTTACTTATTATGTGTTTATTTCAATTTTTCTTATTCTATAGTTCAGACATTTTTATAAATTTATGAGTAACAATTGTTTTCATAGTTATTTCTTTATAATATGGTAAATAATAAACATTGCATTGCAGTTCGTTCACATATGAAGTAAACATAAATTAATTGTTGTAAATAAACAGCCTAATAAATACATACTTTAATTAATTTGTTGTCAATTCTCAAGAAAAGAGAAAATGCTTAAACTCAATTTATTAAAATTCCACAAACATCTTTTTAAAACAATAAAAATTGCTGTGATATTATACAGGATTAGTAGCAGTGTCAAGAGAAAACACGCTGTTTTTTTGTGGGTACATATATATAACTTTGCTTATATATATATATATATATATCAGGCACAGTGGATAAAGGCATTGGTTGGATCCTGTGACAGGACCCAAAGAGTGTGAGTTCAATACCCGGTTAAGGCAGTGGAGAACTTTCAGAGGGAAATTAGCAGGAGATAACTGATAACTGACATCCATCAAACATGGCACGTGGAACTAGAACAGTCTACCCCAGTGAGTGAAATAAAGGGTTCAGTTCAAAATTCCAACCACCGGAGGAAGGCCGGAGTGTACAACGGCCGAAACGTTGTGATAAATATGGTCACAAAGATGAGGACAATAGTCCAAATAATGTAAATAATTTACATAATACCTCATCTGAGAAATATAGACAGACTCTGATAGAAATTTCTGTATCACAATGGAATCATACTTTTAGAAAAGAAAATAATTATAATAATTATATATATATATATATATATATATATATATATATATATATATATATATATTTTTTTTTTTACAATTGGAATTAAGATACCTAAAGAAAATTTGCTCTGTTTAATGAAAATAAACATTGAGCACTCTTTTTGTGAGTCAGTTTTAACATATTTCAAATTCTATGTTGTGTTAATAGGACTCGCCTGGATTATACCAATGGATTACTACCTATATATATATATATATATATATATATATATATATATATATATATATATATTTATTCAAATTTATGACATATGCATGTTATGAAATCACTACAAAATTTGCAGTTTTGTTTCAAAACTTCTGGTGTCTTGTCAAGTGATAATGTTGAGTGGAAAATAAACAATTTTAAGATTTCAAAAGACGACCAAACCCACTCAATAGGGGAAACTTTATTACGTAAGCTATGATGACCAATCAGAATACAAGTATATGGTAATTTAAAATAACATGACAACATACTCTAGTATAAGTACAATCAATTAGTGGAATAAAGTTAAGATTAGATTAAATTAGAAATCAATGTAAAAATTAAATTTTAAGTTAACAGTTAAATTTAAAAATAGAAATTAAAAATTTCAAATGTCAAATTCTAAAATGCCAATTTATCAGTTAAGTTCAACGCTGATGAAAATAGTTTCTTCAACCGCTGCGCATATTTGATACATGGAAGTCTGAATTCAAATAAAGAGGTAGATAGGGAAGGGAATTTTCAAGTGGCAGGACAAACACATTCACATCATAATACACAAACATATATATAAGCAAATATATGAGCATGCCAATACAAGGACGTATATTCACAAAGGAAAGAGAGGAAGGAAAAATAAAAAAATAAAAATAAAGAAGAAAATAAAGAAGAAAATAAGAAGAAAAATGAAGACAGACATACAAATAAAAAAACCCACATAAAAGAAAATTATGTCAGACAAATGTCGATTCAGGTAAAAGCATACACAAACAATCCCACACATATAAATATATGAATAAAGGGCACCTCGGCATGACGTAATGGTTAGCAAGCTTGTCTCACTAGAACATTTACAACTGAGTAGTGAGTTTGATCCTCATTGGGTGTCCCATACCTTCGGCCTTGTGCCACATCTAAGCTATGCTTAGAAAATCAATATAAATATATGAATAATCAGACTCACCAAAGTTCAAGCATAAACGCACTAATAAATCTACACAAACCAACCATCAATATTTTACATACACAAACAAACATATAGATGAAAAGAGGATCAAATAAAAGTAAGAAGTGAATATATACATGTGTATGAATGATGCATACACATACGTAGTTGAAATACATGTATTGGCTATAGACAAAGCAAAGAAAAAAGACATATATACATACACACACACATATACATACATATACATAAATACGGAAAACCAAACTTACATGTGCAAACAAAATAAAATATGCACACAAATAAAACACCCATATGTATACAAATATAAATATACATGTACCCACATATACACAATTGTATGCATATATATGCACACACACACATATATATGCAAATATATGCATATAAACGCACACACACACACACACACACACACACACAATTGTATGGATGAGAGATTGTAACCCTGGTTTCATGCTTTTGGGATCCCCAGACAAAGACAAGACAAGAGTTTGTCTGAGGATTGCAAAAGTGTGAAACTCAGGGTTACAAACTCACACCCATACAACTAAGTATGTTGGCTCTATCACTCATATTGAGTGCTTTCCAATAAGTACCACACACATATATAATATATAAATAATTGTTTTAAATGCATTATCTATGCTAACTATAATCTACTTTTGTTTAATAGTGATTTTAAAATTGCTTGTGGACTTAATAAACAACGGTTGTGTTTTGTTACACTTTAATCTTGTATGGACTCTGAATCCTTTATAGTCATTTTGATAATATTGTTAATATATTTTTTTTTTC
Organism: Acanthosepion pharaonis; assembly: GCA_903632075.3. Lineage (NCBI taxonomy): Eukaryota > Metazoa > Mollusca > Cephalopoda > Sepiida > Sepiidae > Acanthosepion > Acanthosepion pharaonis. The sequence goes on along the minus strand of CAHIKZ030003054.1, from coordinate 358,425 downwards.
TTTAGTTTGTTTCTACTTATTTTTATGTGGGTGTATTCACTTAGATTTTTGTATCTGCGCTTGTATGTCAGTGTGTTGGCTTATTTTGGTGTTTTTTATGTTGCTGTGTAGGTTGATATATTTGTATTTATTTCTATGTGTGTATATATATGTATATGTATGTATGACTGTATGTATATATATATATATATATATATATTTATGTATATTTACGTGTGTCTATATTTATATAAATGCATGTGTATACACATATGTGTGTATTTTATATATATTGTTATATGTTTCTACCTGTATATATATTCCTGTGTACTCATGCATATATAAGTATATGTACATATATATATGTATATATTTGTGTGTTAATGCGTTTTCTTTTCTATGTGTTAGCTGGTTTAATTTTATTTTAAGTAAAGTGAAACCCGGATATAAGAGACCCGGATATAAGAGAAACCCGGATATAAGAGAGATTTTCTCTGGTCCCAAATTAGAGCCTGTGTTACCTAAACAAAATTGACCAAACCCGGATATAAGAGAAACCCGGATATAAGAGACTTCTTCTTCGGTCCCGACAACTCTCTTATATCCGGGTTACTCTGTATTGCATTTTGCCTGGACATTTGAATTTGATGGTTTTGGTTTTCTTTTTTTTGAATTTTTTTTATATGTGTGTGTGTATGCATATATATTTTTATTTATTCTCTCCATTCCTCTATATTTTATTGTCTTTTTTCTTTGTGTTGTTCATTGCCGAATATTTGTTTTCCTATTCTACCCCCTCTTAAATTTTATCTATTGAACCCTCTTTTTATCTATATATCTTTGTCCGTTGTAAGTAATATTTTAATAGTCAGTTTGCATTCATTTACTAACACTTTCAAACTTGAATCTTTGTGGCTGTGTATATGTCTGTCTTTATTAAAGTATGGGTGTATACTTGCTTATATATGCCTTTCATTGTATGTATATGTTTGATATTCTATTTTTTTTGGTTGTGGACATCTATTTCCTGTTTCGTCTGTGTTTTTGTGTGTTTATATATATATCTAAATATGTCTACATGTTTGTATATTATAATCTGATTGTGTATGTATTGTCATTTGCAATATTTCAACCTCCTCTGCCCATATCATCACTTCAAATGTATCTAAGTTGTGACAATGTTTTACATCCACATTAGATTAACATATTCTGAGATTTTGGTTTTTCAATTAAAACAAAATAAATAATAAAATATATGTATGTCTTTAAATAATTTAATAATATTTTAAACTTAATACAAGTTAAATTTAAAATTTAAAATTGGTAATTTTTATTTTTCAATTTTATAGTAAAATTTAATATTAATTAATTAGAATGATTTCTATTTTAGTCTAAGCCTAACATTAAGGCATTAATTATTATAACCAAGGTCCATTGTCAAGTTTTTTTAATTCCATATACTTGTATTTTGATTGGTCATTGCAGCTTATATAAAAGTGTTTCCCCTATTGAGGGGTGTTTGGTTGATTTGAACCTTTTAAAACTCTTTATTCATTATTCAACACCATCACTTGATAAGACACCAGAAGTGTTGAAACAAAATGGCTAATTTTGTAGTGATCTTATAATATGTTTTTTATAATTTTTGAATAAATTATAAATCACACACACACACACACACACACACACACACACACACACACACACACACACACAGAGGCACACACATATACATATATATATATATATATATATATATATATATATATATACACACACACCCACATACACACATGTATATACACATATACATACCAACACAGAGACACACATACACAAATACATCTAAATATGTATATACACACGTATATAAATGGATATAGAAACAACCACACATACATACATATGCACGTGTGTATAGATTACAATAATGAATTCTGAGTCCATGTAAAATGAATGCATCTATGGTCAGTAATATTCAATATCAAATTAATTATGTGTTATATACTGTACCTATTAACACTATGTCCCAATCCTTATAAATATGTTGGACACTATTGTAAGTGGGGGTAATATGCTGTCTTATTAGTCCACAACTAGCAGTGGGTTACCTATTTCATGCCACTAGTGAGTATTGTATTTTGTTGATGTTATAAATGTTACCATTTCCATTTTCAACCTCTGTTTTGGTTATTCCTCATTCAGTAACCCTTCCTAGGTTACAACACTATATCAGATTAAAACGCTAGTAAATAAGGTTAGGTTATAATTAACGTCGGCAGTTAGGTAGCAATAAAAAATAAATTAATATAAATAAATAAAATAAAGAACCAATAAATAATAATAATATTACTAACTTACAATACCATTATATTATCACTTATATTGCAAGGTAAAGAGTGAACTCTGTATACAGTTTACGATAAGTTCATTCTTTTGGTTTAAGAGCTTAATCCTGTCCTTAAATCTAATAATTTCCAATTTTTCATTGAGACAAAGATAACATGGTGCATATAGAGAATTACAGGTTCGAGCACTCCTAAGTAGTTTCCATTTAACTGTAGGAGTTTTGTTTTTCTCTTTTAAACTCTAAAAAAGTTTGATAACGAAGTACTATTTTTATAAGTACTATTGTTGAATGATAGTACATGTTGATACCATCTGGTTTTAAACAAGTTTTTAGTGCTTCCAATGTAGAATTTTTTAATACTTGGATTTTCATGTGTAAAGATAGCACTAAAATAAATCAGGGAACGAGCTAAGCAATTATTTTGTAGTAAGCAATCATTGAAATTCCTACAGTTACATCTGCTTGTATTAGTATTATTATAATTATTATCATTTAATGCACCATTGCTATAAGTCTTTCCATTTGAATTTTTATATTTGTTGAAGACTTTATTACTGTGTTTTTTAATGATTTTCTCAAGGTTGTCTGCACAATAATAATTTTACTAAGCAGATTAGTGTTGTGAAAATGTTTATTAATAAGGTTTAGGAATTTTTGCCCTAAGTTAGTTTTAAACATTAGGCTGAAAGTGGGGGGGAACCAAATGATTTTCCGAGATCTTTTCTTCTTATTATGGTAATAAATAATGGGATCTTTTTACTTAATAGTAGTAAATTTATACCCACTATTTCTAAGGGTAGAGTTGTAAAATCCACTATGCCTATTAAAAACCTCTTTGCTAGAAGAGTTTGCATTGATTCTAAATTCTATGGAAGAGGGTATGTGTTTAATAACTGATGGGGGATGGTTAAAATTAAGGTGTAAGTATATAGGTTTCAAATTAACCTTCATAAAAGGTTTGAAAAAATTATTGCTGAGGTTTATATATATATATATACATATATATATATATATATATATATATATATGATAAAATCAGTAGCCCAGATACATGACTACAGAAATATAAAAAAATTAAAAGAAAACTATTAAACCCATGACCTCACATTATTGAATAATGTGAGGTCATGGGTTTAATAGTTTAATAGTGTGAGGTCATGGGGTTAATAGATAACACATAAATTAATCCCAAATTAATCCCTAAATTAATTCAAATACCAATTTGTACAGAATTTCTCAAAAAAACAAAAAAAAAAAAAAACAAAAGATTTTCAAAAAACCCTTCTTACTGACTTTTATTTGAATTATATCACTTCACATTCCCCATAGCTTTGACTGACATTTTCTGCTAACCTGATGAATATTTATAAGCGTTCCTAACTCAAGAACTTTGAAAAACTAATAATGTGTTTGCTCTTTTATATAAATACTTGTTACAAAATAAAACTCTTGTATTTGCTTTGATAAAGTCCCAAATAAGATAATTCTTTTTTTGTCTTCATTATTCATATGATAATAGATAGTTTTAAGGTATGCTATATTACATTTTTGGGTTAAAGTGCCCAATATTAATATGGGTGTTGACTTCAATGTCTACTTTTATATATATATATATATATATATAGATAGATATAGATATATATAGATAGATAGATAGATAAAATATAATATTTTATACGGAAAGATTACTTAACTGTAAATATTAATTTTTCATGCTGTTTCCCCAACTTTGAAGTTTCTTGGAATTATTCATTCTTTACTTTTGAACTATTATATTCTTAAATCTTATATATATTAAGATTTTAAGTGTTTGATATTCTTTAATTAATATATATATATATATATATATATATATATATATATATATATATGAAAAAGTCAAAGTATTGGTTTTGTTATTTCATTTATTTTAAATTTCTAAGAATACAGTAAGCAACAACATTTCAAATAACATCATCTTTGTATAATCAATAAACAGTTGTCTTATACTGCTGGTATAGGATAAATTCATGAAAATTTGCTATATTTTTTGACCTTGTCTTATCTAAAGGTTGCCTTATATGTGGAAATATGCAGTAATTTAAAATAAATAAAAAAACATTAATTTTATTATGTCAGCTTAATTTTAATTTTTTTTGTTTAAGGATGAAAATTAGAGAGCCAAGTTCAAATTTCAAATCGAGTTTGTTACATTCACTTATGTGTAGATACTCTTCTTCCTCCCAGCTATGGGTTAAATAGTAGGACTTGTATCTCGAAAAAAATAATCGTTATCTTCAAAAAATTGTTATTGTAATATTAACTCAAAAAAAATTTATTATTCTTACTATCCAAAAATTTTTTTGGCTTATTTAAACTCACAAAGGTTTGATAAGCCATGAAAAACAAGTCAATCAATGAATCAAATCTTAAGGACATTGTGACATTAATATAATCAGAAATTGTTCAATTATATGTATTAGATAATTTTAGGCAAATAAATATAGTAAATGTTTCTAACTATTTATAGTTTACTGAATACAAGACAAATTTATATTACTGTAATGTTAAAAATTATATCAATGGACAAACCATTATTTTTTAAATTTATTTATTATTTAAATATTTTTATTTATTAATTCTAAGCTGTACTCGGAGAAATGTGATTGTTATTCCATATTAGGGTGTCTTTTAAAAATCAGCCAAGACTTTACTCAGTTATGTAGCATGCATGATACATGCTTAGGTAATCATGTATCTTTTGATACATGACTGACAAGGCAGATTTTTCCGCAGTAGGTTGCCATTTCTTTCTGTGGTAGACCAGTTGCCATCCAAGGCTATAGAACCTGGCCTGTCCTGTTATTTTCCTGGGGGGGAGAAGAAGAGGATTCATATGTTTCCCAAGCATATTAGCGCGTAAGTGAATGTAATGAATTCGACTGTAATTTGAACTTGGCTCTCTGATTCCTCAATCTGAGCCACTATCCATTACTCCACCGTACCATTTAATATGATGTGTATACATACGTGCATAGCTGGCCACTCATATTCGAGGATACCCATCTTCTAGGGCAGCTAGCTAATCCCTGTTACAGATGTTTGCTCAGGTGTATTTGTGTTTATTCAACACCCACAGAGTCTGTGGTTTATACTGCAAATATGCAGTTTCTGGGAAAGAGTGTGTTATCTAGTGAATTTGAACAAGGCCAGCACGCTTAAGCCCTTGGCCACGATGACTTGTGACTTTGTGCTAGCACAGCTATCGACAGTGCCCAAGAGTTCTGTCTACCCAGCTTCATTCACAAGGCTTGGGTCAACCCATGGTATGGTTTTCAGGCACTTTCTAAAGGTGCCGCATGCTGGGATCGACCCCTCCAGTCCAATAACACCAGGAAGTCGCCTTCCTGACAAATTGACCATGCTGAGAATCGAACCATGGTCAGAATGTGAATGTTCTAACCACTTGGCCATTTGGCCATACAGAAATACATACATAAATGTATATATATATATATATATATATATATATATATATATATATATATATATAGTCATCCACAGACAGATTGTTTTGCTGTATCAGTGTTGCTACACATGCGATTGCTTGAAGCTGGGATTGAAACCTAACCCAATTGAGACTCTCAGTCTTAGGCCATCACCATACACAGTGGAGAAAGGGAATTTTTAATGCATTATATATGAGATATAAATGTTACTGGCTACCAGAGTGCTCAATTCATAATGAAGAGATTTTACCGTTAATTATCAGCAGCTGACAAATAACTTTTCTTCCAAAGTGGTCAAACTACAAGAGGGGGCATATATAGTCATCCACAGACAGACTGTTTTGCTGTATCACAGCTCATCAGTGTGGCTAGATATGTGATTGCTTCAATCTGGGATCAAATATATATATATATTAAGGCAAATATTATTATATATTATTGACTATGGTGAGAATCAAACCATATATATATATATATTAAGGCAAATATTATTAAAGACAATAGACATTTTGTGCTGATTAATTTTAATGATCACCTTTTCCAAATTATGAATGATCCTTCTCAGACATGGAAAGAATTCCATCAGAAAAAGTTAATTTTGGAAGAAATATTGTACAAGTTTTTAACTTTCTTAAATCATCAGGGTAGTAGAGACAAATGGTGAGTGTTGTCCCTAAATAATATTTGCATTAAAAAATATTTGCTGCAGAAATACACATAATATATATATATATATATATATATATATATATATATATTTGTGTATTTAAGCAGCAATCCTTCTTTCATGCGCATTTCATTGAATATGACAGACAAGGTGCTTTGATTTAGTTCTTTAGACAATTTCTCATGTGATCTAATAATTTTTTTTTTTCAGATGATAAATTATATAAAAACTGTCCAAGTGTTCTTTTATCCAAGTGCTTTCAGCTATACATTTAGCCATTTTCAAGGTTGAAATATATTAACTGTTAACAAGAAATAGTTTGTTGTATGTATGTATTTATATAATGTATTCATTTTCAAAACACAGTCAAAATATTGTGTCCATGTGATATTATTGAGTGATTTTTTTTGTTTTTATTAATAAGGCTTACATCATTTTTAGCCTTTTTTTGCATGTAGATGATGCTATTTGTGTTGTCAACAAGTCTGTTATGAATAGGGTCCAGTAGGTCTCCCTGAATATTTAAGTGAGACCTAATTGAGCTTTGGTCAGAAAGGTATAGTGTGAGTCTTCATGTCAAACATGTTGTAGTATGGCCTATATAATTTTTACGAATTTTGATTGATCCTTAATGGACATTTAGATTCATAAATAATATTTGTCCTATTTAATTTTGTTCTAAGAGGTGAATTATTACTTTTAACTATAAGGTTAGAGGTTTTAAATTTTTTGTAATAAATAATTAATCTAATCTTTTTACTATTGTCAACTGATGTTGTACATTTTTTTATAATTTTCTTAATTCTAGTTTTGTGTTGTTTATAATTTTCATTCATTTGATTTTTATAAAAAATAATGTTATTGTTAATGTTTGTTTCTATTCTTGTCATTGCTATTAGTTACCTTAGACAGAAAAAGCCTATATACTACAACATGTTTGACATGAAGACTCACACTACAATTTTCTGCTTCATTTATTTATTAAAAAGTATATATTATTTATTTTTGTCTACTTGGCTGAATGTTCTAAAAATTGTATTAAAGAAAAAGGCACAAAATTTGGCCTTGTCTGACTGACTGTTCTCCACATGACTAAATTTGTTAAACTAGGCTGGCCTTATGATAGCTCCCTCATGCCCTTGGGGATGCAGGTTTAAATCCTACTTGAGAGCACAAGTTTTTCTTAAATAGGATTTCTTGAAATGTCAGGCCAGTAGACAAAAATGAATAAATATACTGATTAATAAATAAACAAAATGCCTACTTAAATACTAGTATCCACTAGTATGCAATGTTAATTGTTATCTACTTTCTTCCGGGTTACTCTTCTATTGTTCTTGCCACTTACTAATGTTTCTGTTTTCTAGTTCTTCCACACTCAGTAACCCCTTGTGTGTTAGTAGCTTTTCTGACTTGCTTGGGGTGAATTCGATTTAAAGAAAAAAATAATTTTATTGAGTGCACAGGCTGGTAGACATAAACATTTTAAAAAATTTTTTTTGAAAAATATGGAGTGTCTACTCAAATATGGGTATCAGCTAAAAATTAAAGTTTAAAGTAATAAAATATGTTGGAGTAAAAAATTAAATCCAATTGGTCAGTACTAAGTTAGGTCAGAAGTTTCTTCATTTAATTGATAAACATTTCCCTAAAAGTAACCCTCTTAGTAAAATATTTAACAGACACACATTAAAACTAAGTTATAGCTGCACCAATAATCTTGAGAAGATTAGAAAGCTACACAATAATAAAATGTTAAACCAATTTAATAACCTGGATCATAATGCATGCTCCAAGATAAATATTATAATGATACTAGCCAATGTAATTGCAGGAATTTTAACCAATGCCCATTGCTAAACAAATGTTTAACTAAATCTTTTGTTTATCTAAGTACTATCTCTACAATAGAAAATCTGATGGTTGAAAATTCTATATTGGTAGTACTAAGAATTCTTTTAAGACTAGGTGGTATCAGCATATCTTGTCCTTCACTCATAGAATATATATATAGAAATAATTTTCTAAATATTTTTGGAGTTTAAAAGATGATAATAAAACTCCTAAAGTGCAATGGAAAATTTTAAAAATGGCAAGAACATGTATATCTTTATATAAACCATATTTTCTGTGTTTATATGAAAAATTAGGAATTATCAGATTTTATGACACGAAATATAAGGAGTGAATTAATGGTAAAGTGTAGACATAGTCTACTTTTTACCTTACAGTTTGGTTAAACTTTGGAATTTGATGATGGTTTTTCTTATATTTTAGTTGAACTGTGTTGCACCATATATGTCTTATTTTTCTTTTTGTAAGATTTATTTGGATTTAATATAGTTTTGTATTAATCTCCTCTTAGTACTATTAACATCTTATATGGATGTACTGGTGGTTAGATTGTATTTTTGACATCTTACATTGATTGGTTGGTATTGTTAACATCTTATATGGATGATTTTTATTTAATGGTTGCATTTTAATTTACTGAATAATTCTATTTTATTATAATTTGAATTATTTATTAGTTTCTTAAAGAGGCCTCTTATTTAACAACTACAAAAAATTGTATGTAGGAAATCCACAAAGCATATATAAAATTTAGTATTAAAAGGCATCATTCTTATTAATATATAATTCAGTTTTCTATATATTTTTAGTAAATGATTTTTGCTTTTGTGATTTATTATATTTAAATGGTTTAAAATTTAGGATTTGTCCAAGTTTTACAAGCATTCATTATAATATTCATGTTTATTAAAAAGAAAATATTTTTGATTAAGTAAATTTTAATTTAAGTTTGGGACTAGTTTTTCAATGCAAAGTGAAACTCTCTCTCACCTTCACTCTCTGTCTTTATTAATCTCCTTCACTCTACCTGCATTTATAGGCATATATTGGTCCATTTTTCCCTAGAAATGAAATAAAGTTTGATTGTGGAAATGTATGTCTTTCTCATTGATCAGAGAGCCAGTGTGTCCACATTTTAAAACAAAAAAAATATTTCTTACATTGCCATTTTTCAGGAGTGTTCTATTCAAAAGAAAAGAAAGAGAGACTTTCTTTGACTGCATGAATTTATATAGGTATCAATCGGTTGTTGCTGCTATTATGACTGTATATTTTCAACAACCAGACTTTGGAGAACAATGTTCTTGTTATGAGTCATTAACCTGAAAACATTAACCTAAAAACTTGAGTCATGTACTTAAATAACTTTGTCAAATCAAGACTTTCATATAGATGTCATGTATGATGTCAAACCCATTCAGAAATATCTAAAATGTCAGCTGTATACAATGGTTTTCTAAGATTTGTGGTTAAAAATGATTTTGAGTGTGTGAACCTTGTGAGTATTGAAGAATACCATCCTTCTCCAAACATTGTGTATTGGTGCTACAGAATCACAAAGAAAGAACAGTACCAGGTGGCAGAAACCAAATCAGCAGAGGACTATCAACAGCAGCAACAGCTAAAATGGATATCACATGTAACTCAAAGAGAAAATAATGCCATAATCAAACCCCTATTAATACTGGAAAGAGTGATAATTGTTTTAAGAGAATGATTTTATAAACTTAAACTGAAAGTAATACCATCTGCTCAGTCAATGAATGCCAAATGTTTCCTTATAAATAAATGACTAATATTACCATTAACTTTGTTAATTTCTAATTGGTTCTTATAAGACCTACAGCAGGAATAAATCTTCTATTGATCAAGGCAATTCAGAAATATTTAAATTGTTTGCTGTTTAAGATCAACAGTTAAAAATGGCTTTGAGCCAGTGAAACCTGCTGGTCTTTGGAGAAGACCATCTGTCTTTGAACATTGTGGACTGGTGCTACATAATCATAAAGAAAGAACTGTACCAAATAGCAGAAACCACATTAGTTGAGGACTATCAACAGCAGCAACAACTAAAATGGATATCACAGGTAACTCAAAGAAAAAATAATGCCATAATCAAAATGTTGACCTTTGAAACTGCTTCAAATAAAAGATTAGGAAGGAAATCCCCATCAATACTGGAAAAAAGTGGCAGCAGTTACTGGTCTTGAGAAACCTATTTTCCTGGAAAATTGTTAAAACAAAGATTTTATAAATTTCAACCGAAAGTAATACTAGTTGCTTGGTCAATGAATGCTGAATGTTTCCTTATAAGGAAGTGGCTAATATTACCATTACCATTACTATAGCTCTTAATCTCTTCTCAATTGAAGGGAATGACTTCTTCACCACATGTTTTTTCAAATTATACCACAATGAGATAAGAGTTTGAGACACTTGAGTATGAGATACATGAAATGTTGTTCTCCAATATAGGCCATATTGCAAAGTTCATATGATTAGTGCTGCAAACAAGATGAGAACAATACCTTGAATGTAAATAATAAAATTTGTAGTTAAGTAGTGAAATATTAAAGCAGAAACAGACACACATGGTAAACTACTTGTCTTGAAAATCAACTTTTGACATCCTGGTTAGGCTTGAACACTAACCACTGGCATCAATACAAAATATGCAACTATGGACTACTATTATTTTAACTACCTTTACTTCTCAGCAATGTTTAGTATTTTAAAAAGCAGTGATTAAAATTTTAATAAAACCTCCTAAACATATGATGAAAGTGAATTTAAACATTGTCTTTGTCTTTGAGCCTGGTCAAAATAAGCTGATACCTCTGTGCTAGAAGAAAAGGAGACTGCAAAAGTGACAAACAAAGATACTACCTCAGAGAAACCAGCCACGTAAAGAAGTAGTTAAGAGATTATTGGGGATGTGCAGAGTTTATTAATTATGCTTGAAAGAATCAGAAGGAATTTGTGTAGGTTGCATGACTTTCTGCATCCACAACAAATAAATAAGCGAAATTTAAAATACGATTAAAAACAAGACATATTCAATTAGAGACTAATGTAACATTTATATACAATTCAAAACATTATACAAGCAGGATAATTGGTATATGTTATGTTGGCAAAAAGTGTATGATGTTTTAGATTTCAGAATGTCTCTCTTTGTAATCGTTCGTTCATTTGCTGTCTGTTTTAGATCTGTGTTGGTATTAGTATTGTTAATATTAAGTGTCTTTTTAGAAGGAGTTCTTAAGGAGTGATCTACCTTTGACTGTAATGTTTTTAAGGTCGTTTGCACATTGATGTTACTTAATAGGTAGTGAATATAATTCACTTTAGATAAGCAATGTTTGAGAATCGATGTCCACAGAGTTGGTTGAGTTTTAATTGTGAGTGAGTCAGCGTTGATGTACCTTTGCGCGGTAAAATCGTGATTTCGAGTGATGTGGAGTATGTTGGCAATTTCTCTGTGGGTGTTCGTTACTGACTGCTTGGGGCAGTCGGCATTTACTTTTATAAGCCCTGAAAGTCCAAAATTGGCTCACGGAGTTTTGGCGCAATTTCGTTTTTGCACGTGAACTTTCAGATTATTGTGTCATTAACCAATGAGATTGGTTGATTCGCCTAATACGGTTTTTATTGGTTGAAGTTTTCCATACATAGGCGTAAGATATAGACTGTTCTGTTGCTAGGGGTAATAGGTAAGAAAAAGACGAGTCTACAAGATCATCTGCTAATGATATTTCTGCTCTGCTTAGGGCTGAGAAAAACATTGACCTATTTCTAATATTACTACTTATGTCTATCTATCATAGTCTGACTTCAAAAACTACAACTACCAAGCTGAAACAGACATTTGTCCAAGTTACGAACATAAACAAATCTTTTTGCTACTCTGAATACCAAAGGACTCACTCGTCACTCTAAAAAAAATAAATAAAAATATATTATTTACTTTAAACCCTTGAGTCAGTTCATTTTATTCCAAAGTCTTCAGTAAAGAAAATCCTACCAACATTATATCCACAGATTAATTAATTCTGTAATGATATATATTCTTTAATTTTGAAATGAACTGTGATTGTTTCAGAAGTTGTTCAGACTATTGTCTCCTATATTTTGTTTAAGCTTCTTTAATTTTGAAACAAGTCTTTCTTTAGTATTCCAATAGTTGTTTGGACTATTGATCTCATTTTGTTTATGATGTTTTCTGTAATTTTAAAATGAATCGTTATCATTTTATTAATTGTTAGAATTATTCATTTCGTGTTTATTTTATTAAAAAATTGATAGATTCTGTTGCCTTCTTTATATATATATTCTGGATAGAAAGAGGGCGCACTTTTTTTTTGTGTGTGTGGTAGGGCAAACTAGAAAATGATCTTCAATAGCAAGATTTGCCAAAAATATAGTAACTGAACAGCTATCATTTAGAACAGGGTTTTCAAACTGTGGGTACAAACCCTTCAGTGGATTACAAAATAAATAACATGGGTTGCGACAAAAAAAGAAAGAAAAAACATGTAAGTGAGAAGAAAGTGCAGAATATAAACAACTCTAAATGTCGCATGGCACTCATAAATCATTGCTAGTTTTTCCCTGAGGTAAACTCATATCATATTACATATATATATATAGTGTGTATTTAGGCAGCATCTTTTCATTCATACATGTTTCATTAAATAATATAGACAAGTGTTGTCTGTTTATTTTATGTAAATTTTTTTTGTAACATCTGATAAGTTTAATAACATTATCGTTGAACGAAGAAAGAAATTCACAATATTGATCCATATTTTTTTAATACAATCTAAGCTTTCGGCTTACATAAGCCATTATCAAAGATGTCAATTACAACATATTAAGCAATATACGGACAAGACAGTGATGATAGTCTGTCATTGTTTACATAGATGATTTCTAAGCAACGATAAACACGTGCATATAAGACGCTAGAAGCGAAAATCGCACCGCATCTCATGACGTCACACATGACCACACAAGAGTCAACAGACTATCATCACTGTCTTCTCCGTATATTGCTTAATAAGTTAATATGTATCTAACAACCTTGTGTAAATAGTTGGCAGAACAAGGATTAGGAGTGATAGTGATATGACAAAATTTACTAAGAGCTACAAAGGAAACTTGTTTTGGTTCTTGGAATTCTTTCTGGGTTTGCCTCTATGGAGCATATTTGATTTATATGCTTTTTATAAAGATATGATTTTGTCATATTTTTAAGTTGATTTTCTATGTTGTTTACTAATAATTTTTCTTTGTTCAATATATTCTCTGATATAGTCACTGATATAGACCCATAGGTATATATAGAACCTATATATAGATGTGTAATCTCTGATATGGACCATCACTTCTCTTGATGTATATTGATGTATATTATATCTGATCTGGTGTTTATGTAATGTATTCAGAGATTCTTGATGAAATTCAAAGAAGAATCTGCAATCTTTCTTTCTTAATGGCTATCATATGGTATTTATATCTATGCTAGGTCTACTGAACAATCTGTCATAGTCTATCATATGTGCTGATTCTTTCACATGTCTGATTTTTCAGTGTTCTTCAGTTTAGTATTTTTACTTCATTCCATGTGGGGGAATATGCAAACTAACTGACAAGAAAATTACAGAAAAATCTTTTTTGGAAGAAATTATTCAGAAGTTTTTAGTTGTGCGAAAATGTTAATATAAAATTTCTTGCTTGAAATTTGAGTGGCACTGATTGTTGGCAAAAAGTTGAAGATAAATTTTTGAAAATAGAGAGAGCTGTGAAGTTCTAAATTGAAATATTAATGTCCTGAGAACAGGTGAAAATTCTTGTTGAGTATTTCCTATTAAGTGCATGACTTTTGTGGATGACTGTTAATGTGCTTAATTTTTAAAAATTCACTGAAACATGAAATGGTTCATCAGTGTATGAATTTTTATTTCAGTTTTATGGCAATGTATTAGTTTAAAAATAGTTTTTTAAAAGAAATTATGATTGCATGAATAATGTCTTTTTGTTTATGGCAAGATGTGATTGTACTTGGTGACAATTTACTTTTTGTTGAAACTAACATGATAATAAAAAGCCAGTAATGACTAATTCTAACAAAACGGGTTGATTTTTTTACTTTGTATCATTTGAAATTCTGAAGAGGTAACTTTTATTTGTTTCTCTAGAGGGGGTGTTGTATACACAGTTTAAACAAGTTATTGGAATTGGCCTACTAAACATTACATCTACCAACGATTTAATAATAGGATTAGTTGCATTAGTTATTGTTCTGTAAGATTATAGGATTAAATAATAATGTTTGTTCATCAGTTACTTTTATTTCTTTTTTGCACATAGTTCTTTTTAAAATGTCTATGGATTGTATTATTTTATAATGGGGAATGAGCCATGGTAGAAAGATTTATTCTCCCATTTATATTTCCCCTATTATGAACATTATTATATTTGTGATAAAATAGCACTGTACTTCATGGAATGGCTGAAAGGAAAAGGAATGGCAAACATGCTTTGTTCTCAGAGAGATTTTTCTATTACTTAGACATACACAAAACTATATACACATATATACACATGTCCCATGCAGTGAAAAATATATCACATATATCTACATAGCAAAGCAAAGTGTAAGGAGAAACAAAAAATGTCTTGCATATAATATGGAGATATTCCTGTGTCTGGAGAAGACATGTTTAGGCTGGGTTCATCTATTTCCTAGGTAAAGACATATTCCATGAATGGGTAAGAGTGAGTCTTGGGTTTTCCCAAATTGAGGGCTGCAAGCTGAAGTTTCATTATATATCTGGGAAATATATATTCCCAAAGGGAAATGACACCATGGAATTGTAGGTTGCTGGGGGGTAGATTTAGCTTCTGCTTGGGCAATGGGGAGCCCAGGATAAAGAAAGCAACTTATCTGTTTGGCTGCTAGAAACTAAGTGAAACTGACTGCTGCTTTCGTCATTGTATAGAGTGGTGTCACTAAGCAGTCGTCACATGATCCATGTGACTTATCTCCACCAATCGGCTTCTGTATTCCCACAACTTAATAATAGGGAGAAGTAGATTTTATGTTGATTTCAAAACACTTTTGAGTTTTTCTGTCTGTCTATTTGTTTGTGCATGATACAGTAGAGTTATGATATATTCTATAACATAAATGCTTTCAAAATTCATTAGACTCTATTGACCCAATTTCTATTCTATTAAATGAAAATTATATTTTTGGGAGACTAAATTTAGAAAATTATTAATGAACCACTGATCACCAAAAATATCCAGAATTTTAACTAGGCAGTTTTTGATTTTTTTGAATGATAATTTCTTTCCATATTTTCTTTATATACAATACAAATCCTTGATCGTTCAGAGTATTTATCTTTATAGAAATGAACAAAGTAGTAGACAAAATCAAATTATAGTACAGTGGAGTATTTGTTGCTTATTTTCTGAGATCAACTATTGGATGCATTTCTCCTTATATTATACACAATATAACAAAATTCTCTTAGTAAAATGTGCATTGATTCTTGACAACTAACCATCTCCTGATTTTCAATGCAGTTTTATAGTAAAATCATTAGCAATGCAATTATATTATACATATAATCACTCTTACCACCAAGGGTGGCCTTACAAGGAGTTTAGAACTTTTAATGGCATTGCTCTCAGAGTCATTGGACTGCCCAAGCCCATCCAATATGACAAGGAATGAACATTAGAGGTATGAACATAGAAACATACATGCATAAACACACCTATATAAACATACCTAATTAAAAAAAATAAACTGAAGATGAGGACACAGACTAAATGTGACCAACCCCAAAGACTGTTGCAGTTTCATAACTAGATTACACATGTCTCATTCCATATCTGCCATAGAGGAAGATCATGAAATCTAGTGTGTGGATCACTTCCTGTCAAGTTGAAGTTCACCTCAAACAAATCCATGTTGTCAGTACTTTCTTCTACTCTGATTTTCTTTCATCTACAATCAACTCTTGCAAAACCAAACAGAGAAAGGGAATGGATGATGGTAGCAGGGTTTGGTACATTCTTCTTTTGAACCTGCAGATTGGCTGGGAATTTAGTTATCAACGCCATCATCATAAAGTAAGTGATAAGCAAAGAAGAAATTATATTCTTGGATATGAGATAATGCCAATGATGATTATCAATAATTTTTTTTAGTAACATGAGGATTAAATCTTGACTACTTCATCCTAACTTTCAATGCATAATTTATAGAATGAGTGCTGGAACATGGGTAAACAAATTTTACAAACACAAAAAAAAATTGCAAAATTCAGTTATTCAATAATCAAATCCCACTTTTAAATGTTAATGTTATTATGATGATTTTATTTAGTCAAATTCTTGTGAACAATATTCACTTTTTTGAACCCAAATCATCACTCATTAAGAGTGAGATATTACAAATTCTTCTGTGAGGGAGACCAAAATATATTTTTCCTATCCTTAAGGTATGCCTAAAACATTGATAAATATTAATCAACTTTTAAAAATTATTAACATTATATTTGCTACATTTGTTCGCACATCTGATGTACTATGAATCTATCTACTTCCTATATATACTTTTAGTATTTGCTATATAATTATTTATGAGGGGGTGCTGAAAATTCTTGGTCAAATTCACTTCCTAAAATCTGACCAAATGATAAAACATGAGATTTTTTTTGAATCCCTTCTTGATTGGACTGAGAAATTTCAGCACTGCCTTGTATATCATTACAGTGAATAACATTTTTAAAGTATATATTTAATAAATCATATATTGATTATTTAAAGATCTAATAGATTTATATTTAAGTATCTCCTTAGTGCCTCGACTTAACAAATTTAAGTGCAGTACAAGATTAGTGGCAATGGCTCATCATTTTAAAGTTGAAATGGTAAGATGTAACCTAAGTTCTATGCTAACAGTTTCTTTTTTGGTACTTCTTGGTTGTGGAACTTTCTTTTGGATTGCTTTTTTTATAAAGTTTATAAAAGTTAAATAAAAACTTAAATTTATTTTTTTCTGTTAAAACCTAAACTACATACATACAAAATCTCAATATTTACAAATTTTTAGCAATTCTTCCTTGTGGAACAGACTCCCATAGGAATGTTTCCCTGTTCATTACAATTTTAATCTCCTCATGTCTAGGGTCAATAATTATCTATCTGTTATGGTCCAAGGTTAGGACCATGGAAGAACAACACGAAACACAACAGTAGAAATAACAAAGAATATATTACATAAGAAATAATACAAGAAGTGAAAAGGTTAGTAAGACTATCTGACTGGTTTGGCATGACTGCTATCAGTTCGACCCGATTCAATACCGTCCCAATACCAAATCTGTTCGTCTCTCTTGAGAGACATGGTATGTATAGCGTTCAGCAGAGTTCATTCTGTCGGTCTAGGTAGGCACCATGACACTATCCTACATCTCCTCATAATATACACTTCTTATTTCCTTTTTTTACACCCTACACCAACCTCTCAGTAATCCCCTACCTTGAGTGACTCTTGGGCTTTCATTGGGTGGACAACTGATCTATTTTTGCAGGCATTCAATCACATAAGAATACCAAATGTTCTCTCATTCAACATTATTTTTCATGAATTTCAATTCTCATTGTTATGTGAGAACTACAAAATATTATGCTTGGACACTGGAGATCTATCCCTCAGGCAGCACCTCTTTATTTTATCTAACTCCTAGCATTTTGTTGAAAATTTAGTAATGGTGTTGAATGCAAATGTTACAGAATGGGAATTTTTATTATAAATAAAGTTCTGATTTTTCTCTTCATTGCACAATGCCTGTTTATGACTTTATATGCATGTATATAATGTATGTACATGAGTAACTTACATCATGTGCTTCTGTCACATTTGATTGAGTTTGAAATAAGACATTGAAATAAATATATTCCTCTCCCACTCAATTTGGGCAATCCTTGACCTAGGTTGAATAGATTTATATTTAGTATCTCCTTGCTACCTCGACTTTACAAATTTAAGTGCAGTAAAGATTGGTGGCAGTGGCTCATCATTTTAAAGTTGAAATGGTAAGATGTAGCCGTAAGTTCTATGCTAAAACAGTTTCTTTTTTTGTACTTCTTGGTTGCGGAACTTTCTTTTGGATTGCTTTTATAGTTTATAAAAGTTAAATAAAAACTTAAATTTAATTTTAAACTCATGAAATTGAATAAAATAAAAAAAAATCTTTTTTTAAATCCTAAAAAAATCATATAATTATAAGTTTTTATTGAACCTTTTTGAAATTATTCAGTAATAATTTATTAAAACAGGAAAAAAAAAGAAAGAAAACTATTTGTGGGTTCGCTTAAAAGAGATTGAGGGGACAAGAAGGCGGACCATAAGAAAATGACAAGACACTCAGTGAGATATTACAACAAAATATTTTATTGAAGTCAACACTCAGAGGCGACAGTCCGTTTCATGTTGAAGACAGTCGTTAGGCCATTTATATTTTTACATACGCTCTATCCCTGATATCGAGCTTTTTTTAACCCATATAGCAAACCTTACAACGATATTTTATCATATATATATAGTCCTTATGAAATATTTATGTCCGCTATATAAGACATGTGAATAAAGTGGAAAAGAGAACTAGTATTAATGTATATTTCATGGATTCGGTTAAGAGATTGTGGATAATGAAAATCAAACAAGTCGTACCGTAAAAAATGACAAGACATACTCAATGAGATAAAAAAAAACTAAAAAAAATTATTAAAATAAAAAAAAAGAAGCCAATTCTACTAAATATTAGGGATGCACAAATAATATAATAATACTAATTTCCTGAACAAGTAACTGATTTTCTCTAAAATAAGTCTAATGGTAGTTGTAGGAAAAAGATTAAGTTTACAATCAAATAACATGAAATATCACAAGAAAAATGGCAGCGTGTACAAAACAATGCAAATTACAAGGAAGAAGGTACAAAAAAGGGTTTCAGTGAGGTCGAACCCAGTTAAAAGGATATATTGACTTTGAAGGTATAAAAAGTGAATGTTCTTAAATAGTTCTTGTGATGTAATTTGAGTTGTCAAATTTTGTGACAGAATCCGTTGTGCCTTCAGAGTTTTCAACGTAGAGCATTGTTTTTAACAGTACTTGTTCTCTGTCGTGGGAACGACTATTTTTTTTTTTTTACAATAGTCGGGATGAAAAAGAGAGTTAATTCTGTTGTGAAAACAACAATTTGGTTGTCAAGACTTCGTTTGGGTGTGGTTTCTCGGCTGCTTCTTTGAGTTAAAGATCAGTCAGGTTTTCAGATGTTTTTAAAATGTGACGCGTATCCCACTCTTCGACGTCGCATTTCCTACTCCTGTTGATGGTTGTATTGCAGGTGTTTTTTATAGTCAAAGGTCGGCTCTGATTTACCCGAAAAATGTTGGTGGTCAACACAAGTATTTCAGATTTCACTCGGCTAGAGTAGCCATTGGTTAAAACATCACGTTTATGAAAACAATTTATTGTAGAAGAAAAAATACTTCTGTATTTATTTCCCTTTCCTTCACCTTTAATTGACCCCCCCACTCCTTGGTCAAGGAGCTTTACATGCAGGCTGGCAATGTTCAGGTTTCAGTAAATTATTTTTACATCGTTCCCTCAAACTACTCAGAGCTGAGAAATTACTCAGTAAAAAAATAATTTTTAACATTCACCCTTCATATGAAAGTTTTATTAAATTTATATTAAAGTTTCGATGCAAAACGTAAAGAATTTGTGAAACAAAATTAAGCATTAATGAAATTTAATGTTGGTTAAATACAGTTTTGCTTTAAATATCCTGACAGTGTTTAAAAAAAAAATTGTTATGAGTTGGAACACTTGGACATTAAAATCTATATTAAAATCACTATCTATTAAAACAGGCACAGAAAGAATTCCCGTATTAACTTTAATATCAAACATTACTTCCTTAAATTTTTAAGTTGGAAACCTAAAAACGAGTTCACTTGAAAATCCATGGAATACCAAGATAATTTCTACCTTTAACTTTACCGCAAACCGACATTCAACAGATACTACCTCAATTTCGACTCCCACCATCCATACAGCATAAAGAAAGGGATCGTCCGCTGCTTACATCACCCAGCAAAACTCATAAGTGGCGACCCAGAGTCATTAAATAAAGAATTGGTCAGTATAAGCAGTACCCTATAACGTAGCAACTACCCTGGGTATATGGCAGCAGCCCCAATAAACTGGGATAGGCAGGTACAAGAGGAGGACAACAACACTCAGAAAACAGTCTGCCTGCCTTATGTGAAGGGGTTATCGGAGAAAATACAAAAGACCTGCGGTCCATATAACATCAGGACAACCTTCAAAAGCTGGACGACACTTCGCAGATACCTCTACCGAATAAGACCCCCCCACCATATAGGAGAACATGACTAAAGACTGTGTGTACGCCATCCTGTGCAGCTGTGGAAAGAAATATAAAGTCAAGGCTTCAAGAACACCAAAAAGCTGTAACACGATGGGAAGTGAAAAAATCGGGCGTGGCTGGCCACATATGGAGAGAAAAAGGAGATCACCGCACTCTGTGGTATTAGGTTGAAATCATAGATAAAGAACATCATTGGAAAATTCGTAAACTTAAGGAATCATTACATTTGCTAGGCCCCAAAAATCTCCTGAGCTGACCAAGCATAGAAATGAATACAATATGGGAACCAGTAATAAGGAGTACCAGAGAAAAGAAATAATAACAACGAAAAATTGCAATATGAGCTCTGGTAAAAAATATGCAATAATAACATCAAAATTGCAATATGAGCACTGGTAAAAAATGATCGCTGAAGGCATTAAGTTTATAGGTCCCAGAAATTCATGTCCTTAAGGACACATGGTACAGTGGATTAAGACGTTGGTTAGATTTAGTGACAGGACCCAAAGATTTGTGAGTTCAATACCTGGTTAAGGCGGTGGAGAACTTGGAGAGGGGAATTAATAGGAGATAACTGATAACTGACATCGATTAGACATGGCACGTGGAACAAGAACAGTCTATCCCAATGAGCGAAATAAAGGGTTCAGTTCGACATTCCAGCCACCGGCCGAAACGTCGTGATAAATATGGCAACAAAGATGAGAACAATAGTCCGAATAATGTAAATATTGTACATAATACGTCATCTCAGAAATATAGACAGATACTTTAACTTTATGTAAGATATTTTGTGAAAAATGGCTATAATACAATTAACCCTGAAACTGACCTTTCCTTTAATTACTTCTAGACTTGTTAGGTTAGTGACACATTTAATTACTGAAGTAGCTAATCACTACTTCAGTAATTAAATGTGTAAGGTTTCTTATGGCAAAATTTTGTATTACATGAAGTAATGATGGTGGAAAATAGTACATGCATAAAATAACAGACGAATTGATTTGCAATGCAAGATAGAGTTTATTAGACAAATTAACAAAAGAAGTTTTTAAACAACAGTTTTTTTTTGTTAGACGTAAATTGTATACACAACGAAATGTTCATGAATATGTTTGAGTGAGACTTTGGTGGTGTGTTTTAGGTGAGCCTTTTTAGCTTCAGCGTGGAAAGTTCATGAGACCAGTTCAAAAGAGGAAAACACGGAAGAGAGAGAGAGAGAGAGAGAGAGAGAGAGAGAGAGAGAGAGAGAGAGAGAGAGAGAGAGAGAGAGAATTACTTTAGGATTCACGTGTTTTTATATTCGAGAGCTGCTGCTGATAAGTTTTATTTTAGAGCTACTACTGCTACTATATAACTACAATAGCAGTAAAACCAATTTCCTCCTTTGGTATATTCCTTAAAATGCCTCTTAGTCGTTAGACATTTTTGCTGGTTAGTGTAGCATAAAGCACTAGCGTATCCTTTTGAACGACAAAATTTACACTTATATGGTAATTCATCCCCGTTAGCTTTACATTCAATACTTTTGTGTCTAAAACTCAAACAAAGTGAACATAGGTTCTTCTCTTTAAATCTAGAAAATCGAGCTTCCCGGGATGCAAATTTGAGACAATGAGCGTTCGAATGATCCACACCCGAACGGAAACATTTGAATGGCCTCCTCTTATTTTAGGTATAAAAATTATGAAATGCCGAAATAGGTTTATCAGAATGCCCACGTCTCTCGGAAGGAAATAGCTTCTTGGAAAAATTAGGTTTGCCAGTATTATTATTATTTTATTTCACTGTAATTGTAAATAATTTAACCCAATGAAGGATAATTTGTATCTACGGTATGGATGACCTCCCTTTGGACAGTCTAAAACAAATGGGGAAGCTCAGGTATTTATTTCCCGGAGCATCTTCCTTAAAACCCAGTTTAAAGGAGTTCTCAGTTCGGAGAGATCAGCCTTGATACTTGTCAAATATTGTTTGATTCCGACGAATTCAAAGCCTAACGAGGTTTTTGGCTCCATATATTTGCCGGAAGATTTCATTTATAATAAAACTGCTATATAAATATTCTTCTTTTAATATCTGGATAGCCGCATCATAGTTCTCTTCATTGATAGTGAGATGCTGAATTATTATCTGAAAGGCACAATCTGCTAGACAGCCTCTTCAATTATGCAGTTTCGCTGCCTCTGATTCTACACCTGAAACGCAATTTTCAAACTGTGAGAGGAAATTTTTGAAGGCGAATTTGTCCTCACTGTCCTTTCAACTAAAAGTCAGGCACTTCACCTTACGGTACACATTGAAATATAGCATGTTTTGACGTGTCCATCTCCTTACTAGCAAAGGGAGGAGGATTATTTATTTTCTTTTAATTGCTCTAACGGTGGAGTAATGCATGGCGGATCAGATTGTGGAATCGGAGAGCCGAGTTCGAATTCCAGTCAAATCAATTACTTTCACTTACTTACGTGCTAATACCCTTGGAAAAGGTATGAATCCTCTTCTTCCCCCCAGCTATGGGTAAATAGCAGGACAGACTGGGTTCTATAGTCTTGGATGGCAACTGGTCTACCACAGAAAGTAATGGCAACCTACTGCAGGAAAAAATCTGCCTCGTCAGTCATGTATCGAATGATACATGATCACCTTAGCATGTATCAAGTTTTTTCCTCATCCTCATCAAATTCTACACTATTATCTAAAAATAATTCAAATATCTCATCATTATTGTGGGTTATGTTTCTAAAATTTTCTTTGATATCTAAATTCTCTTTCTGAAGAATTCCTAAAGTCAGGTCTTCAATTTTTTTTTCAAATCGTTTATGGCCTGGGCTTAAATATGTTTTTTTTATGACGACTTCATCGTTGTTTAAACTTAAGAATGTTATTAAATTAAAATACAGTGTAACCCGGATGTAAGGGAGTTGTCGGGACCGGAGAAGAATTCTCTTATATTCGAGTTTCTCTTATATCCGGGTTTGGTCTATTTTATATACATTAACACAGGCTCTAATTTGGGACCAGAGAAAATCTCTCTTATATCCGGGTTTCTCTTATATCCGGGTTACACTGTAAAATGAAATTGTTACTAAATATTAAGGAAAAACAAGAAATATCACAAGAAAAATGCGATGCAAATTACAAGGAAGAAGGTACAAGGAAGGGTTTCAGTGATCTCGCACCCAGTTAAAAGGATATATTTTGCAGAGCATGCGGAAGTGAAAAAACACCAAATCAAAGGAGAAAATAACAAAATTAAACACACAGCGCAAGGGTTCCGCACAGTCTTCCGGATTTCAAACATACTTAAAATTTTCAATTTAATGAAAATAAAGAGCCAATATAAAATCAGCTCTCGTAAGTAAATAAACACAGGCCTCTGGAGCTTACACACAACCATAAAAAAACAAACATTCATTCAACTTGTCGAAAGGACTGACAGCAGTAAAGAGACAAGAGTCAACCTCGATGTCTTGTCTTTCTCATCAAAACAACATCGGACTCCTTTTGGTCTTGTCTCTAAACTCCACGTTCTCTCTTCTTCACTGAAAGACGATTCATGTTCATTTCTTTTCAGTCAAAGAGAAGAATTTTTTAAAATTTCATAAGTAATTACAGTTAAAATTTATGTATCCTATGTTTAAATTAATATCATTTTATTTATTTGAACACGCAGCAATCTTTTCTCTCATATTTTTTTTATTCAAACGGTAATCTGTGGAATCTTTCCCCAGCAGTTGACCTTGAAGGTATAAAATGTGAATGTTCTTGCGATTTGATGTGAGTTGTCGAAGTTCGTGACAGAATCTGTTCATGCCTTATGTGTCTTCAATATAGAGCGTTGTTTTGAGAACAGTACTTGTTCATTGTCGTGGGAACAGCTATTTTGTTACAATAGTCGGGGTGAAAATGAAACTTAATTCTGTTGTTCAGATCTAAAAAAAAAAAAACAAAAACAAAAAAAACATCTGAAAACATGACCGGGCGTAGACTCAAAGAAGCGGACGTGAAACCTTCTCCCTAACAAAGTCTTGACAACTAAATTGTCGTTTTCACAACAGAATTAAGTCTCATTTTCACCCCGACTATTGTAACAAAATAGCTGTTCCCACGACAGTGAACAAGTATTGTTCTCAAAACAACGCTCTACATTGAAGACACATAAGGTATAAGTTGTAGCGTCTCCCACTGCCCGGTGTCGCTTCTCCTACTCCTGTTGATGGTCGTATTGTAGGGATTTTTATAGACAAAGATCGGCTCTAATTTACCTGAAAAATTTTGGCGTTTAACACAAGGATTTCAGATTTCAACCGGCTCGATTTTCTGATTTTATGTATACTTGTACTTTTTGTTTTTATTTTTTTAACTGTTCTTGTTCCTTACATGCTCTATCCATGGTATTCTCAGCATCCTTCTGTATAATCACATTTTTTGCCTCAAGTCTCTTCATCTGTGAACATTTACTGCCATATATGAGGATTGATATTACATAGAAGTTCAGCACACTTTTCTTTGACTCTAAAACCTTCCTGTTTCTTAATACAGAGCAATCTTGGTTCTCGAACGTCTCACATATCGAACAAAATCGGTTTCCGAACAGAAAATCCGAGCTAAAAATGCCTCGTTTATCGAAGAAAATTTCAGTTCTCGGACAACATTTCCGAAACGAGCCGACCGAGCCGATCCGGGCCGAACCGGGCTGAACCGAGCCGGGCCGAACCGAGTTAACCTGAACGGAATCATTTCTGTGTCGACTGCCGTTTTGTATACATTCGTGTGTTGGGTTGTGCTTTTTTTCCAATTTTATTGTACTGTGCCTTCTTTTCTCTTCATTTGTCCTTAGTCATGACTCCAAAGAAAGCTAGCAGTGATACTGGTAAAGGAAAAAGAAAAGTCAAGAGAAAAACAATTGAATTGAAGAAAGAAATCATTGCAAAACACGAAAATGGCGTTCGTGCGTCAGATCTTGAAAATATCTACTATTCTAAAACATAAGTGATAAAAGCAGCTGATGTTAGAAAAGGAGTGACTTTTATTAGTAAACAAAGACCAAAGATACTCAAAGAAGTGGAAAAGTTATTGCTTATTTTTATAAATGAGAAACAGCAGGTGACAGTATCAGTGAGACATTTATTTGTGAGAAAGTATTAGGAATTTATAATGATCTTACAATGCAGGCCAAAACAACTAACATTGGACAGGTTTTTACTGAAATACAAAAGAAAAGAAAACCCAGAGAAAGATTTACCTGAATATATAGTGTAAGTATGTAAATAAGCATTCATCTGATGCTTGGAAACGAATTAATCTCTTTTACATTAATTGTAATGGGAAAAAAATGATTCGGTTCTGGAACAATTCAGTTTTAGAACAGACTTTCTGAACAAATTATGGTCGAGAACCGAGGTTGCTCTGTTCTTTGTTTAGTTTTTGTAAGAAATCTTTTGCTATTCCTATGTGCCTTTGGATTTCACTGTCACATTTTCCCTTGTAGGCGGTGAGTATGTACTACATATATTTATCTTTTGACTAGGAAAGGAAAGCAAAGACGTTCGAGGTTACTATCCAATGTGGCGTGCACAGTGCAATTTATATTTCATGTAAAATAGCAGATAGTATAAAATACAAGACAGAATGTAATGATTCAAAACATAACAATTGAATTTATTAGTGTTGATGTACATGCATATAAGCTGAAGGTTTGATAGAGTTATGTCTCTTAGATTTGGAAATATTTGTACCGGAGCTCATAAAGATGAAGTAATTATTAAACTGTAGTTTAGAAGAATAAAGTTCCTTTAGCATGTTAGGAAATTTGAATTGGTAAAGTTGGTAAGAGTTCAGAAGAGTTAAGAGTTGTACTTGCGTGAATGTTGTAATGTGTAGTGGGCCCGTAGCGGTTACCACTTGTTGAGGGTTCATGGCGTGGCTGTTATATTTTTGATAGAAGTCAGACGTCGAAGAAACGCAAGTAAGGTTCAAATACTCCTGCCCGCCGAGCCCAACTACATAAAAAGGTTGGACTTTGATTAAGTCCAAAGAAGAAGGTAAAGAAAGCAAACAAAACACAAGACCGATAATATATGTATATACAAATATATATTAATAACAAGTTACAATACATGGAAACAGTACAAAGGACGAAGTGTGTGTGAATATTCTGTATGTGCGTGCGTGTGTGAATATTCTGTATGTGCGTGCGTGTGTGAGTATTGTGCTTAGCGTGTTTCCACGCTATCCCTTGTTAGCGCCTACATTTCGAGGTTGATAGCTGAAAGCCTTAAGGAAAAAGATATAGAGGCCAAGGGTCAGCGGCTATTTATAGCCAGGGAAGAGAGACCCCTGGTGAAAGGGTTAACGGACTGAAGGAGGAGTTAACTCCGACAAATGTTCTTTAACGTCTGACTGCATGGTCAAGACGGGAGTTCTTGAAGGTTACATTTTGGCAGCAAGGATTGAGATGCAAGAGAGACTGAAGAGTTAAAAGTTCGTACGTGAGTGAATGTTGGTAATGGTCTTTAACGTCTGACCGCAAGGTTAATACGGGAGCTCTTGAAGATTACATCTTGGCAGCAAGGAGAAAGATGAATTAAGAGAAACACGAGGGAGCTTATTCGAGTTTTGTTTATGTATGGCTGTGTATCACGTGGTAGGCTCAGAAGCTTGTGCGCGGGAAAATTATTCCTCGCGTTCAGGATATCTGATTGGTCGGAATTGACCAGTCAGCGAGCTAGTTTTGAGAAGATCAACCAATGAATGCTTGTCGCATGATTTCTATGTACTGTGTGTATGTAATGGTGGTGGTAGTTACCACACCCTCATCTGTTAAAATATTTCCTAGATGTTTAAATAAAGACGGTTATACTTAAAATGAAATTGTGGAAAATTTAACTCTCACAGGACATATTGAAGGAAGCAAGGGTAGAGAGAAACAGTGAGTAGTGTATCTAAAGAGTTCGGGAGAATGAATGGCAGAGTGAGTACAAAGAGTCAAACATTGCCCAGAACAAGAAAATACAGGGAGTGTGGAGAGCCTTGATTTCCCACACCCTGAAAGAAACAGACCACATAAAAGGATGCAAACTAGTTTCATTAGTGCTGTCGAAGCGAGTTTAAATCTCGCTCACATAGTTGTGGCCTTGTTCCAGTCAAAAGGTCAGATGTGATTGGTGGTTTAAGTAGTTTATTACTTCCCCCTGTGCATGTGACCAATGTTCAAATCCAGAAAAATCAAGTCAGGAACTTGAATGTTGATTTTCAAGGCAGGTTGATCCTTCCGTCTTGATTGACAGAGAAAAAGAATAAAGAAGTGTACTTTTCAAAGTAAATGATATATATATATATATATATATATATATATATATATATATATATATATTTTTGCAGTAAAATTCACCCTGTACAAGGCCCTGGAGTCATTTGTAGTAGAAGGTTACGTTAAGAGGCAGTTTATATGTATAGGAGGGGAAGAAAATGGTTAAGCCTAGACTTGAACAGGTTAAGATTGGGAGTCTGTCCCACAGGGCAGTGGTTCGTGGGAAGCTGTTTGAGTGGAACTTCTCGCCGATGGAATATGGAGGGAATTTTGGTGGTTTGCTACAATATAAGTGGTATGGTTGGTCCTACCTGTGAAGGCCTGGCAGAACCAAGGAATCTAGTTGGTCTGAGCAATTTCCATGGAAAGTGCTCAGACCAACAGGTCAGTGAAAGGCTTGGCACATCCCACCTGTGAGTGGGAGGTTGGAGGCTGGAAAATAATTAGTCACCCAAAAGGACTCGGAGACGCTTTTGAACTCTATCGAGATTGAAAAGTGAGGATTGGGCAGCTCCCGTCCAAATATGACAACACTACTCCCTCCCAACTATCATCTGTGTATTATATTCCGTATTTAGATGCGTGGGCGATGTGAAAACAATGTGGGCGAAATACTGCGTTTGGTTGCAAACAATGAAATTCAGAATCGAAAGAACAAGAAAGACTGTAGATATATTTTATAGTCTTTTTAGTGAGGAAAATAAGAACAAGTAAAAAGTTCGTATTTAAGAAGTTGAATGTCTATGGTAGTGGCAAGTAAAGTTCGTGGAGTTAACTTGACTTATGGAAGGGGAAAGGTACCCTTTGACAAGGCGTCGGACGAGAGTTCATTAGCAGCAGCGGTCACATGCTTCGTTTCGTCGCCGGGCCAGTGTGTCAGGAGCGAGCGACGTGACCCTTCTGCCTCCGCCGTTGAATGGGACTCCTTTTGACTTTCCCGTGTTGAACTTATACACGCCTATCGGCTCCAAATGGCAATTTTTTGACTACGCGGGAGACGGTCCGATTGGTTGATTTAATTCTTTCATTTTTTTTTTGAGTTTATCCCCAAACGGAAGTATCTGCGTCGACCCTATGCGTAGACGTGCAGTTTTCATTTCGAGTCGGGGACTCGTGATGGTAACTTCCGTTTATCGAAGCAGGGCAAGATCTCATCTTGTAACATGTGTTTAGTATTCAAGTCTAGTTAAAAAAAAAAGCAAGATTTTTAAATGCTGATTTTTAAAGCAGGTATGTCCACCCAGAAGATTGGAACAGTATATTCTTCCCATCCCTTATTTGTTTTTATTTCGTTTTATGCCATACATAAGTAAATATTAATATAATCACATTTATACTTTCTACACATTTATAAGTAGTATTCTTCTTCTATGTGCCGTGACCATTCGGGACGTTGGCAATCATAGCTCCTCACAACTTCCTGTCCTTTGTACCTCTTAATAAGGTTTGTCATTTTACTCTCTCTCCTAATCTCAGTTCTGTCAACCATTTACACAAGCTTATTGTTCTTCTTCTATATGCCGCATCCCTCCAGGACGTTGGCAGTCATGGCTCTCCACAACTTCCTGTCCTTTTTACCTCTTAGTAATTTTTGTCTTTTAGCTTTCTCTCCTAATCCCTGTTCTGCCAACCATTTACGCAAGCTGCTTCTTCTTCTATATGCTGTGTCCCTCCAGAATTTTGGCAGTCATTGCTCTCCACAACTTCCTGTCCTTTGTAGTTCTTACTATGGTTTGTCTTTTTGCTCTTTTTCCTAAACTCTATTCTGCCAGCCATTTACACAAGCTGCTTCTTCTTCTATGTCCCGTGTCGCTTCAGAAGGTTAGCGGTCATGGCTCTCCACAACTTCCTGTACTTTGTAGCTCTTACTATGGTTTGTCTTTTTGTTCTCTCTCCTAATCCCTGTTCTGCCAACTATTTACACAAGCTTGTTGTTCTATATGCTGTGTCCCTTCAGGATGTTGGTAATCATGGCTCTCCACAATTTCCTATTCTTTGTAGCTCTTAGCAAATTTAGAAGTAGCATCCAGCAAGTACTTAACACAATGAAAGTGTAGGTAACTCTAAATGAAGATATGTATATATTTCATAGATTTCAAAAATATTTTATGTATATGTATATAAATATATTTAATTTATATATATGTAAATATCTCTATATAAATATAGACACATATTGTCTGCTATATTTAGAGATTCTTGATAAAATACCAAGAAAAATCTCCAATGTTATCAGTCCTGACCTGGCATCTTGGCTTCAGTCAGTTTCCTATTTCTGTAACATAGCATCCTTGTGTCTTTGCTATAACCATTTTCATTGTAATTGTTCTGACAAAGTTTCCTATATGGTACTTAGACTTTATGAATTTAAGCAGAGTATTAGATTGGTGGCAAGGTTTCTTTATTTTACAGTTGAAATTGCTAGATATAACTGTAAGTTCTATGTTAATAGTTCCTTCTCTTGCACTTCTTGCTTGTGGAAATCACTTTTGGCCTCTTGCTTTCCTATTAAGTTTGATTTTCAAAAATTTAAATGCAATGTTAATTGTTATCTTGTGTTTTCTTAATTCCTGTTCTTTTATAATTCTCTCTCCTTAATAATGTTTTTTATCAAATTTTTTCAAACTCAGGAATACCTTGTGTCTTAGTGGCTTTATTGCCTTGCTTGGGGTGAAATGATAAAAAAAGATTTGTTTTTAATCCTAAAATTATTATTTATTTTTCAGACTTATATTGGAGATATCCTTATTGCTGTGAACCCTTTTAGGGACCTGGGAATCTATGAAAAAGAAGTGAGTACAAATTTGATCTTATTATTTTATTCTGTTAATAAAAAAATAAATGATATTTTTTGTGTTAACATTATCACTGTTTATGTTTAAAGTTCAATAAAAGATATATGATAGTTTCAGAATGCTGGGTGTTCCTCTCTCTTTCTAAATGCATGTCATATTTTGACTGAAGAGTTAGTGAAGCAAGAAATGATAAAATGTAAAAATAGTGTAAGGTCCATTAAAGTAGAAAATGTTTGAAGAACAGTTGTTAGTATTTGCTTGGGCAGCCATTTGGAACATGAAAAGACAAATTTTGATTTTTAACTTTTTCTATTTTTATATACTTTATAATAATTTCTTAACATCTCCAGCTCTAATGGATGTTAATTAATATTTCAGCTATTTTATCTGGTAACTGCCAAATGACTTTAGATTTATAATGTCCCTCTTTTTGAAATTCGCACCTTGTCTTCATTTTGTCCTCCTGTGACACTGAGATCACTGGGGATTGATCAAACAAAAAGAGAAAGTAAGAAAGAAGGAAGAGGAAAGTCTACTAACTGGATGGTAATCAATGAAATTTGCAGGAAGATAGATTGAAAAGTTGAAAAAAATTAAAAAACAAAATGTATTGAAAAATCTTGTTTTGAAATCATTCCAAGGAGAATTGAACCTAAATTTAACGAGATGGAATTCAGTAAATTTGAGCAAAGCCAAGGCTGTCCATCTTCCCTCCCCTTCCTGCAGATGAGAAAGAGACAATTAAAGTATCCATGAAGATTTCAGATAAAATAAAAACATAAAGAGACCAGGGTGTTTGCTGAAATAGCATTTATAATTCCTCTGGATAAAAGGGCCAGGAAAAACCTTCTGTTTTGAATCAGCCACCCAGAAGAGAAGTGTCCCCACAGAGATAGAGACTGACTTGATGCATTGGTCATTATAATTTCTGTGACATTTGTCCAGAGAAAAAATTTATATCCAAATATTAATCTGGATTACATTGTATACAAGTGATAAGGAAAAATTAATTACTATTTTGAACAAAAAGGCTGTGTGGTCTGTTGATCATAAAAATGCATAGTCAGAGAAAAGATAATCTTTTGTCTTTAAGGAGAGTGGGAATCATTTTCTTTCTTTTTTTCTCTAATTCTTGAGTGGTCTGGTTGATTGAGAAATCACAGTATGGGACAATCTGATAATGAAAGATTAATGACTGAAAATCCCTTTTGTTTTTGTTACATCATCTAGAAGTTGGATTTGTCATACCAGTCTTAGAAGTGGGCTGAGGTTAGCTGCTGAGAAAGTAAGAGAAGGAAAAGAGGGAAGAGAGAGATTAATATCACCTATATGGAGCAATAGTGTGAAGTGAAACCTGAAGGGAGTTGGAGTTAATGAGTGGCTTGATTCCTCTGGACAATCCCAAATTTGGAAAACCACTTGAGTAAATTTATTTTTAAATATAGAAATTTGGAAAAGGGTGATGTTTAGGGTAGAAGACAATTGACATCTGGGGGGAGCGAGAAAAAGAGAGAGAGAGAGAGAGCCTGAGAACGTCTGAGAGGCTGAGAGCCCAAGTCCACCCACCCTACTGGAAACCACATTGTTCACTAAGATCCCCTGACCAAGAGCCTGTGTCAGCCCTGAAGACCAAAACTTTGAAATTTAAGTTACTACTAACATAAGCTGAAGACTCCAAGGGGGATCCCAGTGTCATTTGATTATCACACTAAGTGGGAAAGTCTAAAACTGCTGTATACAACAAATCATATATAAACCAAATCATTGTTACATTTTTAACCCGAGTTAATTCTTTATTTCAAAGGATTCTTGTTTTTGTGTAGCTTCAACTGTTGAACCACCTTTACTTCAGTTTTCTTCATCAGCGATCTTCTCACACTGTGAGATAAAAAAACACAACGTGACAGAGGAGTGAATGGTCATGAACAAACAAATGCCAGCTAAGTCGAGTGGAACCGTCCCTACTATCACAATACCAGTGACAATGAGTCATGTGCTAACGAATGAAGAGTCAGTTAAAGTTGTCTAAAGGAACTTGAAGACCAACATGGGGCATGGGGCTACATTATTGGTGGCCATTGACAAAGATTGACTTGTGAGGTGACATTATTGGTTACCATTGATTAGGTCCAACTAAAGAAGTTACACTTTTTTGTTTTGATTAATAGCTGCTTTCAAGTTATTCTATTTAATCCTAGGGAATTCACATTATTCTATTCTTGGCTAACACTCATCAGTGAATTGATTGATTCATTTTCTATGACTTATCAATCTTTTGCAGGTTATTTAAAGCCAGAAAGTATATTTAGATTATAAGAATTCTTTTTTTGGAGATAATAATGGTTTAGTAATACAAGTCTTACTAATTAACCGATAACTGGGAAGAGAATAGGTGGATTCATACATTTATCTGAGGGTATTTGCAGCTAGGTGAATATAACAAACCCAACTAGAATTGGAACTTGGTTCTCCAATTAACTATTCTGAGCCATTATCCATTACACTATCCATATATTCAAGCTTAAGGCACCTGGTATTTCCAAGTGGTCACTCATCTTGGTACTGACATTGCTTAATTTTGGTCATTGTATGGGAACTGGTGTTTCAACATGATGTGACCATAAGACTCATCAGTAAAAAATGTTAGTTACAGTCCTAAAGATATATATATATATATATATATATATATATATATATCCAGGTAAAATGAGAACAAATGGAGTATAATTCTACTGTACATTACAATTTAAAAGAGGGATCAATACAGAGTAGAGCTAAATATTATTTATTTTAGGATACTAAAACAAAAACATGTTAAAAATCTCTACACAATTACAATCCTGTTTCAACACCACAAAAGTATCTCCTTGGGCGATGTCAAACCACTGGTGAGCAAAAGATTAGTTTAATTTCAAAAGCAGAATACTTTAAAAAATAGGCTTGTAGGCTTTGCCATGATTAATCAATCAATTGTGATTGAAGCTGATAAATTCGATGAAGTCTGTAGAACCAGTTGGATTATTAATGGGATACGAGACAAGTATTTGGCTTAAAGAAAGCAGTCAAACCATGTATTTTGAAGGCTGAAAAGTTCCTGTTCACATGCTACCCTTGGTGGCTGCTAAGCTGAACAAAATGGTGGAACAAGGAATGTTAGAAAAAGTCAGCCAGGGTGGTAGAAATTGGGCTTCACCTATTGTGGCGATACACAAACCCAATGGAGATTTAAGAATATGTGGTGATTATATGTTGGGCATGAATCACCAGATATGTTTCGATTCATTCTCATTGCCAAACATTGAAATAGCATGCCATGAATTTGCTGACATGAAATACTTTGCCTTAAGTCAGCCTATAATTAGATAAAAATTGATAGAAAGTTTCAAGATGTCACCACAATGAACACCCTTATTGATGGACTTGTTTGCTGTTTGGAGTAAAAACATCAAGTTACATTTTC
Organism: Acanthosepion pharaonis; assembly: GCA_903632075.3. Lineage (NCBI taxonomy): Eukaryota > Metazoa > Mollusca > Cephalopoda > Sepiida > Sepiidae > Acanthosepion > Acanthosepion pharaonis. Next base: position 324,035 of record CAHIKZ030003054.1, on the reverse strand, counting down.
CAAAAAGTTATCGAGAAAGTTTTAGAGGGGATTAAATATATAATTGTATATCAGGACGGCATTGGCATTAGTGTATGCAGTAAAAAAGAACTGAAAAGTAAAATGGAAAAAGTTTTGAGAAAATTAATTGGTTGTGTATGACAACTAATTGTGATAAATGTGAGTTTAATTGTGAAGTTTCGTACCTTGGATATCAAATATCCAAAGACCATATATCACTGGATGATAAACTCATTATCAAAAATATAATTGTATTGGCATTGGTGCACACAGTAAAGAAGAGCTGAAAAGTAAAATGGAGCAAATTTTGAGAAAATTAAATGGGGTGGGTAAGACAATTAATTGTGATAAATGTGAATTTAATCATGAAAAAAATTTGTACCTAGGATATCAAATATATAGGATATCAAGTATATCGTTAGAGCATAAAATCATTAATAAGATATCAGAGATACTTCATCCAGAAATAAAAAAGAGTTAGAATCTCTTTGGGGATTAACCAGTTTCTATAACAGATATCTACCATGATATAATGACCTTGTGGAAACATTTAACAAAATAAGGAAGAAGAATACCGAGTTTCAATGGACAAAAAGACAGGAGGTTGCTTTCAAGAAATTAAAAAGGCACTCATAAACAAACCAGTTTTAAAATTTTCAACACAGTGAAAGAATTGATACTAACTACTGATGCCAGTGACTGTGCTATAGCCACAATATTGTCGCAGGAGGAACATCCTGTAATGTACTTATCCAGAAAACTAACATTGGTGGAGGTGAATTATCCGAATACTGAGAAGGAGATGTTGGCAGTTGTGTGGAGCATGGAAAGAGCTAGAAATTTTTTGTTGGGAAGGAAATTTCTATTAAAATCTGATCATAAGCCTTTGGAATTTATATTCAACCCCAGAAAAAAGTTGCCAAAAGTCACATCCACCAGGATATTAAGATGGGCAATTAAGCTTATGGTATTCAACTTTGACATCGTATATATTAAAGGAAATACTATTTTGCATGTGAATGCATTATCTCAGTTAAATTTTGAGAGTAAAAATGTTGAAGCAAGTGAAAATTGTGAGGATAGGATTTTGCACAGGATAAAAACAGATGTATTACTCTTAAAAAGGCTTAGTTTGGGAACTAGGCAGGATCCAGTATTGAATAAAATTATGGATAGACTAAAGAGAAATACATGAAGTAATTGCTCTATGGCTGAGAGGCCTTATAAAGAGTCAAGACACTAAGACATGCATGATGATATATATGAAGGTATATTGACTACACAAATGTGGTTAAAGTTGTAAGTATGGTGGCCAGGCTATTCGAGAGACATGGAAGAGTATGTCAAAAAAAGCTCAAAGTGTGCAGAAATTTAGGCAAACTAAAATTCACTATTGGCCAAGAGAAATGGAGCTGTGGACACAAATATATATAGATCATGCCTACATTAAAGGTATAGGACTATTTCTGATATTAGTTGACTTGTATTCAGGTTGGTCTGAAGTTATTAAAGTTGTGGGTAGAAAAGTTACTACTGTGAAGCTGGTATTGAGGATATTGTTTTCAAGAAATGGAGTTCCAAAAACCTTGGTCTCCAATCATGCATCTGACTTTTGTGAAGAAAGTTTATGTGAATGATTAAAACATATTAGCTGCATTCCATATAAAACACCACACACAGTCAAACAGAATTGTGGAGGGAATGGTTCAAATGTGTTAAAAATGGGATTAAAAGTATTCTCTCCAATGGATTGTGATGTAGAGAGTTATTTGCCCAGATTACTCCTAAGTTATAGATCTATTTCGCATGCAGGCAGAAGACAAAGCCCATCTGCAATAATGGGAAGACAAATAAGAGTTCTGTTTACTATGACATTTGCAATGAATGAAAGTGCGTGATACAGAAAAGATAAGAATTCAAGTCCTGAAGAGGCAAATTTGGTTGTGCAAAAGGGATATAACACAGAGTATTCTGACTCACAAAGACTAATTTAGAACCGCAAGAGAGCATGAAGTTATAGAAAAGAAGGAGGAAGAGAAAGCAGAACGGATGACACAAGAAAGGATGATTTAATCCAGTATTGAGTATGATCAGGAAGACCAACAGAGATATGAAAGTGAAGAACAGGAGAGGGAGGAGAGAATGAGTGTATCCAGTAGTACTGAGGAACAATTTTTGGATGAGAATGACTGGATATATCATGATGATTCAAATGAAGAGAATCAGTTAAGACCTAGATCTCCTATAAGAAAGAAATAATGAGTGTCACTCTGAGAAACAGATGATGTCTCCCAGGGTTGTTTGTAGAAGTCAAAGATCGATTAAAGGTATAAAGCCTCTTAGGTTCTGGGAGGTGTAGAGATATGTAAATGAGGTACTGTATAAAGGCAGTATTGCTATATCTATGAGAAAGTTATTTTCTCTTGACAAGATTACATATGTCAGAGAGAATACCTATCCTAAGACCATTCTCATTCCCTTCATATTCCATTGGCAAGAGCTTAATTCTGTTCAAACAGCTTCTTCCTATGAATTGCTACTTTTTGGAACCAACTTCCAAGAGGGTGCTCCCCAAAGGCTACAATCATAACCTGTTCAAGTCTAGAGTTAATTGTTATCTTCCCATATATCTGTATAAACTGTGCCTCTCAGTCTGTAACCCTCTATTTTGAGTGGTTCTTGGACCTTTTATAGAGTGAACATTATTGTAAAAAAAAAAAATTATGATTACCATCATTTTATTATTCTTTGTCAGGTTGGCTCTCTGTGCCCTTTCTAGAAATACTTTCATGGTAATTGTAAGGATGAGCTCTTCACCCTGGTACCTAGACTTTATGAATTTAAGTGCAGTACTAGACTGACGTCGAAATCTCATCTGTTTACAGTTGAGTTGGCTAGATATAGCTATTAGTTCTATGCTAACAGTTTCTTTTTTCGCACTTCTCACTTATGGAACTCCTATCTGGCCCCATGCTTTCCTGCCAACTAAGCTGCAAAAATTTAATTGCAATGTTAATTGCTCTCTACTGTCCTCCTGATTACTCTTTTCTCTTTCTGTTCATTACTAATGCTTCTGTTCCTAATTCTGCCACACCCTGTAACCCCTTGTGTTTTAGTGGCTGTACTGCCTTGCTTGGAGTGATACCAATAAAAAAAAAAAAAAAGTATATGTCAGAAATAAAGAACGCACTCTTGGTATGACTAAAATTAGTACCATTTTTACTTTGGGAAGCCAAATTTATTATCCTAACTGCTCATAGCACTTGAATTATAGGAAATAATTGTAAAGGAAATCAAATCTAATTACGTAGACTGCTTTATTTACCCCCAAACACCTGACACTGTCATGTTTGATGTATTGTTTATAGTGCTTACTTCTTTCCATCTTTATTGCTGAGAGTCATGGACCACAGACAATTGTTACAGCTTTGAATTTGTCATTCTTCTGGGCTGGTTGCCAATCACTGCTAGAGAGCCCAGTATACCCTGCTATTTAATCCATAGCTGGGAGAGAATAGATGGATTCATGCCTTTCCCAATAAGTGAATGAACTCAACTGGAATTTGAACTCAGCTCTCCAATTTTTGATTCTGAAGTGCTATACATTACACCAGGGGTCGGCAACCTTTTGCTAACTATATGCCGACTTACGGTTTTAAAGTCATTCAGTGTTTCGACAGCATACATATTTTTATACACATCAAGGTCGATATACCTGTTCTACTATATATTTTACATAGTAATATATAGTATATATACTTTAGTATATATTAAAATTGAAACAGCTAAATATCTTCTTTGCGTTGTAGTAGTTATTCATGATGTCATTTGCAGCTGTGTGCTATTGGAAAATGCTTGGCGTGCCATGTGTGGCATGCATGCCATAGGTTGCCGACTCTTGTATTACACCACCATATTCCATGATTCTGATTGAGGTAAAATGTGACATTGGTAGGTCCTGAATTCTCTTCCTTGTCTATATACTCCAGGAGTATTAGTTAGTATTAATGTGGGTGTATACCTGAATGGTTGGAATATTAGCATTCTAATCATGAGACCTTTGAATCTCAAAGTTGTTGCTTTGTAAAGGACGTTTAGATTGAAATATTGGCCTGGATAGATAGCCCCCAGCATGCTGCAATGTTGATAAGTGTCTGAAAAAAAAGTAGCATATTATGGGTTGACCCAAGCCTTGTGAATGAAATTGGGTTAATGAAACTGTTCAGAAGCCATCAATCCTAGCACAAAGTCACAAGTCATCAGGACTTAGGGTTTATGTTGACTGGCGCTGATTATGGCAGATTATCTACTCTCTTCTATAAACTGTAACTAAGATTGGGTCAGCATAGTTGAAGTACAAATAACATGTTGGTTCTGTGTGTGTTGAAGAAACACAAGTATCTGCAACAGGTATACTCAGAAAACAAGCATCTTTATTTATTATTAATAAAGTAAAAATACATTATTTACATTATTCGGACTATTGTCCTCATCTTTGTCGGCATATTTATTACAACGTTTCGCCCATTGTACGCTCCAGCCTTCTTCAGGTACTTGGAATGCCGAACTGAACCCTTTATTTCACTCACTGGGGTAGACTGTTCTAGTTCCACATGCCATGTTTAATGGATGTCAGTTATCAGTTATCTAATTTAATCTAAGTTAATTTCCCCTCTAAAAGTTCTCCACTGCCTTAATTGGGTATTGAACTCACACTCTTTGGGTCCTGTCACTGGATCTAACCAATGCCTTTATCCACTGTGCCATGATCCTTGAAAAGATAAGTGGAGCTAGAACAGTCTACCCCAGTGAGCGAAATAAAGGGTTCAGTTCGACATTCCAACCATCTGAAGAAGGCCGGAGCGTACAATGGCCAAAATGTTGTAATAAACATGGCGACAAAGATGAGTACAATAGTCCGAATAATGTAAATAATGTACATAATGCCTCATCTTGGAAATATAGACAGAAGTAAAAATATCTTGAATTTTTCTTATATTCTGAATGCTTCATCTAATGATAATAATTCAAGATAATGTAAGTATTTTTTTTAGCCTTTTTTATACATGTGAATGTCTCAGCTTCATGATTGAACCTATGACCAAAAAGGCCAATTAATTGATTAAAAGCTTCTCTTTTATCAAAAGATTTGATCGTCAGCTCTGAAAGGCCTCTTTCTTTTATGCATTTTTTGCATTAATTTATAATAGGTGAAGCACTTTTTCTTTCCCATGGACAGTGGGATGACAAAGAAAAAATGTAAAAGAATGAATAATTTATTGAAAACTGGACAGCTTGGCATCAGATGTTCCAAATATTTGCAATTATAATAAGCAAGTAATTGATAAAAATGGAGAACACAAAACAAACTTTGTTTACAATAAAATATGTTGAGGTTTTAAGTTGTGAGTGAGTTTGTTGGATATTTTCCAATTGCATCAAAAGTTAGGATTATTCTTAAGTCACATTGCTACCCCATGTTTGGTTTTGTGTAGTATACATCTAAGCTTACATAGTAGATATCAAACAGCATAATTTGTAATCAGACTTTAGGGTTGATTTGGGTAGGTTGAATTTATGTCATGTAAATTCTTGTTGGGTTATTTAAAGTCAGTTTTTAAAATTGTTTACTTTATATTTGTACCTGTTTCTATTCTATAATCAGTTCTCGAATAGGTAAATATTGATTATTTATATTTGAGTCTATAAGAATTTATTTAATTTAAGAATAAGTAAATATTGGCTTCCTATATTTGAGCCTGCCAGCATTTATTTGGCTTTGAAATATGTAAATATTAGTAATTAATATTTAAGCCCATTAGCAGTTATTTGGTTCAGGAATAAGTATATATTGGTTGTTTATATTTGAGTCTATAAGCATTTATTTGCTTCAGGAATAAATAAATACTGATCTTTCATATATGAATCTATAAACATTTATTTAGTTTGAGAATAAGCAAATCTTGGTTTTTTATATTTCAGTCTGTAAACATTTTTTTTTTATTTCGGGAATAAGTAAATGTTGGTTATTTATATTTGAGTCTAGAAGCATTTATTTGGTAGGTTGCTCTTTTCACAGTTGCTGTATTGTAAACCCTGCCATCAGGGCAGAAGATAAGTATGTATTTTCTAATAATATCAGAGAACAGTGTTTAATCCTAGACAAAAGCCACTATTTTTAATTCTGATTTCCAAAGTAGACTCACTTTGAAGATTGGTTCAGTGCTAGCTTCCAGCCCCATTTTGTTCAATTTGACTCTTGGCCAAAAAAGTCCACTAAGTCTGACAAAATTGGCAACTGTTCTTGAAAATAACCTTCAAGCAGTGGTTAATTGGCGCAAGGAATGGCTTCTTAATTTTAATGCATCCAAAACAAAACTGCTATCATTTAATCATATCAGAAAACCTTTTCTGCTTTCCATCAACATGGCTGATGATAATCTCCAGGAGAGACATCTAGGGCTCATGTTTTTTACTGATAAGAAGTGGAGTGATTATATTAAATCAGTTGCTAGGTCTACCCAACTGTTGGTTCATTGTGTTGATTCATCTTGCACATTTATAAACCTACCATTCTTTCATGAATTGAATATTGCTACCATATCTGGTCAGGGTGCTCAGGCTATCTATTGCAAAATTCACAACAAAATCCAAAGAAGGGTCTGTAATATTAAATTCAATCTTAAATTCAATTACTTGCCCTTTGCCATTATGTGGCTTTCCTCTAAATCTTCTATAAATATTTTGATTGCAGTTTTTTGAATCAGCGTTCTTCCTTGGTGTCTCAACTGCATGAGTTTAAATGTACTGTGTGATTGGCTACTAGGTTTCATTGTTTTATTGTTGAAATAGCTTGATGTAAATGTATGTTCTATTCTAATAGTTTCTTTTCTAACCTGTGGAACTTTCTTCTGGTTTCTTGCTTCCTTACCAGCTACAATCTTTAAAAATTTAAATGTAATGTCAATCACTATTTGTGTTCCTAAATCCTGTTCTTTTATTTTCCTTTCTCTTCACTAATGTCTTCTCATTCTCTTTCACTCCTAGTAACCCCTTGTGTCTTAGTTGCATTACTGTCTTGCTTGGGGTGAAATTAATAAAAGAAAAAAATGAATGTGTGCTACAGCTAAAATGTTTCTCAGAATTGATTTAGGGATAAATGAATTAAATATCAAAAGAATATATACTATATCAGATTTTATTATGCAAGTCAGTATCTTTGCAATGAAATTAGTATTATCCAATAAATGTTGGTTAAATTTTCACCATATGAGAAATATTTCATGTAAGTTTCTGTTTATAATATTTACCAATATTAAAATTAGTTATAAGAATTTGTTTTGAATGTATCAGTTATTATTATTATTATGCAAACAAACTAAGTGCAACATACATAACTATTTAGTAATAAATAAGATCAAATGCTTACTTGTCTTGAGTTTTCTGGTGATCACATCCACTCATCAGGAGACTTAACTGGAATATTGTGAAATTTTACATTTGAGTCTCCTGATAAGTAGATGTCATCTCCATGAAACTCTGAGTGGAAAAAACATAAGTGAATATTTAATTGTAAAATTAAAAATTATTTGATTTAAAAAATATTTCATTGTAAATTCTAACATTTTACAATCAAGTCTCTTGATTAGTGGATGTAATCTCTATAAAACTGTGAGTAGAGACAAAATAAAGGGATAATGAATTTTTTTATTACTTTTAATGCTCTGTCTCTTGATATTGAGTACTACCATTACAAAGACTGCTTTTTAAAATTATTTCACCTCCAAGAAAGGTGACAATGCCCCTATAATGCAGGGGTTTATAGGGAGTAAAAGAGAATGGGATGATTTTAGTGAGGCGAAGTGAGGAAAGGACACTAAAGGAATAGAATTCAGAAAGACAGAAGATGGTGATTGATGTTGCATTTACATTTTTGAAGATGGTAGATAGCAGTGAAGAAAGTAACTGGAATGGAAGGGTTTTTCACAGGCAAGAAGTGTGAAAAAAGAAACTGTTAGAATAGAAGTGGCAGTTAAATCTGTCTAGAAATGCTTTATTCTCTCTCTCTCTCTCTCTCTCTATATATATATATATATATATATATATATATAATATATATATATATCATATAAAAGTATATGGTAGCAAATGGAAACCACAGGGGCTTGTAGATGATTCAAGAATAGAGCATACTATTATACAAAGCTGAAGTGCCAAAACATTAGAGGCATCATTACACTAGATGGTTGTGCTCTCTTTCTTGCCAAACATGATATAGCATGTCTTGTGTAACATTCTTCAGCATCTCAGTATGGACTTGTCTCAATGAGAATCTGCCAGGAAGATAGATTGGGCATGCCAGTGATAATGACAATATGCTGCAGAAATGGCCACCTTGTTCCTTTGACTTGACACCTTATGATTCCATTCTATGGAAGCATGTGAAAGAAGAGATCTATATCCTCCTCTTCCTATAAACCTAGAGGAACAGGCAAATCATACAGGAACCAGTGTTTCAACATAAAGTAGCTGTAAGCTCTTACAAAAAGAGATTTGAGAGAAATTAAAAGGAATTATAAGCAAGAAAAACAGATTAACCAGGAAAATTATTTGAAGTTAGTGTTGTGAATGTAAACAGAGAGAAAAGATGCAGAATATTAAGAACATTGGATAGACATGAAAGCAAACTAGCACTTTTAAATAAAAATCACAAAAAAAATCTACAACCTTTTGAATATCTTGGTCAAATTTTGATAAATAAATCTTTTATTGTTCAACATGATGTCTATTTAATTATATTTGCCTGGGATATTCAGTTACTCAGATATTCGCATTTTAAATGATGTCAATTTTTGGGTGAACACCCTGTACATTTATAATATAATGGATACTACTTGAGTGTAATAAAATATCAAACCAAGAAATTAGTTATTGTAAATATTTCTATAAAAACAGTTATTATGAACTGGGAATCACTGTTGGTTAATGCAGTAAAATCATACATTTTGAATTCATAATTGAAAAAGAAACAATTATATCAATCAAGAAGAATGATATTCTGACTTCATTTCAACAAGAAGAATCTGGCTTTAACAAATAATGGATTAGAAGTTTTTGTCATATTTTCTGTAGTAGTTCATTGTTATTATTGTACATTGATTCTTTTCAATCTGACATAATACAAGAATAGAGAAAGTAAGAAAGAAAAAGAAGCTGGTATAACAGAACTTATTTACTGGTTTGATGGAAACATTCCCAGTGACATTTTTTTGTGCAATGTTAGCAAAATCTTAGAAGTGTCATTAAAATTTATCCAGTACTTTATTGCAAGTGCAAACACCCAAAAGTTGCATGTTTTTTTTTACATTCCTTAGGAACTGTTCAAAAACTAGGAAAAGGGATTCCACACAAACATGAAATTGGAGAATGGTTATAATTTAAGTAGTTGTTTTTCTTTTCTAATTCTTAACAGAAAAATAATTATTGGACAAGATAGTCACTGAAAATAAAAATTAGATTTATTATGAGAATCAAAAATAAAGAAAATGTTTTTATCTTGGAGAGCCTTCTGGTGATCACTGTAAATGGAATTCACAAGGGAAAAAGTTATTTTCTGAGTTTGGTTGAATTTTTATTATGAATTTTTATTATGAATTTTTATTATGAATTTTATTAGGAATTTTTATTATGAATTTTTATTATGAATTTTTATTATGAATTTTATTAGGAATTTTTATTAGGAATTTTTATTATGAATTAGCCAGTATGTTTGACATTTACTGGAGAATAATAACTTTAAATATAAAAACATAAGAAAAAACATGTTCTTTTGGTAATGCTAGTGGTAATATTAGTCATTTCCTTTTATGGAAATATTCAATATTTATTGGCACAAATAACCAGTGCAACTTTCAGTTGAAATTTATAAAATTTTTCTGTTAAAACAATGTATGCATGTATCTCAGTTGGATCCATTATGATGAAAGTACTAATAAATATTTTACTAACTAGGCTCTTATCATTCTATGAAAGCCAAGTCCTAACAATCCAATTTGGCTTTTGTTCAGGCAGTAGGTGTAATAATGGCCTATATATCATCAAATAACTTAACTCAAATAGCTCCAAGAAATTACATAGCTCTCCAATGAAAAATTGTCTGTCTGTTATGTTGGACTCTCAGTAGCATATAATCACATCAATAGAGGCTTCCTTTTCTCATCCATTAGAAACTATTTTCCAATTTCTGACTCCACTGAATGTATATATCTGATAGAAGAACTATATTGGTCCACAAAGATGTACCTGTCTGGTGAAGACCCCAATACTGAATCCTTTTAAATTTTATCAGGAGTATGGCAAGGAGGAAATGAGAGCCTTAGTTTATTTAATCTCTTCCTAGATTATGATATGTGCATATAAAAGCACAGATGTGAAGAGATGGGCACTGATCATTTAAGCCTTCCATACTACATCCCAATTTAATCTACTTATAGAAAACAGTGTTCCTGTTTTCCCTTCCAAGGTCAGTTTATTGGTGAGGAGGGGTGATATACTGATGACATAGGCATTCATAGTTAGGACAAGAATGATCTTAAACAAAAAATCTGCATCCTCTACAAAGTGTTCCAAGAAGTAAGGGTCAAGATAAACCTTTTCAAAACAGAAACTATGATCTGGAATTGGAATAGAAGCAGTGATAGAACATATTCTAAATCCATCATAAAAATTCAGAGAAAGTGACTGAAACAGAGCTGCCAGGTCAGGACCAATAACATTGCAGATTCATCTTTGGATTTAATCAAGAATAATTAAATATATAGCAGGAGCACCAGACCAGATGTGACAGCAGTATTTAAAGCCAGGACAAATGGTAGTGTTATAAATATTTAAGATAGATTCTAGTGAAAAAGTTTTCTAGCTGAACGCAGTGAACCAACTTTCTTAGCTGCTTGTTTGTTACTGAATAATGATGCTATGAATTTTCATGAAAAAGATTTAGTAAAAAATGCTGGAAACTTTGATATCAACCTCAAAGGAAGTCAGAGAAAATACATTCATGATTTAAATAATGAAGTTATAGATAAAAGATTTAGTCAGAAAAATGCTGGAAACATTAACTAAAAATAAAAAGATTTAAAATATATCCATGAAGCTCACTTTAAAACTTTCCAGAGGTTTCCAATGCATATTTAATGATGATAGGGAAATATATCTTTAAATACAATGGAATACACAATTTATATGAAAGGAAACATAAGGCCAAAGTATTCAGAGAAAACATTTTAATAACTGAATAATGATGCTATGAATTTATATAAATAAAATGTTTTGGCAAAAACATACTGGAAAATTTGACACTAGCCTCATATGACAGAATACACAATTTATCTGAAAGGTGACTAAAACCATATGAATTCAGGGAAAATATTTTAGTGATTGAATAATGATGCTATGAATTTGTTTAAATACCAGATTTAGACAGAAAAAATGTTAGAAATGATTACATCAACTTAATGTAAAAACATGAGAATATATTCATAAAACTCAATTTAAAAATTTCTGGAAGGTTCTAATACATTATTTGAAATGATAGGAAGGGTGTATTTTTAAATATAACTGAAGTGCCAAAAACTTTCTTAGAAATTGCGTTGAGGAAAAAGTTATTCCTCAATGCTCACACAAGCTCAAAAGATTACATAATCAAAAATCATCACCACAATGACTCTGATTTTACCAAAGGCTATATTCAGGGCCTAATCACAGCTACACACAAAAAATACGAACGACACTGCACTTCCTCGAAGATACATTAAAGCCTTGAAAGAATTAGCTAACAACAAAAACATTCATATATCTACTTCCGATAAGGGCAGGGAATTGTAATTATGGATAAACACATTTACCAACAGAAGATGAGAGAGCTCATTAATGATGATAACATCTATGAAAAAGTAAATGAAAACATAGCTATAAAAGAAACACAAAAATTTACAAGCAACATCAAAAAACTACTAAAAAATGAAGACTTCTCCTGGGTAAAGCTTATTGAATACTGTTGTGTATGATACACCTAATTTACATAAGTGGAGTACCGACCATATAAATATGGGTTGGTACCGGAAGACGACGGAAGATTAAGAGATCGAAGCCAGAGACTCTGCCCGACTGCGACTTAGTCAACCCATTCTGCAGGAACAGTCTTCCCAAGAATATACCAAAACTACCTGTAAATATTGTGTACCTTTTTTCATTGTTTCAATACATTTTGTTACGTACATTTTGTGTTGTATTATTATTATTCCATGCTTATTCAAGCTTCAACAAATACCATCCAAAAACACCCATATTATATGGATTACCAAAAACGCATAAACCAAACATACCAATAAGACCTATCATATCAGGGATAGGCAGCGCTCCACATAAAATAGCCTGCAAACTAAGCAGAATTTTAACTCCACTTCTCGGCACTATTAGTCCATCACACATAAAAAATTCAGGCGACCTCTTAAACAAATTAAAAAACATAGACATTAAAAACAAATATGTGGCTAGTTTAGATATAAAATTTCTCTATACAAACGTCCCCATAGATAAATGCTTAAATTTACTTAAAAAAACACCTAACAAATGCAAAAATTAAATTACCTATATCTATACATAAAATTATAAAAATATGCCAATTAATTACCAAGCAATGTTTCTTTACTTTTAATAACCAACATTACAGACAGAAATTTGGTTTACCAATGGGATCTTCTCTCAGTGACATTCTTGTTTGTCTATTTTTAGAATTCCTAGAAAGTGACTCATTCAAAAATATTCTCCCTACAAACTCTTCATATTTCAGATTCATAGACGACTCATTATCAATAATTCCAAAAAACACCAATTTAATGGATCTTCTCTCTAAACTTAACAACGTTGAACCTACAATAAACTTCACTTTCGAGGCTGAAACCAACTACACTCTTCCGCTCCTGGACATTTTGTTAATTAGAAATAATAACGAACTCAATTTTGACGTTTACAGAAAGGCTACAAACAAAAATGATCTGATCAGTTTCTACTCAAACCACTCTTCAAAAATTAAATCTGGAATTATTATAGGTTTCTATCTAAGAGCATTAAGAATCTGTAGTCCCCAATATTTATTTAAAGAAGAAACATACATAGAAAACACATTCAAAAACCTACAATACCCATATCATTTCATCCACAATGCAAGAAGAAAGGCATACAAAATATACAAACAAAACAAAACTAATAACATAATCCGCAATAGTAAATCACATGAAAACAGATACATAATACTACCAACCGACTCTGTCACGTCCACTATCCAGAATAACCTATCCCATCTAAATAATCTTAGAATAGTCAAAAGCACTTCCAAAACCATTATGGATATACTAAGATCTTCAAACATTAATAGCAATAATATTTCTGAAGCAGGCATTTATAAAATAAATTGCCAAAACTGGTCCTCCCAATATATTGGAGAAACAAGTAGAAATTTAAAAAAACATATTTATGAGCACAAAAGAGACCTCACAAAAAACAACTTAGCTAATGCACTAGTCATACATAAAAATAAAATCAACCATAATTTTGATTTTAAAAATGCTACACTCATAAAAAAGGAAATAACTCACTCAGAAGGAAAATTCTAGAGAGTGCCACCATAGAATATTACCCAAATATTAATCTACTTCCAGGTTTTTTCCCCATTTCACCTTTCTTAACAAAATTACTGCTCTCACAAACAAATTTACACAAGAGATTCGTAAAATCAAAAGAAAATGGTTGAATACATCAACACAGATATAATGACAATATTCTCCACACGTGACAAATACTGACATTATTTTCAGTTAACAATATGAAAATAGCATTTCTCTACTTTCCAGTTGCTAGGAACATTCTGTTTTTTGTTTTTATTAGTAACCTTGTTTAATTAAATTCATTTCGTATTTTGCTTTGATAAAGTCCACATTGGACGAAATGCGTCAGCAATTACTAGTTTTCCTATTGTCATTTTTATTCATAAATATTGTCTTCTCTACTGGTTAAATCAGATAAATTTTCATATATATATATATATATATATATATATATATATATATATATATATATATATATATATATAAAGAATATGTGAATTCAGTACATGGTAGCAAATGGAAACCACAGGGGCTTGTAGATGATTCAAGAATAGAGCATACTATTATACTAAGCTGAAGTACCAAAACATTAGAGGCATCAGTACACTGGATGGTTGTGCCCTCTCTTCTTGATGTAATAGGTAAAGAGGTAATGAAGCTGTGACAGCATAACTGGAGGAGCCTTGGGATGCAGACAAGATTTAACACTGACTACAGAATAACTGATAGAGACCAAAAGATTACAAATCAATTTTGACTTTAATGTCATAATAAATACATATATATAAATAAAAATCAATAAAATAAGCCGGAATTTGACTAATCTGATAATGCTAAAAGTTTGTTGTTTCTTTTTATCTATTTGACAGACATCTGAGAAATATGGCCACGCTCGGAAATCTGACAACCCTCCTCATATTTTTGCAATGGCTGACATCGCTTACCAAAACATGTTGGGCATTGGAAACCAGACACCCCAGAACCAATGTATTCTTATCAGGTAAACTATAAGATTTTGAAGTTTTCTGTTTTTTGGGGGTTTTTTTTTCTGCAGGGTTCCCTAAAATCAGGACTCATAGGAAATCTCATTAACTATATTTTACCTCCACATGGTTTTGTTGAAAGAAGAAAGAATTGGCTTCTTTTTCTGGTGTATGCTAAAGGAGGTGGGCTTAATGAAAATCACAGATGCAACACACTTGATTGAATGGATAAAGAGTGAACATGCTAAAATTGATGTCAATGTGGAATTATTGCATTGTGTTCATGTGAATCTTGCAAAGCGCATCAACCTTTGCATCACATATTGGAGACGTTATTTGTTAATTCAATAAAAAGTTGAAAATTTAATTTCTTGAAAATATACATATTTGCCTATGTGCCCAAACTTTAGGGACACCATATAGTTAGGAAAAACTTATGCAGAATAGAGCAGGTCAGTTTTGGAAGTGTTTCAGTTTGAAAGTTGGGGGGGTTGACATGATAAATAATGACAAAATATTTTTTTCGAGACAAGTTTAAAGATTAAGTTTTGGTTCAAAATCCAAGCATTGGAACTTCATTCTGGTGATCAGTGAAAGACTTATAAAGTTTTTAATTTACTGAAGCTTTACAAATTGTATAAAGACAAGATGCATGGCACAAGCCATATTATTATTTAATCATTGTGCCATCAAATAAGTCCTTCATTTACTTCAAAGGGAAATTATACTAAAACAGTTTAGCTCTAATATGATGTAGCTTATTATACAGTGTAGTTGTTTTAGTGTGATTTTCAATAAACAATGCAAATTTAAAACATTTTTGTCTAATGATGTATGCAGGGCAGTATTATAATCTTATATACACTTTTATCTATTTTTTGTTTTTATTAATTATGATCTAACAAATCTTATTCATTGTGTATCTTTTTTGTAATCTTTTACAATTTTTTTACACAGTTCTTTCTTATCAAATACAGCAAAAAATCTGCATATTTTGCTTGTGGTGACTCATAATTAGAATTCTGGTTTGAATATATTTTCAATTGAATGTATCTAATACAAAAACTATCAACTTTATTTGAATTTATTCTTGAAATAGTCAAATTCTGAAGTCAGTTTGTAATCAAAAAACTGTGGAAATTAGGTATTTCTGTACATTTTTTCAATAAATCTTTAAAACTAAATGCTCAACAATTGGTGAAAGCTATTCAGTCAGAATATTTGCCCTCAGTTATTAAGAAAAGACACTGATTCTGTTTGTTAGCAGATGTGGACTGTGTGTTGAAGTAGGCCCTTTTCTCTGCAGTTACTGTGTTTTGAAGTCTCTCCTTTTGATTACTTCACAGAACTTTTCTGCTTGCAAGAACAAATACATGATGATATTGCAAGCATTAGTAAACTAATCTTAAAGACCTTTATTTCTGCATAAGTAAATTCTATAGATGTGAATTCTTATAATACTGTAGAACAGGGATTCCTAAATTTTTTCTCTGGGCCATATTTTTTGAATGAAAATTTGTTCATGTGATAAAAAGTACATTTAAAAATAAAAAAAGAGAGAGGGTTAAAGGAAGACAGAATATTATCATTGATAACTCTCTCCTTCAATTTGCAGAATCTAGTTACTATATTCTTAATATTTGATATAATGCAGAAATATCACAGTGTTTAAATCGGTTAATAATTATTCATAACTATTTACTCTGGGACTCATGTGTGCAATTACAAGTAATCTATAATAATATTTAAAATTTTGAAATCATATTTATTTTTGACATATGGATTTTTTAAAACTGTTTTTAAATGTTTGATTGTGTTTCAATCATTCCGTCTCACCTGCTATCCTCTTTCACCATACCTATGAGGCATGCCACACTGTTTGAGAACCATTGCTATAGAATGATGAATATTCATGACTTCTTGATTTTATTAGTTTTTATTGAAAAAGTAAAAGATTTACAGGGTATGATGGGGAAATTGTTGCTATTTTATATTTTTAATCTCGTCCATGAGCATTGTTTTCAATTTTGCCAACTGCACAGTACCGTAACGTCAGTTGGGCACCGTCTGTGAGAAAAAAGAGCACTATGAAGCAATTCATTCCACCAGAAATTTGGAAATGGCATGCTGCACTGCTTGGTATTTGCACCAGAAGCTCTAATATGAATATTTCAGAGTGTTTGTGTGGACAGTGCAAAGGATTTGGAAAGAATTGGATAAGTCTAATGGTGATTATGAAGTTACAGCAGCTCAGAAAACTCACTCTGATCATTTTGTTAAGAAAAGAACTTCTAAATTTGTTGGGAGGACCTCAGACAATATAGAGGCCTCCATCAACTACCTTGAGGAGATAGTGCTGCTCTGGGTCAAGAGGATGGCTGCTAGAAGACCCTAAGTCTGGCAACAGGACTCTGCACGATGCTACATAAGCAGGAGAATCCACTCATCACTGATAGACAATTTCTGTGATCACATCGCCTCTTACACCTAGCCACTTAACTTCCCAAACTGCAACCTCCTTGTGAGGTGCAGTTGATTAAGAGACCAACAAACTCCTTTTAATACCAAAGATGAACTGAAAGCAAGGGTTATTATAGCATTCACCAACTTAAACAAGGAGAGTGTCCAAAAGAGTTGCAGGAGACTCCAAAGTTTTCTGGAGGCCGTGGCTGAAGCCAATTTCGATTTTATTGAATACATTTACTCTTTAGTATTTCAAGATATTTTTATGTAATTTTGGTAAATATATCTGCTAAAATAAGATGTCAAGTGTTATTTTCATTTTTGTGTAATTTAGATGACAATTTATCCATTGCACCCTGTATATATCTGCTCATGACTTTTCCTTTTTAAAAATTCACATCAAATGATTGCAAATAGATGAATCATATCCCATTAATTTAAATATCTTCTTTTCTAAGAATGTAGTAGAAAAGACTTCCTCTGTTTGGGTTTAATTTAAGGATATAACACTTTAAGATGTACCACTTAGAATGCTTTTGATTTTCTTCACATTACTTTAGTTTTACACACTCCTGATGATGACTCAATATAAGGTGAAAGCATGATTTTGGTGATTTTGTGCATCTCCAGTGGCCAGGTTAGCAAAAAAGAAAAGAAGAAAAGGTCAATAGAAAAGAAGATGGTTCGATTTCATAGATATAGAATGTCTATATTTTTAAATAAAACATGTTAAAAAGGAAAATATACATACACAAATATTTACTTCTGTCTTAATCGTAAGCCTGATAGGTTTGAGAGAATCAAATTGGCAGCTGATATCAAAAAATGAGCTTCAATTTGTTGTTAACTGGTGCAAGAAAGTTCTTGTTAAGTTTAATGCTATTTACACTATTTACATTATTTGGACTCTTATCCTCATCTTTGTTGTCATATTCACATTATAACTGTTGTACACTCTGACCTTCTTCACGTTTCTTCTAAAGTCTTTTCATTCTCTTTCCCTCCCAGTAGCCCCTTGTATCTTAGTGGAATTATTGTCCTTCTTGAGATATATTGATTAAAAAGAAAGAAGAAAAATTCTCTCATCTTATCATCTTTTTCCAGTGGAGAAAGTGGAGCTGGGAAGACTGAAAGCACCAAACTGATTATGAAACAATTGATGGAATTATGTAAAAGCAACAGTCAACTGGAACAACAAATCATTCAGGTGAGTTATTTCACCCTAAACTTATTTTTCAATAATTATAATGATTTGTAGGGGAGATATAACTCTAAGTAAATATTGAAAAGAGAGTTGGGTCCCTGTGACGTACACAAAAATATTTCTCGTCAGAATCCATTTTGCACATTTACAAACCTACCATTGAATACTGCAGCCATAAATGGTCTGGTGCTTCTGCTATTCATTTTGAAGATTTTGACAAAATCCAAAGAAGAATCTGTAAAGTAATTGATCCTGACCTGGCATCTTGATGCCAGTCTCTTTTTCACTGACATGGCATGGCTTTTCTCTGTCTTTTCTGAAAATATTTCCATGGCAATTACTCGGACAAGATTTTTTCCCTGGTGACTCAAGTACATGAATTTAAGCATGCTACTGATTGACATCTAGGTCCAACCTGTTTACTGTTGAAATAGAAAAATGCAACCACCACTTCTACTCCAAAAGTTTCTTTTCTTGCACTTCCCACCTGTGGAACTCCCTTCTGTTTACTTGCTTCCCTGATAACTACAATCTTCAAAGATTTAAATGCAATGCCAATTGCCATCTTCTGTCTTCTTGATTCCCATTCAAATTTTGTCCTTTCCTCAAACCTCCCTATACTCAGTCTTTTTTTTCACTTTCACTCCATGTAACCCCCTGTGTGCTAGTTGCATTACTACCTTGCTTGGGGCAAAATAATTAAAAAAATAACTATTTACATTTAGATATACAAAAATACTCATAAAAATGAGAAACAGCAAGACAGAAACAACAAAATGAGTATTATTTATTATGTGGTTGTTATGTGGTGTTGGAGAAACGAGAGACAGTAATACTGAACAAAATTATGAGTTTGGAGTCAAATGTAGATCAAATATGAATCAGAATCTGACAGAATGATAAGATAAAAATAAGTAAAATGTATACGTACATTTTTTTTATAAATGTGTGTAATGAGTGTCCAGATAATTTAGTTGGAAAAATACAAGAAGTGTCTTGGAAGTTTTCTTACCTCGAATTTATTGAATGCTAAGAGATAAATGTCACTATTATGGCCTGAAAAAAGAAAAGGAGCCAAAATTTTTGTAGATGCAAATGTTGACGGCCTGTTTGTGTTGATTGCTTGTCTGATAGTGAGAATGTCACATGTTTTTGTGTGTAAAGGAGAAAAGAGTGGGGTTTATAAAGAGTTAATTAATGATAATTATAATTGTTATAATTATTTTATTATAATTATTTTTGACACTTTAATTTTTGTTTATTTTTTTTGGACATGACCCAATGAGAGTATGATTAATTTTTTATACATGTATTTCTTTATGGACTCAACAGATTTATATCTTTGAATTTGTTGGATGAAGTATTGTCAATATCATTAATTTTGAATAAGACTTCTTTCATTTTATTTCTGTTGCCTCTTATTACAAGTTATTCTAAAGTCAGTAGAGAATTTCTGTTATCTAAGAAGTATTTTGTCAAACTCTGTGACTATAGATGATGAGATCACACAATGGATTGTGAGAGCAAACAGTTCCTTTGGAATGCTTAGACGTAGGCTATAGGATGAACATGGTGTGAGACTAAGAACTAAAATCAATGTATACAAGGCCGTGGTCCTCAACACACTTTTGTATGGTTGCAAAACATGGACAGTCTATCATCGCCATATTAAACTTCTGGAGATGGATTCTGCAGATGGATTGCAGGCAGCAATGCTACCTGAAATCCATCTGCAGAATTAAATGGCAGAATAAAGTCTCCAATGTTGAGGTCCTAGAACGATGTACCCAACATAGAAAGCCAGATAATCAAGGCACAGTTTAGTTGGGTAGGGCATGTATACCAGATGGAAGACTCAATAATTCCAAAAGCAATCTTCTTCAGTGAATTAAATCATGGCAACAGACCACTAGGCAGACCAAAACTGAGGTACAATGACACAAATATAATCTCAAGAGATGTAGCATCAGCCGTGATAGTTGGGAAAGTACTACTCAAGCCTGTACTACCCAAGCCCGTGCACCCTGGAGGAGAACTTGCAAAGAGGGCATTGATGTCTATGAGAACAGGCATACCAGTCTCCTCATTGAGAAACATGCCAAGAGGAACACCAACAGTAGCACTCAGAACCCACTTTATCAATGCAGCATCTGCCACAGATCTTGTGGATCTAGAATTGGACTCTACTCTCAAGAAAGGACTCATCAGTAATGTGTCGATAGATGTGAGAGAATCCATAAATAAATAATATATATATATATATATATATATATATATATATATATATATTTAGTTGATTAAACATAATATATATCCTTATATACAGATGATTTGATTACAGTGGTGAAGGCTTTGTACAAAACCAACCACATTTTATGTAAAGCCAAATACATAGACCTGGTGCGCCATTTACCTCAAGGTTCCCAAATGACTCTCCACAGGTTTTGAATTCAGAGTTGTCCTTCTCTTAGACCAGTTGCCATCCAAGACTCTAGAACCCCGTCTGTCCTGCTATTTACCCATAGCTGTTGGGAGAAGAAGAGGATTCATACCTTTCTCAAGGGTATTAGCATGTAAGTGAATGTAATATATTCAACTAGCATTCAAACTCGGCTCTCCAATTCCTCAATCCTAGATGTTATCCATTACTCCACCATGTCTCCATATATATATATGTATATATATATATATATATATTATAATATATATTCTCTTGAGATTCTAGAATTCCCAAAGCAATTTTCTTCAGTGAATTAGAGCATGACAACAGACTACTAGGCAGACTGAAACTGAGGTACAAGGACACTGTTAAATACAATCTCAAGAGATGTGACATTGGCCTTGATAGCTGTGAAAGTCCTACCCAAGCCTGTGCACCCTGGAGGAGAACTTGCAAAGAGGGCATTGCTGTCTATGTGAACAGGCATACCAGTCTCCTCATTGAAAAACATGCCAAGAGGAACACCAACAGTAGCACTCAGATCCCACTTTATCAATGCAGCATCTGCAATAGGGGTTGCAGCTCTAGAATTGGACTGTACACTCATGAAAACCCTCATCGGTAATGTGTCGGTAGAATACTCATGTGTTGTCTCATGATGTGTGAACCCATATTCCATAGCTATTAAGAAAGCAGCAGGGACTGAAAATAAGACAAGTTTCATTCTTTATTTCCAACTTAAGTTTCTGACATAATGCAAATCTGGTTTTTGAGCATTAGAAACAAAGAAAAGAATACTTAACTGTTATGTCGTATTGGTCATCGTATATGGCAGTGAATGCTGGAAAATTTCTTCAAAGATAAAGAAGAGACAAAGCAACAGAAATGTAGTTTTACAGAAGGATACTGAGAATACTATGAACATGAGGAATTTTAGAGAAAATGGAAAGAAGAAAGATACTTATAGATAGTATCAGAAAGAGAAAATTGAAATTTCTAGAGCACATAATGAGGAAAGAGGTTTTGGAAAATTTGATACTCATAGGGTAGGTTGGGCAAGAGGGATCGAGGAAAATGGTGTATAACCTCTCTAGAGAGCTTGAGTAAATGGATGGCAGGGTTAGGGTTTATAATTTTGTAAACAATTCATTTTTCATCACTTTCTTTTGAAAAATGGGTTATATTGTAATTTACTAAGAGCTACAAAGGACAGGAAATTTTGGAGAACAATGAACACCAACGTCCTGAAGGGACATGGTACATAGAGGAAGAATATGAATGGTGGCTCATTTGGTTTTCTACAGGACTTTTTTGCTCTACATTTTTCACCATCATCTTTTGAAAAATGAGTTGTATTGTTGCATTTGAACAGAGAATCATTAATAGAAATGCAGTCCATTATATTTTTTCATTAAAGTGTGAGGTACCTAAATATTGAGATACATGAACACATGTCTGGGGAAGTTCCAGCAAACAAAGCTTCAAAGAATCCTTCACATCAGTTGGGAGGACTGCATCACCAACAATGATGTCCTTTCTCAGACATCTCTCGCAAGCATCAAAGTTACCATCCTTCAATATCATCTTGATTGGGCAAATCACATGTCCAGAATGTGTTCTGCTTGACTCTCACATATCATCCAGTTTGGGGAACTTGCCAACCGCAAAAGGCTACACAGAGCCCAAAATGACACTTCAAGGATCAGATGAAGACACCCCCTGACACAGGCCAACATCAACCCTGAGACCTGGGAAACCATTGCTGCAGGGGTGGGGATGTCCAAGGATCTGTGACATGTTGTCAGGTGGTCCTGACTTGCTCAGCATGTCCGCCACCCACAGTCCTCTGTGACTCCTGCTCACAACTCTTCAGGCCTTGACAGTCATCTCTGACACTGCCATCAGGGGTGAGGAAGCAAATAAGGAGAGTGGATGACAATCTCAATGCTTGGATGTGAGCACATGTCAACTACTACCTAAATATTACAGTGATTTATGTATCCAAGTGTTTTCAAATGTTTTATAATGCCCAACTGTCTTGTGTGGTTTGACCTGGATCATTTTAAATCAGGGTTTTGATTTGGTCATCATCAATGACTGCAGGCCTGCCAAAATGTTCTCAATCTTCCAAATCAAATTTTCCACTTTTGAACCTCATGAAACACTTATGAATAGTATTCTTAGCTATGGCACTGCTTCCATAAACGGCATATACCTTTTTTGCTGTTTGTACAATGTTTTTCTTTTTCATTCTGGAAATAAAAGAACATCAAATGACAAGAATGCATCTCATCTTCTTCCATTAACATAAATCATTTAAAATTCACAATCTACAAAAAAACTCATATAGAAAGACATGTTGACATATGCATGTATGTTGTAAATTGAAATCACATATTCAAATGCCACTTATTGAAAAATACTAAATGTTTCAAGCTAATAATAAGTATATGTGTAAGCTCTTATATTTCTTTTAATCTTAATGTGCTGTGTCCCCTCAAGGCATGGGCAGTTATAGCCCTCCACAAATTTCTTCCATCCAGTGTTGCATACACAGCCTTGCCGGGGATGTTAAGGTTTCAAGGTCATTAAGTGTGTATGGATGTTCAAGATTGGGGCAAACTAGAAGATGTTAGTTTGTGATTGCCTGCTTTGGTAGTTGGGATCATCATCGGTGGCATATCACCATTTCTGAAGGTTGGCTCTACGGCAACCAACAGCTGTTTGAAGGCAATTTAGGCAGGACCAGAAGGGCAGACATCACTGGAGCCAGAGTAGATGGATTCTGCAGGGCTGACAGAGATCCTGTGTTTCACATTGTTAAGATGGCTGCACCACAGGGACAAATGTTGTTCAGTGGTTGAGTATAAAAAAACAGTGTTGAGTATGGTTAGTATTTAGATGAGAGACTACTTGGGCACATTAGGTACTGTAAAGAACCTCATACAATCCACAATATGTTTCAGTTTTAAATAACCCACCAAGGGTTGATAAACTGTAAAAAATCAATCAATTTTGAATTATGTTGTTTTATATTTTATTTTATTAAAAAAAAAAAAACACATCTAAGATTATTTCCTACTAACATTCTGCTAGAAATATTAAAATCTTGATATGGTTTGTATTAAATGATAGGTAATAATATTTGTTTTGAGTGTATAATGTTCTACTAGATATACAATTCTGTTATGTTAAAAAAAAAATTAACTCCCTACCTATTATTATAGGTATTCTCTCTGATAGACGTAGTCCCATCAAGAGCAGATAACTCCCTTGTAGGTATAGCAATACTGCTTTTATGCACTAGCTCATCTGCATATCACTACACCTCCCTGAACCTAAGAGGCTGTATACCTTTTGTTGATCTTTGACTTCTACAAACAACCCTAGAAGACAAAATCTGTCTCTCACAGTGACTCTTTTTATTTCTTTTTATAGGTCTTAACTGATTCTCCTCATTTGAATCATCATTATATTTCCAGTCACTCTCATCCTCAGATTGTTCCTCACTACTCATTCTCTCCTCCCTCTCCTGTTCTTCACTTTCATATCTCTGGTGGTCTTCCTGATCACTATCAATATTGGATTCATTCATCCTTTCTTGTGCTGTCTGTTCTTCTACTTCCTCTTACTCCTCCTTTTCCATATGCTCTCTTATGGTTATAAATTACTATTCGTGAGTCAGTGTACCCTGTCCCTTTTTGTTAACGCAGCTGTGTTAAACCCATTTTTCACCACGAAATTCACCTTTTCAGGACTTGAATCCATAACTTTTTTGTACCACACACTTTCATTAATTGCAAATGACGTGGTAATTGGAGCTCTTATTTGTCTTCTCGTCAATGCGAATGGTCTTTGTTTTCGGCCTGCATGCGAAATAGCTTTATAACGTAGGAATAGTCTGGGTAAATAACACTCTATCTCACAATCCACTGGAGGGAATGCTTTTAATCCCATTTTTATCGTATGAACCATTCCCTTCGCAACTTTGTTTGACTGTGGGTGATAAGGTGGTGTTTTGTATGGAATGAAGCCAATACATTTGCATATAAACTTTCTTCACAATACTCAGGTGTATTGTTGGAGACCAAAGCTTTTGGAATTCTATTTATCGAAAACAATATCCTCAACACCCACTTTCCAGTAATGGCTTTTCTACTCGCGATTTTAATAAATTCAGATCAACCTGAATACGAATCAACTAATATCAGAAATAGTCCTATACCTTTAATTTAGGCAAGATCCATATGTACTTGTGTCCATGGTTTCATTTTCATTGTACAAGAGTGAATTTTAGTTTGCCTAAATTTCTGCACACTATAGGTATTTGTTGACATACTCTTCCACGTCCTCAAATAGCCTGGCCACCATACTTACAACTTTAACCACATTTGTGTGGTCAATATACCTCCATGTATATCATCGTGTATGACTTTAATTACCTCTTTTCTCAGAGACTGTGGAGGTACTATCATATCTTCATTACATATAATTCCTTTTTCTATTCTTAGTGTCTTGACTCTTTATAAGGCCTCTCAGCCATAGAGCAATTACTTCATGTATTTCTCTTTATTCTATCCATAATTCTGAGTCCGAACATATCTGGTGATTCACACATCACCACAAATTCATAAATCTCTAGTGGGTTTGCATATCATCACACTAGGTGAAGCCCAATTGCTACCACCCTGGCTAACTTTTTCTAATATCCCTTGTTAGCTCCTCCGTCGGTAGCATGAACTGGAACTTTTCGGTCTTAATACATGACTTGACTGCTTTCTTTAAGCTGAATACTTGCCTTGTATCCTCTTAATAATCCAATATCCGGTTGTACAGACTTCATGGAATTTACCAGCTTCGATGTATCCACTCTTGACACGTCAATTTCTAAAAGACCGTGACTTTTGAGGTTTTCCATCGCTATGATGGGTATTATCTCGAATTTATTTTTGTCTCAAATGTGCCTTCAAAGCATCCTAAAATTTTGATGATTGACCCGTCGAACTGTTTCAACTGGAGATTACTTTTCTTTAAGTTTGGTCTACCTGTTCTTTTCCCCAAATTCCTTGGTATCAATGTAACATCACTTCCAGTATCCACCTGCATGAGTAAAGTTACTCCGTTCAACTTCACCATTTCTCTACATTTATCCTGTGATTTTATCTCAAATACTTTCGTACTTTCAATCAGAGGAGCTATATTCTCCACTTTTTCCACTCACTTTTCATATGTGCATACTGTCGGGAAATGATTCCTTCTTTTTTACACTCAAAACACCATTTCCCAAAGGCTGGGCACTCATTTTTGCTCTTTTCATGTTCCTTGCTGCAACATCTGCATACAAGGTTTTAGTGGCACAGTAAGTTGTGGGGTTCAGCGTACCCGGATTAAAGGAGAATTTAATACGGGATACCCTGCCCACAAAATACAACGCAAATTTCAAGAAGAAACAACACGATAAGGAACGTTTATAAAAAATAGAACATTGTATATTTATTATCTTGTGAATAGGGTAAAAAAGATTACTGTTTTAGTTCGTTTAAGCAAAGATGTGATTTTGATAAAAATGTCTGTGTTCGCTGTCTTTTAACAGAGTAGCAGAATAATGTCTGTTTCTTTTGTTTTGTATAGTTGTAAAATGAAAAAGGGGCGAGCAATTTAAGTTAAAAAAAAGAGTGTGAATGTGGAATAAAGATGAAAGGAAAATGTACTTATGAATTGTTTTGAAGCCAGTTGTAAATTTGTTGTTGTTGTTGTTGTTGTTCCTTCCTACTCCACTTTTCGGGTTGAGTCAGTAATGAAATTTACTGTCAATCTTCTGTGATCTTTTGCGCCTTTCTCTGACTGATTGACTGACTGGCGACTGACTTGAAAACTCTGTATTTATTGTTGACTTTTTTTTTCACACTGGCTCCTTATCTTTTTTTTTGGTTTAGCAAATCGCCTCCTTTCATTGTCCAGAAAATTAATTTCACACCTTATTGTAAAATCTTTATTTGGTCGTTTTGATCCGATTTTGCGGGTGTACAAATCTACTTTGTGTTTTTTTAGTCATTTGCTGGAATATAGGATTTGTATCCTATAAACCCCCCTCCAGATTGATAAATATTGAAAATATTTTTCAATATCTAATATATGTTTTAAAATGAATAGGCCAGTGTACGTGTCTACCCGATCTTGTGGTAATGTTTTTAGGTGTGTTTGGAGGTGTAGAAAATGTTTCACTTACGTTGGTATTTGTCGTGGCTGTAGAATGTTCCGACGTACTTTCCTTTGTAGGTAAATCCAAGTACGCTGGTTTTAGTCTGTCTATAGAGACAGTGTCTTGCTTGCCTTTTGCTACAATTGTGAAATATTTGTGTTTTCTGTTGACTACTTGGAAAGGTCCCGTATAAGTAGGGCAAAGAGGCCTTTTTACTGTGTCGTTTCGTACGAAAACATATTCACAATTGTGGAGGTCTTTTGGAGTGTAAAGGTCTTTTGTTTGTGTTCTAGTGGGTGTGAAAACTAGTTTATTCATTCTTTGCTTAAATCTTTGTACAAAAGATGTGGTTGGTTGGAGTTGATTGGATTTATCACAAAACTGTCCTAGTAACGTCAAGGACGTTCCAAAAACCATTTCGGATGCTGTACATCCTAAATCCTTGATTACATTTCGAATGGATAGTAATATTAGCGGTAGATTTTCTAACCACGTCTTAGAATCATTATTTGCAGTTAATGCTGTCTTAAGTTGCCTGTGGAAACGTTCAATTAAGCCATTGGCACATGGGTGATAAGCCGTTGTTGTTATATGCTTAACTCCCAATAGTTTTGTGAACTCATCAAAGAGCGTAGATTAGAACTGAGAACCTCGGTCTGTAGTTATTACTGAGGGACAACCAAAAACGGCAATCCACTCATGTAATATATTTTTAGAGATCGTTTCTGCAGATATATCCCTTAGAGGAACAAC
Organism: Acanthosepion pharaonis; assembly: GCA_903632075.3. Lineage (NCBI taxonomy): Eukaryota > Metazoa > Mollusca > Cephalopoda > Sepiida > Sepiidae > Acanthosepion > Acanthosepion pharaonis. Next base: position 296,326 of record CAHIKZ030003054.1, on the reverse strand, counting down.
GACAGGCCATCTTGTGAATCGGTCGATAATAGTGAGTAGGTAACTATGTCCGTTTACTTCTGGTAAGGGACCCACTATGTCCATGTGAAGATTCGTGAATCTACCATCTGGTTTTAGAAAATGCCCAGGAATGGACTTAGTATGTCTGTTTACTTTGCTTTTTTGGCACTTTAAACAAGTTTGTGTCCAGCGTTTTATGTCAGTATGCATGTTTGGCCAGACAAAACGACTGCTAATCAACTTGTCAGTTGCTCGGTGTCCAGGATGTGAGAGATTGTGAAAATGCAGAAATATCTTTTTTCTCAATGAAGGTGGAATATATGGTCTTGAATAACCAGTCCCAACGTCACAGAGTAGTGTTTTTGTTCCAAATGGGACGGGGTGTTCCTTCAATTGTAAAGAAGTGTCCTCTTTTATTTTGTATAATGTGGTATCTTCCTTTTGTTCATCTGCAATGAGGTCGAAGATAAGGGTTTCAGAATCGATGGATTGTATCGTGGAGCGCGAGAGTGTATCTGCCACGATATTGTCTGAACCTTTAATATAGCGGATATCCGATGTAAATTGGGATATGTAGTTCAGTTGTCGGGTATCTCTGGGTGTGTATTTATCTGTGTTCACAGGTGGAATATATGGTCTTGAATAACCAGTCCCAACGTCACAAGCGTAAGTGAGGGGTTTGTGGTCTGTGAAAACAGTAAAGTTTCGTCCCTCGAGCAGATGTCGAAAATGCCTTATTGCTAAGTAAATAGCTAGTAACTCTCTCGAGAAGGTACTGCACTTCTGCTGTGCTTTGTTTAATTTGACCGAGAAAAAGGAGATTGGCTTTTCTGAACCATTTAGCTTCTGATGTAGAACTGCTCCAATTGAATCTCCTGAGGCGTCAGTTGTCATTGTAAGTGCTGAGTTAGCATCGCCACTGATGTAAGAGAGCTTGGTAAAATCTGCTAACGCTTTTTTAGCATTTTGAAATGCAGCTAACGCTTCTCCTTCAATCAGTATTTTTGCATTTTTCTTCTTCTGTTTTTGCAGCAAGTTTGTGAGTGGGGTCAAAATTCTGGAACAACCTGGAATAAATCTACGGTAGTAATTTATTAAACCGAGAAATCGTCTTAATTGACGCAGTGATGTCGGTTGCTGAAAGTTTTGTATTGCTGCTACTTTCTCTGGGACAGGTGTGATTCCGTTTTTGTCGATCACATGGCCCAAAGAAATTTAACTTTGAAACAGCAAAATCGCATTTGTGGACATTTATCTTTAAGCCAAAATGTGCCAGTCTCTCGAAGACTTGTTGAATATGGTATAGGTGTTCTTTTCCATCACGACTGGCGATAAGCACGTCATCGATATATGCAAAGGTAAAAGGCAATCCTCTCAAAACTTCATCAATGAGTCTTTGAAAGGTTTGGGCGGCATTACGCAACCCAAATGGCATCCTTGTGAATTCATAGAGTCCAAAAGGAGTGGTAATTGCAGTTTTCTTTATGTCTTCTTCTGCTACTGGAATTTGGTAGTACGCCTTAACCAAATCCAATTTTGTAAAAACTGTGGTTCCTTGCAAACCTATGGCGAAATCATGTAAGTGCGGTATAGGATATCTATCAGGAACAGTTTTTGCATTGAGATTCCTAAAATCCCCACAAGGTCGCCATGCGCCAGCTTCTGGTTTCGGAACCATATGTAGCGGAGAGGAGTATGGGCTATTTGAAGGACGTATGATGCCTAACTGCAACATATGTTGAAATTCGTCTTTTGCTATTTTATATTTGTCCGGATGTAATCTGCGTGGTGATGCGTGTGTAGGTGGTCCAGCTGTGGTGATATAATGTTTAGCAGTATGACGGATTTCATCTGTATGTGTTAAAGGCGTGGTTAGTGTAGGAAATTTTTTATCAATTCATGTAGGCCATTAGCTGTTGGTATTGCTGAACTAATTCCTGTTGACTTGTAGATTGAGGTGATTCCCTTTGTTCTTAGGTTTGTGTTACTGTCAATGAGAGAGTGTGTAGCCATATTCACTGATAAATCGAAATGGGATAGGAAATCCGCTCCTAGGATAGGTGTTTTCACATTTGCTTGTGTGAAAATCCATGGAAAAGATCTTCTTAGACCCAAATCGAGCGTTAGTGATATCTCACCGTATGTTTCTATCTTTGATCCATTTGCTGTCTGTAATGTGTATGTGGAGAATGTAGGCTTTTGTTTCGTATTTGGTGGGATAACACTGATCTGAGCGCCAGTGTCGACTAAAAATAAATATCCGTTACTTCTGTCCCGGACGTAAAATAGACGACTCTATTGTTTTAATCCAGCAGCTAATGTCGTCTTTACTTGCTGCTGGCATAGTCGTTTCCCTGGTGTTGTGTAGAAATGTGAGAAGTTTTCGAATTGAAATTGCATGGTTCAGTGCACTTCCTTGCATTTCTTCCAAATTTATAATGATACCAACAGGTATCGTGTGTAATTTGATCCCTGGAGAAAGAGTTCGATCTACTTCGACGTCTGTGTGGTGAGTAGGATCTATTTCTGAATGTTGGACGAGAACGCTGAGATTTCTGTGCTTGTATCAGACTCTGTACTTGTAAGCTGAGATTCGCCATTTGCTTATACAGCTGCGACAATTCAGATGACTTGTCTGGTAATGTTGCTGTATCTGTTGGTGCATGTGATGTGGCGTATACATTTTTTGTCTTGGTTGTTGTCATGTATTTTGTCTGCTATTTCTGCTATTTTCTCCAGCTGTAAATCATCGGGGAGTGATGCAGTATCTGTGTTGTATGTGTTTGTAGTTTATCCATCCACAGTTTCTTTAACACCACTTCGGACATGGTGTTGTCTCCTAATAAGGATCGCATTTTTTCTTAAAAAGCTGTGAAGGTTTCATATATCCCTGGTTCACATTATTGAATAAGTCGTGTAACCTTCTTTCCTCCGATTTACCGACACGTCTAATAATTGCAGCTTTCAACGTGTCATAAGGTTTTTCTTCCGGCATGTCATTAAGTAGATCCACTACCTCGAATGCTACATCTGCGGGAAGTTTTTCGACACCGTAGGCATATTTTGAACTTTGCGATGTAATTTTCTTTGCGTTGAAAATTGCATTTAACTGTGCAAACCAAATTTGTAGGTTAGTTGGGTTGTAAGTTGGTAAGTTAATTGTTATAGCGGCTTCCATAGGTTCCGTGGGTGTGTATCCATTTTCTATGTGTCTTGATGATTATGGTTATATATTAAAAAAATGTGTTGCTTATTTTGTTAAAGTTTTTCTTTCAGTTGGAAATTTGCGAGTTCATTTCACGTCGATTGGTCACCACTTGTGGGGTTCAGCGTACCCGGATTAAAGGAGAATTTAATACGGGATACCCGGCCCACAAAATACAACGCAAATTTCAAGAAGAAACAACACGATAAGGAACGTTTATAAAAAATAGAACATTGTATATTTATTATCTTGTGAATAGGGTAAAAAAGATTACTGTTTTAGTTCGTTTAAGCAAAATTGTGATTTTGATAAAAATGTCTGTGTTCGCTGTCTTTTAACAGAGTAGCAGAATAATGTCTGTTTCTTTTGTTTTGTATAGTTGTAAAATGAAAAAGGGGCGAGCAATTTAAGTTGAAAAAGCGAGTGTGAATGAGGAATAAAGATGAAAGGAAAATGTACTTATGAATTGTTTTGAAGCCAGTTGTAAATTTGTTGTTGTTGTTGTTGTTCCTTCCTACTCCACTTTTCGGGTTGAGTCAGTGATGAAATTTACTGTCAATCTTCTGTGATCTTTTGCGCCTTTCTCTGACTGATTGACTGACTGGCGACTGACTTGAAAACTCTGTATTTATTGTTGACTTTTTTTTCACACTGGCTCCTTATCTTTTTTTTTTGGTTTAACAAATCGCCTCCTTTCATTGTCCAGAAAATTAATTTCACACCTTATTGTGAAATCTTTTTTTGGTCGTTTTGATCCGATTTTGCGGGTGTGCAAATCTACTTTGTGTTTTTTTAGTCATTTGTTGGAATATAAGATTTGTATCCTATAAAGTCTCCATGCTGCCCTTGGAGACATTAAACGTTTCTTATCGATTCCAATTGTTATAAAAATTCCAGATTCATATTATGAGCTTGAAAATGCTCTAGCATTTTATGCTTGTACGAGATGTCAGACATTCCTTCAATCAGTCTGAGCAAAATTAACAAATCTTCAATAGACATTTGTCCCGAATACATTCTTTTAAACTCACAATATCTCGACGCTCCTTTCAATCACTATACATATTGCATAATAGTCTCGTTCGGTCTCTGTCTACTTTTGAAAAATTTAGTTTTTTCCACTATGATCAATCTTTTTCTGGTTGTATATTTGCTTTTATGATGGCCGCAATTTCTTCATACGCTAAATCTTCCGACACATGACGGAAATTTTTTTATGATTTCACACCCCACTGATGCCCAAAACAAACCCATATCTTTATTTTCTCCTTCACTAGCTTTGGTGTCCTTTAATTTTTTTACTCTCAAGGACGCTGCAAAACACCTAAGCCAGGTTTCTGCATAACAACGATAGAAGATCGTGGGTTATTAACCGATCGGCGACACCATATTGTTAGGATAGGTATTCTCTCTGATAGATGTAGTCTCGTCACGAGAAGATAACTCTCCCATAGGTATAGTGATACTGCCTTTCATACAGTACCTCATTTACGTATCACCACACTACTAAATGTAAATTCTTGTGCCAAACACAAAAACCTAATTAGTAGGAATAGAAAGTTGTATAAGGTACAATCAAGACTCAAACCACTGTAGGAAATTTTAAAGGGAAAACATTTATTACAGTCTACAGAAAAAGAAAAGATACAAATGCAAAAATATGAGACCCTTGCACCTTATAAATAATTAAGACAGAATAACATTTACAGATATATTGCAAAAAAAGAATTACTATCAAAAATGGAAAAAAATTACAACTTCAAAAATGGCAAAAAGAGAAAGCAATTCAAGATGGCAGAAAAACAAAGGTACAACCACCTTTCAGAAAAAAATGAAAACACCTATTTCTACTTGTCCCAAGAGCATCTCTGGAACATATAACAATTTTGGAAATGTTTTTTTTTTATATTCCAACTGTTCATGCTTGGGAAAATTTCTTTGAATTCTTTTTTGTTCTTTGTTGTCCTACTGCAGGTGAATTTCTACATGTAAAATTAAAAAGTATTTTGGGCTCTCTGCAACTGGCTTGTAACTCGGTGCATTCTTACTGCTCTCTTGATTTTAAATTCTTTCTAAATTCTATTTTATTGATGTCGAAAACCTGTCCCTAAAGTTGATATACCTTCTAGTGTTATTTACTGACCTGAGTTCTTTTATTTGGAAAAAGAGAATCATACAAAGTTCCCATTTGGATTCTTACCAGGGCTTGAGACCACATCTCTCATTGGTCAGTATACATGAAAAAATATTTTTCCAGAAATGTATTCTTAACAGTTTTGCTGGATCAAGCTTAAAAGCATGATCCTAAAAAGATATACATTTGTAACAATTTTTTGCACAAACCGTCTGGCTTTCTTAAAAATACACTTTTCATAGACGATTAGGATTAAACATTTATTTATTACTCTAAAGACTTAGCAGTAATAAAGAATAAAATTTTTATAAAATAGTATCTAATAATACCTGTTTTGATTTTGTAATGTTCCACTAGAAATAATAAAATCCAGGTATGTTTGGTTTAGAAGGAAATTAAATTTTTATTAAAAAAGTTGTTATAGTGTACACTTTTAGAGGTGATCTATGACTTTTTAATGTCTTTTTAAATCATTATAATTATGAAATACTACATTACAGTTACTAAGAATAGAAACAGAACATTATTTTCTGTTCTCTTTGTGTAAGCAACAGGATTGTACATAGTTCTAAGCAGCAAACTTCAAAGTAGTGAAAGAGAGACAAACTCAAGATGTCTCAGAAACCAGTAAATCAGCAAATTTATTTGGGGATGAACAGAAAATAAATGTACAAACATAGATTTAGAATATTTCTAAAGATCTAAAATAGCTGTGAATCAAAATATATTTTTGGTTTAAACTTTTTAAAGAATTTCTTGCAAATCAGTTTGAAATATTTTGCCCAAATTAATTTTTGTGGATAGAAGCCAAAACAGGATTTATTATTGGCAGCCACAATCTTAACAACATAAGATGTTTTTTTTAATCATTTCACTTCAAGCAACATGGGAATGCCACTAGTATGAAGGGGGTTACAGGGAATGAAAGAAGATATAAGATGACGATTGACATTGCATTTAAATTTTTGAAGATTGTACTTATCAGGGAAGCAAGTAAACCAAAGGGAATTCCACTAATAATAAATAAACTGTTGGAGTAGAAGTAGTGGTTGCTTTTAGCTATTTCAACAGTAAAAGGATGGGACCGAGATGCACACTTAAACTCATGCAGTCTGGGCATAAGGGTAAAAAGCTTGTTAGAGCATGCTGATGACACAGTGTTGATAGCAGACACAAAAAGGAAACTACAAGAACACCTACAAAAATTAGTGAAGGAAAGTAAGCAGAAAGGACTAAGAGTCAATTGCAAGAAGATAGAATGCATGGTTGTCAGCAAAAGGTACAGCCCACCATGCAAATTACAAATTGGGGACAATAATATCACAAGTACAACAATTTAGATATCTGGGATGTTTTAACAGAGGACAGAAAGTGAGAAATTGAAAATTATATTGAGAGATGCCCAGCCCTGAAGAACAGCTGCCCGAGGCCACACCCTCTCATTGCACTAGGGAGAGGGATTTGTACTCACACCGAGGCCAGTGCAACTGATGGTTGTGAGGGCTGTGGGGACTGCAGGTAATTTCTGTTCCAAGCCTAGGTGTATGTGTTTGGGTCCTCACCTTAAAAACTGACCTTGTGTCAGAACTCGTCTTGGTGGGGAGACAGAGTAAATGCCTAGTGTTACATTGACTGTTGCAAAAAGATGCATGCAACCCTGGGCCTCTTTACCCTCTGCAGTAGTTCAGTAGAAATTTCAAGAAGACACAATGAATGGTTGTCAGCAAAAGGAACAGGTCAATATGCAAATTACAAATTGGAGATTCCAAAATCAAGCAAGTAAAACAATTTAAATATCTGGGAAGTGTTTTAACAGAGAACAGAGAAAGTGTAACACTGATATCTGAGGGTGTGTTGGGATAACAAAATATGCCTTCCAAAAGTTAATCAAAGTTTAAGAAACATGAAAATTTTGTTAGAAATAAAGAAAAGATCCAAGTATAAGGTAGGCTCAAATGAAGTATAATTCCAATGTCCAAACATTATATTTAAAAAAAAAGTGCTCAATACAGAGTCAAGCTTAACAAAAAACATGTTATAAGCCATTACACAATAAAGAAAAGAGTACTGAACTATTACATAATATCAGTCTTCCTATATGGAAGTGAATGCTAGACAATTTCCTCACAGATGAAAAAAAGAGACTTGAAGTAACAGATATGTGGTTCTGCAGCAGGATACTGAGATTTAGAGAAAAGGAAAACAAAAAGGACACTTATACATAGCATCAGAAAGAGAGAGATGAAACTTCTAGGGTACATAATGAGGAAATAGGGCTTGGAAAATTTAATACTCATAGGATAGATTGAAGACAAGAGGGGCAGAAAAAAATCAGTGTATAGCCTACATAATAAGCTTGTCGAAATGGATGGAAGAACAGGAAAGATAGCAAAAAGACAGAATTTACTAAAAGCTGCAAAGGAGAGTAAATTGTGGAGAGCTGTGATCATCAATGACCAGAAGGAACAAGTCCATAGAAGAAGAAGAATCTGTTAAAATGTAATATACAAAAATGTCTGTATATAAAAATTTTGTCTTGTTGAAAATAAGTTTGTGTAGCTGTTAATGTTAATTTAAAAATTGTCTTTGTAGTGATTTATTAAGCATAGTTGAAATGATGAAGCACCCAATCATGAATGAACTCACTACTCAGTCATAATTGATCTAACAAGAAAAGTTTGCTGAACATTACAACAAGTGTAGAAGTTGTCCAATTATAAATTGAATTGTGCTTGTTCTTGATAAAATCTTTTAGGTTGGCAATATTTAAGCAAAGAAATATTTTAAAGAAACTATTCAATCTAGATGATTTTGCATGGGCGGTCATAGCAAAAAATCTTTCTGTTGATCAACTGAGGCTGAATTTTTAAGTTTTATTATCTAATGAACTCTGACTCTAGAAATGTTCAGTTCTAAGATGTGACTTTTCTGATTAAAGAATATCTGAATTGTTAATTGATAAATAATGTTGTTGTGGCTTACGGGATGCATTTCATGTACATATATGTGTGCATGATTTACTTAGCTTAATTTATATTTTTGTGAAATCACTTTGTTCACCAGGAGCTGGAAATGTGTCACATCTGGTTGTCTCATAAAATGGAATTTAGATTCAAAGCCTTGCACTTTCATGTTTCTTTCTGTTCAATCATGCTCTTATTATGATTTAAATGTACAAGTCTGAAGGTAACATGCAATGTTCTACAAAAGCAGAGCACTGGTTCTTCAGATGTGAAAATGTATTGATCACTATGCCATTTACTATCAGATCAGGATATGTGTCCTGTCCAGACCAAAGTTATCAAAAGACAAATGTTCAAACATTTCTGACAAAAGAAAACATGATAGAGCTATATTAATTTCCATCTGAATTCCTGGGATGAAGAGTTATCAATATTTACATTGAGACTAATATCATCATCTTTGTTGTTATCATTACAACATTTCAACCATTATACTCTCCAGACTTCTTCAGTTGTTTATCAGTCTGGGTAAACTTTAGGAAATTTTGAAGCCTTTATTTAATCTATGTGGACAGATTGTTTTGGTATTCCTGTCCATGTCTAACAATAACTTGTTCTTTTAAGTATTGCTCAGTTACTGCTTGTCCTGTTCACACTTTGTTCAAGTCTGTACTACTCAGCCCAGGGATTGAACTCACAATTACTATGCCACCAAATTTTAATCCAGTAGGTTCAATTTCTGGGCCAGGTAGTACAAACAGAGTCAATAGAAACAAAGCAAGCAATAACTAATCAGTACTAAAAATAACAACAAAATGAGAACAATCTATCCCTATAGATTAAATGAAGGGTTCAGTTTGAAATTCTATGAAGGTTACAAACATCTGAAGAAGGCATGAATGCACAATGACTGAAACATGATAAAAACATCAAAGATGAGAACCTTAGTTCAAATGTAAATAAAGCTATGCTAATTTTATTCTTTGTAAAGCATACATGTTACTTAAGTGTTTGTAATATAGATATATTCATGTAGATTTTGTAAGAAAAAGCAAAAACTGAAACTGCTTCCACCATTCTATGACCATCCTTCTGGCATCCTCTCACCTTCTTTTACTCATCATATTCCTTACTGCTCCTTTTTTCTCACTTCTCCCTTAAATCTTTCTACTGCCCAAGCAAGTGGGTACCACCCACTTTGGGAATCACTGATGTAAATAAACATTGAAATATTAACAATATCAGCCACTTTTCTATTTCATTAATCATATACTTTAAAATTATCATTAAGATAATCTTTTCTAACTGGTACAGTTACTTTAAATTCACTTATTCATGAATATATTAACTTGTAGTGAACAAAAGAATTGCACCTGAAAATGTCTGGAGAATGAACCAACTGAAACAACATAAAATATAATAGAAAAACTAAAAGATGTTGTTAGTTAAAAATAAAATTTGTTATGTGTTGTAACCTAGGGAAGGTTACTGAATAGAATAATCACATGAAGATTGGTAATGAACGATAATACTTAGGACAAAAACAACGCATATAAGATTCACCAGTGGCATGCAGAAGAAGTAGTCGACTTCTAGAAGTGATTCAAGTGAATTCCACAATGAATCTCCAACTGCAGACCAACATACAGTATTTACTACTGTATTTATGTGAATAGGGACATACCCATATCATCTGTAGGTATGCTACAACATCATGATTAAAAGATATTAAAGAATTTGTTATAGCTAAAGAATTTATTAAGAATCTATTTTGCACGTTAATAAGGCTACCATTTGTCCACACATTGAAAATTGCTGCCACACATGGTCTAGTGCTTCTGCTATATATCTAGAGATTCTTGACAAAATCCAAAGTTTGTCCTGGCATCTCAGCCACTTTCAGTCACTTTCATGGTAATTGTTCTGATGAACTTTCCTCTCTAGTTCATTGACTTCATGAATTTAAGTGCAGTACTAGATTGGCAGCTAGGTCTCATCATCTCCCTTTTGAAATTTCTAGATGTAACTGTAAGTTCTATTCTGATGATTTCTTTTCCATCACTTCTAGCTTGTGGGATTCTCTTTTAATTTCTTGCTTTCCTATCAACTATGATCATCAAAATTTAAATGCAGTATCAAGTGTCATCTCTGTCTCCTTGTGATCTTGTTTGCTTATTATTTGTTTCTTCCACATGCAGTAAACCCCTTGCATCCTTGTGGTTTAACTGCCTTGCTTGGGGAAAATGTTTTAAAAAATGGCGTTTTAAGGGGATAACACCAAAACCTGTTTCATCATGTGATGCAATGTGAAAATGGAGGATTGTCTATTTGAATGAATCTGAGTGAATAATAAAATTTATGTGAAAATTAATAAAATTGTATAGCTTATTGTACAATTAATAATATTGTGTAGCTCATTGTACAATTAATCATATTGTGTAGCTCATTGTACAATTAATCATATTGTGTAGCTCATTGTGCAATTAATAATATTGTGTAGCTTATTGTACAATTAATAATATTGTGTAGATCATTGTACAATTAATCATATTGTGTAGCTCATTGTGCAAGGAATAATATTGTGTAGCTCATTGTACAATTAATAATATTGTGTAGTTCATTGTGCAATTAATAATATTGTATAGCTTATTGTACAATTAATAATATTGTGTAGTTCACTGTGCAATTAATAATATTGTGTAGTTCATTGTACAATTAATAATATTGTGTAGTTCATTGTACAATTAATAATATTGTGTAGCTCATTGTACAATTAATAATATTGTGTAGCTCATTGTGCAATTAATAATATTGTGTAGCTTATTGTACAATTAATAATATTGTGTAGCTTATTGTACAATTAATAATATTGTGTAGCTCATTGTACAATTAATAATATTGTATAGCTTATTGTACAATTAATAATATTGTGTAGCTCATTGTACAATTAATAATATTGTGTGGTTCATTGTGCAATTAATAATATTGTATAGCTTATTGTACAATTAATAATATTGTGTAGCTCATTTATGGTGGATGCATCATGGATTAATGAATAGTGACTTGGATTGAGAAACTGGAGAGCAAAGTTTGAATTCCAGTCAAGTTCATTACATTCACTCACTTGCTAATACCCTTGGGAAAGGTATGAATCTATTTCTTCCCCTCTGCTATGGGTAAACTAAAGGGACAGACTAGGCCCTATAGCATTGGTTGGAGAAGGAGTAAGAAGTGGGGGTTGGCTTCCTACAGGCTGTTGTGCCCATTAAACCCCACTACTGCTGTGGCTGTAGTAGATGTGCTGCCCCTATGACCCTAAGGTGTTACAGGGTTTGGGATTGTGATCATGTAGCTCATTGTAGAATAGTGGTTAGCATCTTCACATCCTTTGTGCTGACCTATGATTAATTCTCACCAAAATGTCTTTGCTAACTTAAACTATACATGATAAACTTCTTTGCACCATGAAGAAATGAAGCTTAATGATGAATATAATTTTGTTATTTTTATGGGATTGAAACATCATTTTTTGAAATTGGTGCTAAGATCTATTTATTTATATTTAGGCCAGGCTGAGAGGTTGTGGTGGTTGGTGTGGAAACCCTACTTTTCAATTTTCAAACTGATTTTTCCTCAATAAATGACATTTACCTTGCTTCACCAGTTTCGGTGACAAGAGTCACTGGAATCTTTTACAAGATGTTTCTGCAGTGTATGCAGAGTGTCTTGATGAAAATATTAATTCTTCAACATGACTATCTATTCAATTACAAAACCTTACAAAAATCAAACAAACAAAAAGTATATTTGAATTCAGAAGAATTAGTTAAACAAGTTCAAACAATTATACTGGTTTACACTATTTACATTGTTTAGACTGTTGTCCTCATCTTTATTGTTCTATCTATGAGGTTTCAGCCATTGTATGCTTCAGCCTTCTTCAGATGATATATGTTGGAATTTGACTTGACTTGACCCAAAGAATTGTGAGTTCAGTGCCTAGACACAGCAGAGGTGAACAAAACACTTGGAGAGTTGAGTTACTAAAGGGAATTAACTGAAACTGAGACATCCAGAAAAGGCATGGCATGTGGAACTAGAACAATCTAACCCCCATGGACTAAATAAAGGGTTCAGTTTAAAATTTCAACATGTATCATCTGACGAAGGCTGAAGTGTACAATGGTCGAAATGTTGTGGATATGACAATAAAGATGAAGACAGCAGTCTGAACAATGTAAATAGTGTAACTAATTACTATACCTGATCTCAGAAATATGGACAGATGTTGCAATTATACAGATTAACAAGTTTTGAAAGTGGACTAAAAGTACATTTTAGACTAAATCAAGTATACCTGGTTTAAATTTGAATTCATAATTATTCTAGTATGATATAATTTTGCATTAAGCATATATGCATGACTGGGAAGACCTCATATTAATTACATCAAGTAACAATTCTTTTGCTATTGGAGTAGAAGAGTACATTTTAGACTAAATCAAGTCTGCTGGTTCTGAATTAGTATTCAGAATTGTTCTAGTATAACAGATTTTTTGTGATCTACTCAGAATATATAAGGTGTCCCTAAAATCTGGAAATAGGCAAAAATGCATATTTTCAAGAAAGGAAATTTTCAACAACATTTTATTGAATTGAAATATTAACAAATAACATCTTCAATATGATTTCCATCATTTGTGATGCAAAGGTTGATGTGCTTTGCAAGATTCACGTGAACTCGATGCAATAACTGCACATTGCTGTCAATTTTAGTACATTCACTCTTTATGTGTTAAATCAAGTGTGTTGCATCTGTGATTTTCATTGAGTACACCTTTGCCTTTAGCAGACCCCAGAAAAAGAAGTCAGTTCTTTCTTCTTTCAACAAAACCATGTTTAATCTGTGGAGGTTAAAAAATATAGTTAATGAGATTTCCTATGTGTCCAGACTTTAGGCACGGCCTGTATTTATGCTTAAAGTAATAGTATATTAGTATCTGTGTTTACAGCATTGGATGCATTCATTATAATTGTTTAGAAATTTCTTGTGTCTCATAGTAATTTGCAGATTTAATAAACAACATGCTAACAGTGTATTAAAGAATAGGTTGCAGGATGTCTGTTAAAATTCAATTCTTTTTTTCTCATATCACTTTTCTCTAATGCTTTTGCAAGTGATATGCATTGTGAGAAGCTCCATCAGACCATATCTGAGATAGAATGGAGGCATCAAGGCTCATTCAGCTTGAACGTGATGGGTGACAACTGTTAGTTTCAATCAGTCAACTGCTAATTTATTAACGGTTATTTCTGAAAGAGTCTATCAAGCTTTAGATAAGAATAGCAAAGCTTGGGTTGTTGCTTTGGATATCTCAAAGGCATTGGTATGGCATACTAGTCTCCTTCACAAGTAGAAATGTAATGGTATTTCTGGATAAATATTTAGACTGATTCAGTCTTTCTTATCAAATCACAAAATGAAAATTGTCTTGAATGGCCACTCTTCTAGATCATTTTGCCTTAATCCCGGTGTCCCCTGAGCTTTATCCTTGAACCTACAACATTCCTAATTTTCATCAATAACCATCCTGATGTCATCAGTACTGAACTTGGTATCTATGCTGATGACACAACTATTTACTCCTGTCTTAATGGTAAGTCTGATCTTTTTGATAAGGTCAAATTGGCAGTTGAGCTAAAAAATGATCTACAATCTGTTGTTAACTGGAGCAAGGAAAGGCTTATTAATTTTAATGCTTCTGAACCAAAACTGCTCTCTTTTAATTGTCTGAGAGAACCCTTTTGGCCTTCCATCAGCGTGGCTGATGCTAACCTCTAGGAGAGGAACTCCTTTTGACTTCTCAGGTTAATGTTTTCTATTGACATAAAGGGGAAAGATTATATTGAACCAATTACTAGGTCTGTTACTATGCTAGGAAAGTTGGTTCACTGTTTCAAAAATTTAAATGCAATATCGAATGTTACCTTCTGCCTTTTTAATTCCTGCTTTTTTTGTTCTATTTCCTTAATCATGTTTTCTCTTTCTCATATTCTCTCACATTCTGTAACCCCTTGTGTCTTATTGGCTTTATTTCCTTGGTTAGGGTGAAATGATTAAAAAAAAGTATTTCTGGGAATTAAAAGATAAGGACAGAAGAACTGTTGAGGTCAGACAAAAGATTTTATTTTTATAGAAAGTACCACCTATACACAACACTGGGACCACTTCAGATAAAACATTATGTTTAGGCACAGTTTATATGGATAGGAGGGGGAAGATAATGGTTAACACTAGATTTAAACAGGTTAAGATTGTAATGATCAGGGAAGCATTCTCTTGCGAGTCATTTCCACAGAGCAGTGGTTTGTGGAAAGAAGCTGTTTGAGTGGAACTTACTTCTCACTAATGGAATAGGGAGGGAATGTGGGTGATTTGCTACTATGTAAGTGGCATGGTGGGTCCAAGCCATGAAGGTTAGACCTGGTGGAACCAAGGAATGTAGTTCATCTGAGCACTTTCCATGGAAGTAGTTATAGGACAGTGAGAGGTTCACTGTCTGTGGGAGGGTAGCAAATAATTTGCCACCCTCAAGGATTTGGAGATGTTTTTGAACTTGATTGAGACTGGAAAGTGAGGACGGGGCAGCTCCTGCCTAAATATGACAACAGCAATCCATTTTAGGCCTGATCTGGCTCTGGTTAAGGTAGAGGATAGCATGAGGAGTCAGGTACTTACTGGAGTGGTACAGGGAGCCAAGCATTTTACCTGCATGAAAAGTGTATATCTACAAGGTAAGATCTGAAACCTGTGGCTAACTAATCCCTGTTACAGATGCTTGCTCAGGTACATTTATGCTTCTTCAACAGTCACAGAGCCAACCTGTGGCTTATATTGCAACTATACTATATTGACCTTCGTTAGGTTCTGGAAGAGAGAGAGAGAGAGAGAGAGAGAGAGAGAGAGAGCAAATAATCTAGCATGATCATTAGTTGAATAAGGTCAGTACACTCAAATCTTAGGTCGCAATGATTTGTGATATTTTGTGTAGCATCACCATCAATGTCTTCCAAAGATTTTTGTCTGCCCAATTTCATTCACAAGGCTTTGGTCAATCCATGATATGGTTTTTAGAACATTTAATCAAATATCTGAAGTATTTTCTTCAAGGACAATTGCATGTTTATATGATTCACCCATTAATATACATCTAGAATTATAGTGGCATGGGGCTTAAGGGTTAAAATGAACAGTTGATTTACCCATGCTAAGAAGATTAATGTATAATGATAATGGCAAAGAAACACACAGGTAATTTTAACAAAACAAGATGAGGAATTTATTTACAAATTTACAGGTGTAAAGTTGTGCCAGTAGTTCGTTTCAGAAAAATAAATAAAAATTCCTAAAGTCTGTAGTTTTAATGCATTTTCATGAAGAGGAATTGGAATTATTCATATGACAGATTACATGATCTGACACAAAATAATATGTCTTAAAATAAAAGTAAGAGAGTTTATTTCTCATCAAAGGGATAGATGGTTTTCATACATTTAAAAGTAGATGAAAAAAGATAGTTTGAAATACTTAGCATCTTGGATTGTTAAGAGAAAATTCTTTGGAGTGCCATGTGTGGGTTAGAGGCTGATAATACAATTGGCAAGTTATTTGACACTGCCGAGTACTTCAACATTATTCACAAGGAACTGAAACGAAACCTTCCACATGACTTCAGACATTCATCTCTTTAATTTAATTTTTCTCCTCATCTATATATATATAAAACAGAGGATGTTTGTTTGTGTGTGTGTGTGTGTGTGTGTGTGTGTGTGTGTGGCTGGCTCTCTGTCTGTCTGTGTGATACCTTTTCACTTGAGATCCATCCAAATGATTTTGACCAAACTTGGCACATACATTGCACAATGTAAGAGATACGTTTTTAGCATAAAAAATCAATAACTTTTTAAAAAATCAGTAATCGATAAAGCCAATCAAAATCGATAAATTCAACTGTTACCCTCCAAATTCATTCAAACTCGATATGTAGGTTACTTATATCATGACAAGCTCACCGATACCTCATTTTTATTTTTATGCCACTGTGTTTAGCAAAAAACTGTGAAAAACAAAAATTGATTTCAACACAAATTTTAAAATAAAAACTCCCTTAATTTTCATGAAATCTAATACAAACTTCACTCAATTGTAGCCAACAATAAGTTGATTGTTTAACATTCATTTAACTTGACAATTGAGTCCACACATATAGTGAAAATCTGCATAAATAGTGAAAAATGGTGATTTTTACTGTTTTCTTTCTTATTTTTTGTTGATCTTTCAAACAATTTTCATCAAACTTAACAATTGCTTTATAAATGTATCCCCTTTTACATCCTTGGTAGCACACTGACAAACTGAATTTCAAAAACTTCAAAATAATTTTAGTCTGAAGTGGGTCTTCATGTTGCCTGTTTTACTCCTCATGTCCTCGGACAACTTTGATTGAATAAATACTTCTGTCATATAAGTAACTGCATTAATTCAACATGTTTTTTAATGAAAGTACTTTAAAGTAATTGAAGAAGATAGACTCTGTTACATCTAAACATGAGGCTGTTTTTGCTCCATTTTAATTGAATGCTTTTTCTGATTGACCAGATGGGTATGGCTGCTAGTGGCACATAAAAGAAGCATTTGAAGCTCTAGATAAGATATTGCATGATTTCAAGAGATGTGATGTATTAATGAGTGGCATTACACTTTTATTATCAGGTGACTTCCAACAAACACTTCCAGTTGTTCCACAGGAAAACCCCACTGACAAACACAACACTTGCATTAAATTATCATATTTGTGGAAGGACATTAAGACAGTAACATTAAATACTAACATGAGAGCCTATCTTAATAGAGAGTCAATGGCTAGTGAGTTTGCATCTCTACTACTGAGAATAGGAGATGGCAAGATTTCTAAGAGTGACCATGACAAAATTGTAATTCCTCCAGGATTAGATTCAATTGTTTCTTCAATTGAAGAACTGAGGAACAAGGTGTATCCAAATATAGTAGAAAACTATGTGAATTATGAATGACTAATTGAGATAGCAATTCTAGTAATTAAAAACGAATTGGTGCATGTTATCAATCCACAACTGTGGATGATGAATAGGCTGTGCAATGCCCTACAGAATTTTTAAATTCCTTAGAATTGTCTGGTATGCCAACACACAATTTAAGCCTAAAAGTTGGATGCCCTATTATGTTGCACTGGAATCTTGATGCTGCAAGATTATGTAATGGAACAAGAATATGTGACAAACACATACAACCTCAGGTCATAGAACCTGTCATGTTAACTGGTAGAGCAAAAGGAGAATTGACTTTCATTCCTAGAATACCCCTTATTTTATCAGATTCTACAACTGAATTTAAAAGGCTTCAATTCCCAGTTAGAGTGTGTTTCGGCATGTCTATTAATAAGTCCCAAGGACAATCACTGGTGGTTGTTGGTCTTAACCTAACTTCAACTTGCTTTAGCCATGGGCAGTTTTATGTAGGATGTTCTAGGATAAGATTGACAGAATGTTTCTACATCTTAGCACAAGGAGGCAAAACATCAAACATTGTGTGTCCAAGGGCTTTGAGTAATTCCATATGCAATTTATAAGTGGGTCCATGATGACAATTGCTAACTAATAGTTTCTAATGTTCCTCCAGGAAAAACGGTTTGATCTGCTTAACAACCAAAACCTACCAAATCTTTTTGTCTCCTAAAATCCAACCTCTGCTCCACGTTCTGGGTAAAGAATTGGAATGTTCACATATTTGACACCCAGGCAATGCTGGGTATTCCCTGCTAGTTTTATATAAAAAGAATTTTGTGTAGGCTCACTACTTTCTTTCCTTTTTTTTTCTTGTCTCACCAGCTAATTTTGGTGAAGGCAAGGTTTTTATTGTTTCAAAAACAATTTCATATAGGCTTGCAAATTTCTTTCCTTCTTCTTCTTCACCTAATTTGAAGGGAGTGGGTGATGGGAGTTATTATTATTTCACATTAACTACAGAATAAGTTTAAATGTTTTTTCAATCCTTTCTTCTATTTTCAGTTTCACTTGCTTGATATCATGTCTTAGTAATATTTTCATTTCAACCAAAACACTTATGTACCAAAAAAAATTTGATGTAATGTCAAGCTAATGACAAAGGGAACAGAAATAGTCTAAAATGTCTCTCTTTTTGCACACATCTCACATTTACTATTAAATATATAATCTTACTTATTATAAAATGCAGATTGTGTGTGTGTGTGTGTGTGTCTGTACGTTTATATATTGGATCGGATTTCCGACATTTTTCAACTGATTTCAACAAAACTTCACAGGACTGCATAAAATTACCTTGCGGTGGTTCTGACAGTGCCAAAAATTGGAAAAACACAATTGTTTTTGCACGAAATCAATTTGAAAACATGATAAAACATGATTCTGTCACCAGAATTAAAGGGGGACAACTCATATCGAGTTATCTTTATAAAACCCAGGTTGTTTGTGTGTGTGTGTGTGTGTGTGTGTTGTGTTTATATATGGGATCGGATTTCCTACATTTTTCAACCGATTTCAACAAAACCTCACTTTTTTTTTTTTTTGGCAGTAGTGTTTCTTATTGTCTTGCACACTTTTTTTCTTTATTTTTACATTCAGAATGCTTTAAAAATTCCATTTACAAGACAATTGTTTATAATAAATTCTATTCAATCGATAGACTCATAATGATTGAAAACAATGTTTTTGTTTGAGTTTGGGTCTTTGATCAATTTTAAAAAAAAAAAATAATAATTAAGACATGCATGTCCGTCAACCTAAACAATGATCTTTTTCAATTTTATTTTTCAGTCAACGCCGATGGTCAATACTTGATTTCTAATAAGTTACAATTGTAATGATAAAGGTATTATTAACCATTTCCTATATATATAAACATCAAAATTCAAAAGAGAAGACTGAAAATGCTACTGTAAAAGTTTAAACAACAAAAAATTCTTTCTATTTCAAAACGAATATGTGGATAAAGATATTTAAGATTGAGGAAATGCCAAGTTGAGTTTGAACCTCCAGTTTTGAATCAATTACATTCAGGCAAGTGGAAGCAATAACCTTGGGAAAGGTAAAGAAAACTCATCTTCTCCCCCATATGGATAAAAAGCAGAACAGACCGGGTAAAATAGCCTTGAATGGGGACTGGTCTAGAGGAGAAAAAAAAATTGGCAAGGAAAAGAGGGGGAAAAATTATTTTATTTCAGTCATTATTGAAAGTTACATGATGCCTAAAAATATTTACTTAAATGCCTGTACCCTAACATAACTATCAAAACAGTTTTTTAGTAAAACACCTTTATCAAATATCTATTATGTCTTTTCTCTTCCTGAGTGTTTCCTTCCTAACAATTACCACAAATTCTGCCAACATTAACCTCTTGAATTTTCATTTTTTCTCTTTGAGTTGTATGTGATATCCATTTTAGTCATTTCCAGACACAAATCATGCAAGTTTCTATTATTTGGTGAAAAAAATATTTAAAACTCAAAAGCACCATTCTAAAAGTTCAAAGAAAAGGATGTTTCTCACTAAGACCTATGTATTTCATTTACTGAAGCCATTAACACTGACCTCAAAATTCATTATATCTTACTAGATAAAAATCCTACAGGACAATTGATTTTTTTTTATTTCAGAAGTTGCATTTAAACCTTTCTTTGCCTTCCACCTGATTCTGTCTCCATGATTTTAACATTATGGTTCTAAATAACATTTTCCAATTTGCCATTTTGATTTTAACTCAGTTTCACTGTGTTTCTTTAAACACCTTAGCTAATAAGGAGTTTTTATTAGGAAAATTGATTTCTAAAAGTTTTAAAAATATTTCCAATCTTGGATTTAACTGCAAATTAAAAGGAAAATTAAACCAGATAATTTCCCAACTTCTGAGCATTTAGGTTTAAACATCGTTTGAAAAATGTGAAAAAATTGGTAATTTCTGCTCCTTTTTTGCAAAAGCTTTTCATAAAATTTTACTATTTCAAGAATAAATTCAAATTTTTTTTTTATAATCATTTCAGGCCAAATAAGAAGTTTTCTGAATGGATTGTTACTCTACAGGGTGGTTTGACTTGGTATTCTACAAATTTGAAGAACATTTGGTTTTCATATAAAGTTTTCAGTTCCCAGAGACAATCAAATTCAACATCCAAATATTCCATTAATTTTTTGGGAATAGAAAATTTTCCTTATCCTAAAATAGTGGTCAACTTTTGAATGGTATTGTCTGGCCCTTCTATTTAATCCATAGCTGGGGAGAGAAGAGACATCATCCTTGTATAATTCGTATTTGTCTAGATGGAAAATTGTATTGATTTTAACCAATATATAAATTCTTGTATGTTCTTATTCTGAGTCCCATCCCATTAGATCCTTGCAGAATTTCACAAAAACAATCACAGGTTTTTTATTTAATGTGTGATATATATGAAATATATCAATACATTCCTCTGGAAAATGACTTTCAATTGGTCTGGTTTTCTATGTATTGTTTGGCAAATTCTTTCATGACATTGGTAATTATGGCTCTCTATCAATTTCCTGTCCTTTGTAACTGTTAATAAAATTATTCATTTTGGTATTTAATAAACCAGGTCCATCCATTTACTTTGCTCGGTAGATTAGGCATTGTTTCCTTCTGTCCTTGATCTGTCCTACTTAGCAAATTTTCAGACATTTTTTTTAATTATGTGTCCAATAACACCAACAGTCTCTTTTGTTGGGTTAAGTATAAGTGCAATGAAATTATTTTATAATGGAGTCTTCTTGAAAATCCCTTACCATGATGAATGCTTCAATTTCAAGAATTAATGCATTTTGTCACCAAAGAAGCCTGTTTTATTTACAATATCCTTTGTTCTTTGTTAATATTATCAACAAATAATTGAGAGCAAATGATTTTATTATAGAAAACATTACACATATATTTACTGTTGAAATACATTTTGTTTTTAAGATGACTAATTCATTATATTTGTTTCCTCATTTTGTTTTTTTTTTGGAAAACATGTCTCCTGGTATATTTATCCTGCAACAAAAATGGCTGAAATCCTGGTTTTAGAACTTTTTGGAGCCACATTTAGTATTTCCTAAACTGTAAGAATGTACTTCTGTGTAATAAATGATCAAAGTAATCCTTTTTAACTTGATATATATATATATATATATATATATATATATAAAACAAACAATAATCCATCTCATTAACCTAACAAAGGATACTTGATCTTATTTAAGAACACAAGTTTGTAATTAACAATGAACATGACAGAAGGAAAGTTCTTAACAATTGAAAAATGTTTAATTTTGAGTTCCTTCATGGTTTTTTTCTCCAAACAAAACAGACGAATTTGTTTTACAATGCAGCATTCTGAAAAAAAAATCAATAAAATTCAAATTTATGCACCATAATGTTGAATTGGCAGTTAAAATTATTCAAAATGTAAATAAAAGACTTTCAAGTTGATGTTAAAAGGTTAGACAACAAAAACATTGTTGAATTATTTAAAATGGAAAAATCTATTATGACATGTCTCTAATTTGTATTTAGATACATTGTATTTATTTTCAATTTCTCTAGTTTAATTGTTCACCAAAAATGCATAATGATCCATTATTGTACATAAGTAGATCACAATAAAATTTGTATTTTATATGAATGTTATATATATATAAAATTGAGATGTATTTAAAACCATTTTTTCTACCCTTTGTAAATGTGATCTGATGAGACATTGCAAAACCATCTACCTGGGGAAATAAATCATATAAATATATTATAATATTATAATGTTATATAATATGAAGAATATATATTATATGCAATAGAAATTATGATTAATTTTGTTTTTTTTCTGTTTTTAGGTAAATCCACTCTTGGAGGCATTTGGAAATGCACAAACACTTATGAATGATAATTCCAGTCGATTTGGGAAATATATTCAACTTAAATTTAAAGATGGCCATATATATATATATATAAATATATATATATTTATATATATAATTTATATATATATATATATATATTATATATATATATATATTTTCTTTATAACAGCAACACATGCATGCATGCATGCTAGCACCTATATTCAAATGTAATGATGGATTGACTTTTAATCACATCATTTTGAGAATTTTAATTTAAATTTAAAAAAAAATGAACAGAAAAATATTTGAAATTCCCTATTTTGCCTTTATATTTTTGGTTGGCATACTATTTTTTTTCATGAAATACAAAAAATTACTGAATTATCAATCTCATAAAAAGATATTTTCACTGATTTAAGACCTTTATCTATTGTTTTGCAAATGGACATTTGCCTCATTTAAAAATAACATTCATTATTGTTTGTTGAACACAAATCATGGCTATTCCTCCATCCCTCAAAAAAAGAAGGTTAATTTGGAAAGTTGTTCTTTATGAACAGAGTTCTTTTTATTATTTATCAATCAAATCAAGTAGCAAATAATGTTAAACAATTTAAGCAGAACCCTGTCTTTCAGGAAAAAAAATCATTTTTACTGATTAATGTAATGGTTTTTAATTGTAATTCAATCTCTTAAAAGATCATGTACAGACGAAAACTAACTAATGAGTTTTTTTTGTGCCATTTTAGACAAAGTGTATAAGAACTTACAAACACATCTATAAAATGTATCT
This sequence comes from Acanthosepion pharaonis, assembly GCA_903632075.3. Lineage (NCBI taxonomy): Eukaryota > Metazoa > Mollusca > Cephalopoda > Sepiida > Sepiidae > Acanthosepion > Acanthosepion pharaonis. The sequence continues at coordinate 273,262 of CAHIKZ030003054.1, read as the reverse complement.
ACTGCAAGAAAAAGCATGTATATTTATAAAGACATAATCCTGGGTTTTGTTATAGTAAATTTTTATTTGGGCTTGTTCATAAGTTTCCTGTTGGTCTTTTTTTTTTATAGTTTAGTCAATAACTGACTCAAAAATGTAAATATTTAAATTATTTTGCAATTGCATTGTATTATATCAAAAATCATTGCCCTGTGAAAAGGATAACTTGAATTTTATTAAGTTCCATTTTTTAAATTGGTATTTTTTTTTAAATATAAGATATATATATCCATATAAAAGAAAGTGGTTATAGGGTTAAGGAATTAGCAGAAATTTATTTGATAAACAAATATATATATATATTTATATATATATATATATATAAAAGTGAACATAGAAGTCAACACTTAGAGGCGACAGTCTGTTTCATGCTATATGCAATCGTCAGGCCACGTGTGCTGTTATTTTTCTCGGCTATTTATATATATACGGGTTAGTGGTGCATTGTGGGTATTCTATTATGGCGGTTATTTTTACCGGAAGTCGCTTTGTTCATTTATTTGGGTCAAGTTATATTGCTCGTTTTATTTATTTTTTATTTTATTTTATTTATTTTTTATTTATTTATTTTTTTTTTTTTTTTTTTATTTTATTTATTTATTTATTAACGTAGTAAAAATTTGTTTATATCACGTATTTAACAGTTTTGTTTTGGTTTGAGAATTTAATTAAAGTTTTGTTCAATTTTGGGGTTGTTGTAGTTCATTCTAACTATTATTTTTTTTTTTTTTTTTTTTGGGGAACAGTTTTTTAATTTGGGATTGGTTTGCCTATTTATTTATTTATTTTTCCGTTTTTCATTTTTTAGGTTACGTAGTAAAATTTATTTTCATGCCTGCATTTTGAGATGAGCTCGGATCTTTTATTTAATAATTTATTTTGGTCGGGGAAAGTAATGATAGCTATTTTTCCTCCAAGCAAAGTTTGCAAGTTTTGATTGGTTGTTGTAGGCTGATGACTTTTTCCTTATCTTCCAAGATATTTTTGGTGTGATGTGCGTTTTGTTTTTTTATTTCCCAGATATACTTAGAAAACATAGTACTGTTCGCATATTTACTATTTGTGAACGATGTTTTGTGTGTATAATTTCTTTGCTTCCAGGGTCCTTCAGTTACTCCTATGTATACCTTTTCTTCGTTATCTGGTGATTTTATCGTGGCTTGGTATATTACGTTGTTTTGTAGACAATTTCCGTTTAAGGGACATTCGTTCTTTATTCTGCAGTTGCACGTGGGTTTAATTTGTTCGTGTGGTTTGTTGATAATTTTCCTATTGTGCTTTTTTTATTATTTGTGCCATGCTCTCGGTGCAGCTGTAGCTGATTTTTACTGTATTTTTGTTGAATATCTTGTGTAAGGTGCTTGATTCTGGGAAGTGTTTGTGTAAGAGTTTGAAGAATATTTTTCCTACGTTTGTTTTTACGTTCTTGCTGTACGGTGGGTTGAACCATATGATATTTCTTCTCCTGTTGGTCTTTTTGTATTCTGTGGTGAGTATGTGAGTATTGCTGGGAATCCGCTATCTTTTAGGGCCGTTTCATAGTCTTTTTTTAGCTTTGTTAAATAGGGATTCATTGGAGGAATTGTCGGAGAGCCTGCGGTTAATCGATTTTGGTATCTGTTTGATTATAGAAGGCGGATGGTTGGAAGATGTGTGTATGTAGAGTGGTTTATCGTTAGGTTTTTTCTGTATGGTTTATATGTGCCTTCTCTTAGGTTGAAGGTCACATCTAGGAAATCTACTTCGTTTAGGTTAGTTTTTATATCTATGTCGAATCCGTTATTTTTAAAAAATCTTTATTATTGCTTTTCTAGTTTTGTCTGTGTTTTGTTTGTTACAGTTTCTTAAGATTATGAGGCCGTCGTCCCTGTAGAGTCCTGTGTCATTTTTATCTATTATTTTGCTCAGTTCGTGTAGTAAGTAAATGCCTATGATTTCGCATGCCTTGCACCGTCAAAGCTTCCCATTGTAGTGTCAAATATCCCATCTTTCTTTATCCATGCTTCTTCATTGTGGAATAATAATGATTTACGGGAGTGCTTAATGATGTTGATTTCGCTTGGTTTTATTATTATTTGTTCCTGAGCTAAGTCGATGGCCTTATCTAGCATACGTTCTGTTATAGATGGGTAAAATTCTTTTATGTCTAATTGTAGGAATTGGCAATTTTGTTTGTTATTTATGTTGTGGAACCAGTCAATAGTTGTTTTCGTATTTTTCCACTGGTTTACTCCTAATTTCTTCCAAAGTTCAGAATTAATTTTTCTAGTATTGTTTTACTTATTTTACCTAGTTCGCTTTTTGGCTGGGTTTATGAGTCTGCATGCAGGATTAGTTTTGAAATTTTCTTTATGGTCTTTTAGTGTGATAAAGGCTCGTGCCTTGCTAATACAATTTATTCGGTCATCTAGGTCTAATTTTTGGGCGATTGTTTTAGCTTCCTTATTGATATCGTGTTCTGTTGTTTGGGGTGCCTTTTTTGTATGTTTTGGTTATGTTGTTCTTGAGTAATTTATTGTGTGTAGGAGGGCTTAGTTTGTATAAATTTTCGTTTTGTCAGCAGCGATAAATACACTTGCTGAATTGTTTATTTTAGTTATATCTGCTTTTAGTTTTTTTTTGGAATGCATCTTGTTTTTTTATGGAATTTTTATGTTTCTAACTAGGTCAGTTAAGTCTTTCTCGAAATCGTCTAATTCTTTTTTGTTGTTGGGGGCATTTTTTTGTTTTGAAGCCATATTTTTCCTTCTTAAGTGTGTTATTGTGAAGGTCCTGCAGAATAAAGAACGAATGTCCCTTAAACGGAAATTGTCTACAAAACAACGTAATATACCAAGCCACGATAAAATCACCAGATAACGAAGAAAAAGTATACATAGGAGTAACTGAAGGACCCTGGAAGCAAAGAAATTATACACACAAAACATCGTTCACAAATAGTAAATATACGAACAGTACAATGCTTTCTAAGTATATCTTGGAAATTAAAAAAAAACAAAACGCACATCACACCAAAAATATCCTGGAAGATAAGGAAAAAGTCATCAGCCCACAACAACCAATCAAAAACTTGCAAACTTTGCTTGGAGGAAAAAATAGCTATCATTACTTTCCCCGACCAAAATAAATTATTAAATAAAAGATCCGAGCTCATCTCAAAATGCAGGCATGAAAATAAATTTTTACTACGTAACCTAAAAAATGAAAAACGGAAAAAATAAAATAAAAACAAATACAATAATAATAATAAAATAAATAAATAAATAAATAAATAAATAAAATAAATAAATAAGTACTATGTTGCTTAAAAACCGAAAACCAAAAAGAGAAAATATAAAAATAAATTGACCTAAATTCATCCAAGTAAATAAATAGGCAAACCAATCCCAAATTAAAAAACTGTTCCCGCCAAAAAAAAAAAAAAAAAAAATAATAGTTAGAATGAACTACAAACAACCAACCCCAAAATTGAACAAATAGCTTTAATTAAATTCTCAAAACCAAAACAAAACTGTTAAATACGTGATATAAACAAATTTTTTTTACGTTAATAAATAAATAAATAAAATAAGAAACAAAAAAAAAAAAAATAAATAAATAAATAAAATAAAATAAAATAAAATAAAAATAAATAAAACGAGCAATATAACTTGACCCAAATAAATGAACAAAGCGACTTCCGGTAAAAATAACCGCCATAATAGAATACCCACAATGCACCACTAACCCGTATATATATAAATAGCCGAGAAAAATAACAGCACACGTGGCCTGACGATTGCATATAGCATGAAACAGACTGTCGCCTCTAAGTGTTGACTTCTATGTTCACTTTTATATATATATATATATATATATATATATATGAAAATTGACAAAAGGAAAAGTTATCTTATCTGATGTGTTTCAGCTTTGATAAAGTCCCTCAGAGTACAAAGCACATTGGCTAAGATAAGTTTTCCTTTTTTTTAATATTGTCCTTTTACAGATAAAGTCTATCTGAAAGTTTTACATTCTGTTGAGTGAAGATGGCTCAGCAGTAGAAGCTCTGACTGACACCAAATCAGTTGTGTTTTGATCTGGGCTTGGGGCATTCGGTTGTCTAGTTGCACTGAGGAGCTGTGATACAGCGAAACAGTACTGTCTGTGAATGACACACACACACACACACACACACACACACACATATATATATATATATATATATATATATACAAAACTCACCATTTGTCACTGATGATGAAAGTCAAAAGCTTAGACTATATTTCTTCCGAAATGAACTTTGGACAATTTCTGATGGAATTTCATCCTTGTCTGAGGAGGATTATTCATAATTTGGAAAAGTAGATCAGTAAAATTAATCAACACAAAATGTTTGTCATCTTTAATAACATTTGATTTAAAGAACATTTGCTGCCTAAAAATACATAGAATATATATATAGTTGTGGATAAGTTGTCCAAAGTTCATATTTTGTTATTTTTGTTCAAGTACTTTTGACTATCACTGGTGGAGTAATGGATAGCAACAACCTACTACGGGAAAAAATCTGCCTTGTCAGTCATGTATCGAAAGATACATGATCGCCTAAGTGTGTATCATGTATGGCACATAACTGACTGAATCTAGTGTCTGTGTGGTAGTTAGACTTCCTTTGTCTACATCCTGGTATTCTTTGGGAAGCTGGAAGTTTGAAATGGTCTGGTATGACTAGTTTCACCACTACTTTGAAAGAACACATTAACACTTATTCCAAAATTTGAAAAAAGATACTAAAAAACGTAACAGAGAGAGTAAATTTAGTCTGATGAAGTCCTAAAGGATGAAATGCATCATATAAGAACTTTTTCCAATTTGTCATACATTTTTTCCCCATGTATGAAAATATAAAATATTGCACATTGGGTGCTGGGGCTAATAAAATAGTGCTCAATGTGTAATAACAGAGCTATAATTTATATTAATAATAAATATACATTTTTTCCACACTGATAGCAAAACTATAAACAATTAAAAACAGTTTTTGTTAAGGGACAAATTGAAAACTGACTTTCATATAAATCAATATTTACAACTTACAGTTAAAAGAATATATATATATATATATATATATATATATATAAACAGCACTGTCCTCTCCAAATTAGCAAAATAAAACCCCAATTATCACCTGGAATTAGTAGCAAAAGCTAAGCCCTTCAGCGGGAAAGACAATAACTGTAATTTATGTCTCATTGAAAAATATGAAAAATAATAAATTAATAATCCTGAAAAAATAAAAAAAAGAAGTGAGTTGATTAGTACCTGCCTACACAGATCTAAATTCCTACTCAAACATGTTAACCCAAATTAATATAGTCTAGCTGAAGCAGACATCCACATTTACTAGTATTGATATTAATATTTTTTTAATATTTTTTATTTTTTACTTTTCTTTCTGGCTACCTTTTTTGTACCACTACTGTTAATTTTAGATGATAACACATTTAGCATTTTTGTCATTCCATTTTTCCATTATCTTATTTTTAGTATATAACTATTATTTTTATTTTTTGCTTTGTTTATTGTCTCTTTCTTTCACCTTTACTCTTACTATTAGAAATGTGTTTATTTACTCATCTATTTGAATTCATTATTTTTATTCAATTATTCATTTATTTGCCTTATTTATTCATGTATTTATTACTTATTTGCATATTTACAAATTGCTATATATGGCTTTCATTTCATTTTATTTTACCTTATTTTATTTTACTTTATCAGTGCATATTTTATTATTATTGGTATCACTACTTTTAGTTCTTTTAGGAATATTAGTATTAATAATAATATTATTGATTACTCTATTGATTTCTGGAAACAATGGAGTTACCCTCCCCCCCAATTTTATAACACCACTTCTAGTTGTTAAACTAGCATCTCTCTAGATTAGAATTTATATTTCTTATTTCCAACCTTATTTTCAATCTTAAATGTTGATCTGAGCCAAACTTCAAACTTCAAACCAACTACAATTCCTTTAAGTGTTTATTTACATATTTATATGTTCCTATATAAGGCTCTTATTTCATTGTACTTTATCTTTCTTATTTTTCTTATTTAATTTTAAATCTTTCTATTGATACGTATTATTATAATTTTTTTGTAGTAGTAGCACTTTATTTTATATTATTTTATATTATTATATTATTTTATTTTATCATGGCATACCTTGTTTTTGATATCATTAGTTTTAGTTGGTTTAGTAATATTATTATTAGAATAAACATGATTATATAAAAAAAACAAAAACAAGTAGCCTGGCATAACAAAAAAGAAAAAAAATTACCTCCTTAAAGTCAGTGAAAACATTGCTTAAGAGTTTAGACTAGAAAAACAACCCAGAAAAGAATAGCAACACATTCCATAACAAGTGACATAACACTTCACTGCGAATAGTTTTACTCAGTTCAATGCATTTGAGGGTGGTTTTATGCATGAAAGTATTATTGACATTGAAGTCCTATGTTGCTTTTGTTTTGAATATATATATATATATATATATATAGATAGATATTAGAATTAAGTGATATGCATCTTACGAATTGCATTTTTTAATGGCTTCTTCATGATGTTTAGAGTTTAAATTTATTACAAATGGGTGTTACAGGATTAAAATGAGTGACTTGCTGTAGATCACCATTTCATAATGCGATGAGTTTCAACTTTAAAAAAAGTGAATTTTAACACATGAAATTATTTTACATATATATTTTTATATAATGAACAACACAATTGTAGTAGACAGAAAATATAGTCGCTTGTACACAGAAAAACACACTGTAGTGTGTGTGTTTTATGTGTCATGTGGCTGGCTGAATTTAAAAAAATGGCTTGCCAGGGGAAGAAATCTTATTGTTTTTGCCATTAAATTCTACAGCAAAATAAAGGAAGTGTTTTTATTGATCTGTTCTTTTATAGTCCTGAAGCAGTGTCACATAGTAGGAATCTTAGCAGACCAGTTGGTGGTAACCCCAACATGTTCACCTTTTTATAATAGAATAAATTAAGAATTGTTTTTGTTTATATATTAGGATCATTGCATTATTTTACTTAAAATTATTATAGGTGATTTTCTTTTTTAGTGAATGACATGGTTTGGAAAACTATTGTTAATAAGTGTCCACTTTATGTTACTCGGTTCTTTATAAAATAATATATGTGAAGAAAAAATTGTTTTGTTCAGTTGATAGTCTTATTTATAACAGCTAATTTATAAACTCACTATGCTAAATAAACTTTTATATTGTGCCACACAAGTAACTTTCTATGACCATCATAGTAACATTTACATACAGACTGATGGTGTAGCAATGGGGTTGCCTCTTAGTCCTATTTTATTTCAATTTTACAAAACTCAGGAAACAAAATCTTTAACAATTCTCAATATACTGATGACATTATTTACACTATTTATATTTGGACTATTGTCCTCATCTTTGATCAGGCTGAAAATGGAGTACTACTGCTATATATAGATAGGAGTTGACCAGTCTTAATTTTTAAGATCAGCTGGCATTTTGACCTTATCAAACCAATCAAATTTACTATTAGGAAAGGAATAAATGGTTGTTTCTTCAGTATATACACTGAGGTGAGAACTGATGACATCAAGAAGGTTGCTGATAGAAATTAAGAATAATATAGGTCTAAGAATAGAGCCCTGGGGGGGTGACCAGTATTAATGCAAAAAGATCTAGAAGAGTAGCCATTCAAGACAACTTTCATTTCATGATTCAAAAGACTGAATCGATTCAAAAATTCATCCACAAACACCATAACTTTTCAACTTGTGAAGAAGACCAATATGCCAAATCCTGTCAAATGCCTTTGAGATATCCAAAGCAACATCCTGATTCTCACTGTTTTCATCTAAAGCTTTATAGACTCTTTCAGAAATAACCATTAACAGCAGTTGACCTAGAGAAGTGAAACCCATATTGCTTATCTGTAAGACCCTGCAAAGTGAGATACTTAACCAATTCAGAGTTGATTAGAGCAGTTAGAACTTTACCAAAAAGAGGTAGAAGGCTGATAGTTAGAAAGATTAGATGGTTCATCTGAGTTCTTAAAGACAGGAACTACAGAAGAAGATTTCCAACAAGTAGGAAAGCAAGAAGCAGCAAGAGACTTATTGTACAATTTAGAGAGAACAGAAGTCAGCTGTGGTGTACATTTCTCAAAAACTAATGCAAGGACCATCAAGTCCATATGTTTTTATGGGATCTAGTTTAGAGATGGTAGCAGAATTCATGGATGACATTATATGAATCTTATTCAATAGGGACTCAGTTCTAAGTGGAAAGTCAAGCAAAGATACTCCAGATGAGTCAAGAGTAGAATTTGAGGAGAATTTATAAGAAAAACTTTCTGCTTTATCAATAGAAGAAGTTAACACCTCAAAATGAATGGATAGAAGACTTGTTCTTATTTGAGACATTATTAAATACCTACCAATAGTCAACTGAGCCAAACTTGTTAGAAGCTGTGAGGTGCCTTATTCTATCCTCAAACAAAGAATTAGCTTCTTTGAGGACATATTTACAATTGTTATGAGCAGCCACAAAGAGGCTTCTGTTGCTATTGGAAATATCACACTAGAATCATCAGATGAAGTGATTCCTGTGGGTTGTAGCAGCTGGTGTGAACCAAAAAGTAGAGTATGGTTTCAGCTGGTATTTCTTAAAAGGTAACAAAGCATTGATGTTGGCTTTGACTTAAGAAGAAAGCTCTGTAGCACAATTCTCAATAGGAAGGTTTTTGTGATGTTGGATGGCTTTGCTTATCACTTTTGGGCTTGTCACTTTTGCTATGTCAAGCGAAAGTTTGTTAACATTTCCAAAGATTCTCATTATATTCGAGGCTTCATAGATGCCAGTACTAGTAGTAATGCTTTCCAATAATATCTGCACTAGTAATACTTGTTCAAGTAGTAATTGCCAAATAGAATAATGATCAAAAGAGAATCGTAATCCGTATAGTAATAGAAAGAGAGTGAAACTGATTGCAATAGTGGATAGACAAGAAAAGTGAACAGTGATCCATATAGTGATAGAGGAGAAATAGTGATCAGTTAGTCAATATGCTACTTCACATTTATTCAATTCCTTTTCGATCATGTGATATACTTAATAGTGTTGCTCACTGGCAATCTAGTTTCAAATCACAGTGTCGGCAATGATACTTACTCTTATACAACAAAGTTTAAGAATCTCAATCCAAGGAGTATCTTAAAGAAAGTCATGAAATGAATCCCAGTCAGTACTCTTGTGAATAGGAGGTTCATTTCTAATAGATGACACAAAAGAAATATCAATAAAAACTACTGTGTGATTCAAATTGCAAAGAGGATAGAGTTGTGATGCTTGACAAGAGCTAGAAAAGGAGTTAAGGAACAGATCAAGTAAAGATGCTGTGGCGGACATGAGACAGAACCTGGGACGAGCACAACTAGTCGCGACTTGCCTTGTCCCCGCCAAAAAAGGGCCCGTATTTGCTTAGCATGTAAAGCTACTGCAGTTGAAATGAGGGAGAAAAAAAAGCACTTACCGCTCTGCCGTAATCCATCCTCGGCCAGATAACATAAAAGAATGAGGGGACTGGCATCGCATTTTTATCCAATAAGGACGCAATGCATTATGGGACATGGACGCAATGAATTATGGGATCACAGGAAGATGCAAGGGATTATGGGTACATGAACAACTATAAAACAACTACTTTTTTCCAAGTCGGCGAGTTCTTCGAGGGACGTTCACGGTTGACGGCTAGAACGGGCAGTTAGTGTGATTTGGAGACAGAACTCAAGAAGGAACGACTCAAGTTTGAAATACCAGCTGAGTGAGCTTGAATTTACTCGCTGGTTACTGTTTTTCTTCATTCGCCTCAAGCTATTTCGGCGTATTGATTCTTCAAAATGGAAGGCAAGGTCTTTGACGTCCGTTTGATTCCAGAATTCAGCGCGCCCAACGGATATGCCCATTGTTGAATGGATAGAAAATGGAATTGGTCTGCGAACTTTGTGCCATGGACAAGATCGAGCGCATCTTGCCTTTACGACTTCGAGGCGGTGCCCTTGCTGTATATAGACAACTCAGTGGAGAGCAGAGGGCAGACGCGGAACAAATTAAACGGGCCCTTATGACTGCATACGCGACTGACAGATTTAATGCGTTCGACCAATTTATGGGACGGCGTCTTCGCCCTGGGGAAACTGTGGATGAATTCTGGCTGAAATGCATCGTTTGGCGCGGCTAGTAGGAGAACCGCTACCTGATCGGTGGATGGCATGTGCATTTGTCAGGACTGCCACATCATGTTAGGCAGCTTCTCAAAGCTTCTTCCAGGATGGACGACATGAATCTAGAACAGATTCTGACCCGAGCAAGGGCTATTATGACGGATGACGAAGGGTGCCAGGTATTGGCCGCCGCATCCGTAGAGCTAACGCGCTCAGAAGCTGAGGTTCCCCTGCCAAACCTGTTAGCAGAACGATTACCTGCTACAAGTGCTCTGGACCCAACCATATGGCGAAGGATTGTACACAAGGACGTCAGGAGAGGTCAAACAGAACGCAGAGGTCTGGTCGCGACAAGCGGTGTTTTCGATGCAACGGCATTGGACACATTTCCTCAGAATGCCAGGAAACGCCCAAGGGGAGAAGGCGTCAGCGCCAGCCTTCTCCCGAGCAAGTAAAAAACCCGGAAGTTACCCACCGTACAAGTATTTGTAGATGGAGTAGAGTGCACAGCTCTAGTGGATTCAGGATGCTCACAGACGCTGGTGAGCAAGACTGTGTGTCGCTGCTGGAGGCAGGAAGAGGTGGGAGTGTTGACTGCCGACGGAAGACCCTGAAGTGCCGTGGATACGGTAAAATTAAGTTGGGCGTCGAGCATATTCAGCCCGTGACTGTTGAGGTTCTGGTCGTGGAAGGGCAGTTGCTAGGATTCGATCTTCTTCTCGGGATTGATGCAATCAAAGTGCTCGGAGGTGTTTACTTGACCGAATCAGGCGAAGCTCGTTTCGAAACCTGATCACATGTGCCGCCATTGTTATCAACAAGCCTGACTTTAGAGTGACGTTTAACCCGAGCACAAAAAACGTGGACTGCATTGTGGAAGTGGGCGAGTGGTTATTCACCCAGCAAGTTGGTCAATAAAGTACAGGAGTACACAGTACCTGGCCACGTCCGGGATGCATACGATGAAGAACTAGCACGGTGGCAGCGAGACGGATGGCTACTGCCATATCCTGAGAAAGAGCTTGGCCCCCCAAGGGATTAATTCCCTTAATGGCGGTCGTACAAGAACACAAACAGAAGGTCCGACCGGTACTTGACTATCGGGAGTTGAACGGCTTTGTAGACGCATTCACGGCTGACGCAGAGGTGTGCGCAGAAATTACGAGAATGGCGACGACAAGGAGCTGACGTATCGCTGTTGGATTTGAGAAATGCGTACCTACAGATTCACATTGACAAATCGCTATGGCCGTTTCAAACAGTGGTCATTAAGGGCAAGCGGTTTTGCCTTACGCGTTTGGGTTTTGGCCTGAATGTGGCACCACTTGTCATGAAGTCAGTGATCGACATGATAACGTCCCAGGATCAGGACATTAAGAGTGCCACGTCGGCATACGTCGACGATATCTTCATAAATGAAGGCCTAGTTTCTGCAGCGCGCGTAAGACAGCACTTTGCAGATTACGGGCTAGTCTGTAAAGATCCGGAGCGATTGAGAGACGGAACTAAGGTCCTGGGTCTGCAAGTCTGGGAAGAAAGCAACTCCTTCGATGGAAGCGGGGAGGTCAGGTTCCAGAAATTGCTCAAAGTTGACCCGCCGAAGCGTATTTTCCTTGTGCAGGAAACTTGTGGGTCATTTCCTGTGTGCGGTTGGCTTAGGGTGGCAACTGCATTTATTAAACGTTATGCAAGTACACTAACCAAAGGATGGGACGACGAGATAAAGGATGCCCCTCTTGGACGTATGCTGGAGGAAACAGTGGCCAGAGTGCGGAATCAGATCCTGTCGGCGGAGACTGGTGTGTGAACGGCAATGAAATGACAGTTTGGGTGGATGCAAGCTCCGTGGCCACGGGAGTAGCACTAGAGGTGAATGGGAGCGTCGTGGAAGATGCTTGCTGGTTGCGTCCAACCAATGATGCCAAACACATTAATCTTGCTGAGCTTGATGCGGTAATCAAGGGCGTGAATCTTGCCCTGCAGTGGCAGGCACCAGTTATGCATGTGGTCACCGATTCAGCATGTAAATCGGTGGGTGTCTGACACCCTGACAGGAAGGACGCGCGTGAACACGAAGGCAGCGGGTGAAATGCTGATGAGGCGGCGCTTAGAGACACTGCGAGCTTTGGTGGAGGAGTACGCACTGACTATGACTGTGACGTTGGTGAAGTCTTGTCAGAACCGCGCTGACAGCCTCACCAGAGTGCCGCAACGCTGGTTGGAGATGCACAAGAAAGGAGGAGAACCGGTGCAAGTGAGTTGTGTCACCGCAACGAGCCAGTTGAGCAAACGTCAGGTGACCCACATCCACCAGCAGAGTGGGCACCCAGGTGTTAAAAAGAACAATGTACTTTGCTAGGACTGTAGATCCAACGGTGTCTAAAGAACTGGTGAAATCTGTCGTTAGAACCTGTGAAGCCTGCCAATCGATCGATCCAGCACCAGTGCATTGGAAGAAAGGAAATTTGAGGTGAGAAAAAACTGGAGCAGGTTAGCAATGGACGTAACCCATTGCAATGGTAGCCATTTTCTTACGCTCATTGACTGTGGTCCCTCCTGTTTTGCAGTATGGCGGCCACTGAGACGGCAAGACTCTGCTGGTGTCATTCGGCAGCTAGAGACAGTCTTCTACGAACGAGGCCCGCCGACCGAAATACTGACTGACAATGACACCACGTTCACTTGCAGACAATTTAGGGAATTTGTGAACAGCTGGGGCGTGCATTTGAGGTTCCGGTGCGCTTACGTGCCGTCTGAAATGGCATTGTGGAACGCAACCACAGAAGCGTCAAAACCATAGCGGCCAGAAAAATTGTTCAGTCTTGGAAGCGGTTTACTGGCATAACGTCACACCTAAGGACAACCTTTCACCTTCCACGGCACCGGCTGATGTACTGCACACATACCACGTCCGGGTGAGAGGCATCGACGCGACGCCCCCGCCTGAATCACAAATAACCGAAGGGGAATACAAGGAAGGGGACATTGTCTGGGTTAAGACTCCACGTGGTAAATGCACGACCAAATTTGGAACCGGACGTGACCGAGGTGGTGAGTCAGCAGTCAGTGCGGGTCGATGGAACACCTCGTCATGTTAGAGACCTGCGCCATTTTTTTTGGGCTCAAATCCCACAACTGACGAAGAAGACACGGAGGATAGTGAACAGCCAATATACATAGAGTTGGATTCAACAAACCAATCACCCGATAGTGGTAGTTTGCCAATAGATCGGGACGTGTCTAATGAGAGCTCCTCTGATGAAGAAGTTCAACCAATCCCCTTCGGAGGAGCACCCGGAACAAAAGACCGTATCCTCACTGTCATCTGTGTGATCAGGAGATCAGGGGGAGTGTGGCGGACATGAGACAGAACCTGGGACGAGCACAACTAGTCGCGACTTGCCTTGTCCCCCGCCAAAAAAGGGCCCGTATTTGCTTAGCATGTAAAGCTACTGCAGTTGAAATGAGGAGAAAAAAAAGCACTTACCGCTCTGCCGTAATCCATCCTCGGCCAGATAACATAAAGAATGAGGGGACTGGCATCGCATTTTATCCAATAAGGACGCAATGCATTATGGGACATGGACGCAATGAATTATGGGATCACAGGAAGATGCAAGGGATTATGGGTACATGAACAACTATAAAACAACTACTTTTTTCCAAGTCGGCGAGTTCTTCGAGGGACGTTCACGGTTGACGGCTAGAACGGGCAGTTAGTGTGATTTGGAGACAGAACTCAAGAAGGAACGACTCAAGTTTGAAATACCAGCTGAGTGAGCTTGAATTTACTCGCTGGTTACTGTTTTCTTCATTCGCCTCAGATGCATATTTTGATCAATTTTAAGTAGGGAAATCCACTATTTGACTAAGAGACTAAGCAACAGAAAATTCAAAGTTTGAATACCAGCTACATTAGTAACATTAGAATGTTAAGCCACTTGACATGATGAGCATTAAAATCTCCAAACACAAAAATATTTGCAAATGGATATAGATAGATAAATAGATAGATAGATAGAGAGAGAGAGAGAGAGAGAGAGAGAGAGAGAGAGAGAGAGATTTCTATAGTTTCTGAAATTCTATCTAATATATTACAATCCTGAGAAGAAGGAGAGCAATCAAGGAAAAAGCGATAGCTAATAGAGTGCAATAATGAAAGTTGAAAGTACATGAAATAATCATCAGGTAACTCAAGACAATTTCTTTGCCATTGGAAGATTTTTCCAGATATAAATACCTAGGCATATGTATGCTAGAATATTTTCAACAAAGAGGAAGATAGCCTGGAAAAGAGAATTCATTGGTAGCAATGGAAGAATTTAAGTTAGTTTCACAAAGTGTGAAGATATGAGGAGAATGTTTCCCTATAGATTGAACTTTTAACCTCTTTCCTATCAAGGAAACTGCTTTTATAGCTGAACTGTGCCTTTATCAATTCAGTAAGAAAAAACAAAAAAAATGTTTAAAGTAATAAGAAATAATAATATATAATAATATATGTTTAAAGTAATAAGAAATAATGTCAGATAAAAAATTCATTCATATATATATATATATATATATATATATATATATATATATATATACAACAAAGGTGTCTCAATCAGCCAGCTACATCTTAAAATTTCATGTGTGCTTAAACATCCAATCTTTTAGTTAGCTGTAAATAATATTTGCTCTGCTATAAAGTGTTGAGCATTTTGTATCTCCCTCAATGTCCTTTTTTTTCTCCTCCTTAGTGAATATTTTACTTATTAAATTAAATATCTATCTATCTATCTATCTATCTATCTATCTATATATATATATATATATATATATATATATATATATATATATATATATATATATATAAAGAGAGAGAGAGAGAGAGAGAGAGAGAGAGAGAAAGAAAGAGATAATGTGTGTGTGTATATGTGTTCATAGATAGATAATAGGGATATATATATATATATATATATATATAGAGAGAGAGAGAGAGAGAGAGAAAGAGAGTGAGATAATGTGTGTGTGTATGTGTGTGTGCATAGATAGATAACAGGGATATATATCTATATCTCTCTCTCTCTCTATATATATATTCCTTTATTATAATTTTATCATATAGACAAAACCATTTTACTCACTGCAAAGATGCAACTTGGTTTCAGTGCATTTCAACTGCACTTCGACGGGTGAGAATCGAAAATGGTTATGAACAATCCTGCTTGTAAGCAAGCCGTGTGTGAAACGTCACTTACTTTTTCCATTTGTTCGAGAAGAAAAATATACATTAAAAAAAAAAAGAAGGTGATGGAGTGAAACAATGTTGCTTGTTGATAGCAGTTTGGTGAGGAATGGATTGGGTGTTTAATGTTGACTGGTCTGAGGAAATTTTCCTGCTGATAAACACTGGTCAAAAATTAATAAACAACAAAATCCAAAATTACCTCATGTGGTGAATAACCTATTTTAGTAGATGAAGATATTGGCTGTCTGTCTTATCAACCCCAGTTTGAACTGAGTACATGTCTATACAGTTAGGAAAAGCAGTAAGTAGAATTTAACTGTGAAAGCTAAAAAGAAAAAAACAACCTGTCGATAAACTAATACAGAATTTATCCATTTCAATGTTTCAGTCAGACGAAAGGCATGAGACAGGGGTCAGGGGAGGGTGGAATGTACTTGTCTTAAAGGGAAGAAGTTTTATAAAATTAAACCCAAATATTAACCTTGAGATATTAATATGAAATAGGCTATTCCCCATATGAAGTAATTTTGGATTTTATTGTTTATTAATTATATTGCTCTGTAATAATAAATACATTGAGCTCTTTTTTTGTGGATCAGTTATAATATTTCATATTACTAGGTATCCACTTGGATTATATACCAACAGATTTTTTACCTTTACTATCATGCCCTTATGAGAAACAGTTTTGAAAAAGTTAAAGTAGTAGACATTAATATTTGATTTTATTCAATTATACTGATCAAGGAACAATGTTAACAATGCAAATAGTTTTGCAAACAGGGTTTGTTTTGAATGTGTCTATCCTCCATGGCAAAGAGAATTTTGGCTTAAGACCTTTGATGTGTATCCACATTCATGCTCAATGCTGATTGGTCCATTTCTAACAAAAGGAGAGAGTGTAAATAAAGCAGGGAATTTTGGCGTATTAAAGATAAAAGAAATCATTAACATTTTCTTTCTTTTGTAAATGTGGTCAGGTTGTAAAACTGGTTCCTGTCAGAATATAAACAAGAATTTTGTTATTGGCAGCATCAGTGAAGTATGCATGATTTGTAAATGAGTGGAGAGGGGGCTAAGTATTTTGTAGTTAAAAAAGAGTTTTTGGCATGTTTCTTTGTTTTTTCTTTTTCCTGTTTTTTAATATATGAATTAATCTTGAATAAAATCTATATTTCTTAAAGCAGAAATAGAAATCTTTTTGTTTTTACTTATTTGATGTTTACTGTATCTGACGGCACATAAGACCCATGATTATATTATGAAAGCCAAAAGTACTCAAAAGTATTGGACAATTTATATTTAAACTTTCACTGGGAATTAAGAAAATGTGTTGAAATTTTTTAAAAAATCTGGTGTAGTTATAAAATAAGCACTGCAATCAGAAAGAATCATATTAAAAAAAAATCTTTTTTCATACTAGTATAGATTCCAAATCATGAATCTATAGTGGTATCGCACTACAAGGTTAAAATGAACAATTGATTTACCCATATCAAGAAGATTAATGAAGAATGATAATGATTAGGGAACACACAGGTAATTTTAACAAAACAAGATAAATTTATTATTTAAAAATAAATTTACATGCTTGAAATTATGTTAGTTGCTTGTTTCAGGAAAATAAATCAGAAATTTTTAAAGTCAGTAGTTTTAACAAATTGTCATGAGGAGGAAATGTTCATACAACAGATTAAATGATCAGATAAAAAATAATATTAAAAAATGTTTAAAACAAAGGTAAGAGAGTTTGTTAATCACAGAAGTGATATATGGTTGGCAAACATTCTGAAGTAGACAAAGAAATAGTTTGAAATACTTAGCTTTCTTAGAGTGTTGTGAGAAAATTCTTTGAAGTGCCATGTACTTGGTTAAAAGCCAGTAATATAATTGACAAATAATTTGACACTGGCAATGACTTTAGTACTGGACATGATGAACAGAAATCAAACCTTTCACATGACTCCAGACACTCTTATTAATTTAATTTTTCTCCTCATTTTATATCAAAAGGAATTTACATAGGCTCACTATTTTCTTTTTGGCTAATTTTTGTGAAGGCAACATTTTCATTGGTCCAAAAAATTTCATATAGACTCACAAATTTATTTTCACTTTCTTCTTAGCTTACCAGCCAATCTTGTTGAAAGCAAGGTTTTCATTGGTGCAAAGAAAATTTCACATAGGCTTGTGAATTCCTTTCTGTCTTTTTCATTAGTTCTCCAAACTTGAAGGGAATGGCTAAAGGAAGTTATTATTACCTTGCACTCATTATGAGTCTAAAAACAAAGTTTTTTATTAAATTTCATAAAAGTTAATAGGGCTTCCATTTTGCTATCTATTGTAAATTGATCCCCCTATGAAAGTCAATACAAAATATGTTTGTATCAAGTGATTTCTTAAAATAAAAAAAAAATTAAAAACAAATTTGAAATTCATAATCTAGAGTGCTTTTTTCATATGTTACTATCAATTAAGCACTCCAGATTATGAATTGAAGAAAAAAATTAAACTTTTTAAACTTTAAGAAATCATGTTGGATGAGCATATTTGTTTTGACTACCATAGTAGGATCAATTTACAATGAATTTAGATAGCAAACTGGATGCCATATTGACTTTTATAAAATGTAATAGAAAAGGATTTTACATCTGTGATCTCAGGGCTGTAGCAGCCGGGGGTGGAGGGTGCTTGGCTCCTCCAAATGTTTACCAATTGTAGTATTTTTACAGGGTTTGTTTTAACAAAATGTAATATAGAGAAAAAAAACTACCAAAGCAAGGAAAAATGAAAGAAGTTTGTTATTTGTGACACAGACAGTACTCTATTATTTCAAACCAATGTCCTGAAGGAAATGCACACACACACACACACACACACACACACACACACACACACACACACACACACACACACACACACACACACACACACTATTGCTAAGACATAAATGTTTTTTTTCTTTTTTTCAGGTGTCTGTACACATGCAAAAATAATTTTTTATTTCTCTTCTTTTGTTTTCTTGTCTTTTACATAAAAATGTATGTACAAAAAATTATCCATGTGTTTAAATTCATTTCATTTGAAAATATTCATTTCACTTACCACCTCAGCTTTAAGAAGTCATAACTCCTTCTGCTACAAAATTGATGACTAAAAGCAACCTTGTCCATTACAACCTTGTAACATGACATTGCTACAAATAAACCAATGTCTTCAATTAAATTTACTGCATAAAGTACGTGATTAGTTGAACACTGGAAAAAAAAGTTCAAAATACTTCGTTAAAAAAACTGGCAGATAAAAATTTGTTATATAGGAATAAAGTGTTGCTACCAACACTGGAGTTTGAACACAGATCACCAGTGAGCAAACACAGGTGATTCCATTTTGAATAAGTAGATCATGTGATCTAAAAGGAAATATATATATGGGAGTTAGCATGACATCTGATTGATTACTCTTTTTACTCTATCCTTTATTACTATAGGGATCATTATTCTCTATACGGATTACTATTCAGTGGTTACTTTTCGAGTGAGTATTATTGAGCAAGTACTATTAGTGTAAGTGTTATTCAAAGGCGTCTGACACCAATATTGTTCAATGACATTACTATAGCTGTATTTGTGATTACAAAGTCTCTCCTATAATGAACATTACAAAAGTGGCAACGAGTATTTGTTGACATTACAAAAGTGGCAATGAGTGTTCGTTGACATCACAAAAAATTTGAAACAAAAATTTGAGTCTGTTAAAACCTTTAGCACTGTGTAGGTGACTATTTTCATCAAACAAAATGTTAGTCTAGCCAATGCAAGCTGAATTTCAATTTTTTGGTTGTGTAGTCATATCCTTCTATGGTAACACCTAAAACAATCTTGACTGAAATTGAGAGCTAGGCTATTGCAATTTCAAATAGATAGAACTAATATATAAAACACTATATTTGGAGGAGATTATGCAGTAAAAGGAGAAGTAATATTTATAAAGGATGCAGAGTACTAAATGTTAACATAGCTCAAAATATACAACAGCTTCAAATAAAGTATATGTTTAACTTTGCCCAGTAGAAAATGGCCACAAACTACATGAAAAGTGCTGTAGAAGCATGAAAAAATCGATTATTTTCACTATCGATGGGAGTTGGGAAATGCAAAGTCAGTCTTAGCCTTCCCGCTAACTTGGAGCATGTGCATGTAAATTTTGGTGCAAATCTGTTGAAAATTGATTGTGGCTGTGCATTCATCACACACACACACACACGCACACACGCACACACACACACACACACACACACACACACACACACACACACACACACACACACACATCCTGCCTTTTATAGATAGAGATATATGTTCTGTTATTTCAATACACTTGTTCAGCCTACCTTCTTTCTGTGTCTTTCTTTCTGGCTTCTAATAGGCCACAACATAAACTCATTTAGAATAAAAAACATTCACAGCATTTAACATCACTGAAATATGAATTAAAATTAATTTTTGATTAAAACATTGAATGCAAATGAAAAATACTTCCAAATATTTGAACATCTAAGATGACGAGTAATCCATTAATATAGACAAAATTTGATTATAAAATAGAGAGGAAAAAAAAGGAGCTTATCAGATAGTCATTTAGAATAAAGAGGATTCACAGCATTTAACATCACTGAAATAAAATTAATTTTTGATTAAAACCTTGAATTGGGTATTGAATGTAAATGAAAAATAGTTCCAAATATTTGAACATCTAAAGCAATGAGAATTAAAAGTCAAAATGGAGCTTTTGATCATGCATCTGCAAAGACTTTAACTCAAAGCATTTGATCTTGGACAAAAGCTCAAAATAAAATGGAAAGCTGTTGCTAAATCTGATTAATATCTGTCAATAAGAAGTCAACTGAAATATGATTTGTACTTGATAAAAAACTGACTAAGAAGAATGGCATGCAATCAGCTGAGAGTCTAAACGTCTTCCTTTGATAGTAACATCAGAAGTTGTTGCTTGTGTATATTATTTAGAAGCTTTTTTATTTATATCTATATTTATTATATTTATATTTATTATAATATATTTATATTTAAATATATCTTATATTTAGAAGCTGATACTTGTGTATATTTTATAGCAGCATATGTTAATGCTGACAAACAGGTAATGTGTGAGAAAAACTATCACAAAGATAAGAAACATTAAACTAAAAATAGACTTTTTTTTAATCTTGTGACAAAATTGTAGAATTTTGCTGTATCATCGTTACTGGATAGAGCGATAGGTCACAGTTCAGTAGCATGCAGAAGGTGGGGGCAGACAGTATGGCAGCTCTGGGTATCCATATAGGGAAAGCATCTAATCTTCTTTCTTTTTATGTGCCATGTCCTTTCAGGATGTAGGCAATTATGGATCACCACCTCCCTCTATCCCTTGCAGCTCTCAACAAATTCCTTCCCTCTGCTTCCTCCCCCAGATCATGTCCTGTCATCCTCTTGCTTAAGCCTGCTAAGTATGTCACGCATTGTTTTTCCTTGTCTCTCTTTCCCTCTATTTGACCTGTGAGTATTTGATTCTCCAGGCCCTCCTTTCTCATTATGTGTCCCAGAAACGTCAGCTGCCTTTTCCTAATGTTAAGTATAAGCTTCTTCCTTGTTTGCAACCTCTCTAAGACCTCATTGTTGCACACACGCTTGGTCCATGATATCCTTCTGTAGAACCACATCTCTGTCTCCTCAAGTTTCTTCTTCATCTTTGAGGAAATCGCTCTACATTCACTGCCGTAGAAAAGGACAGATGTCATGTAACAGTTCAGTATTCTTTTCTTTGTTACCAAAAAGAGTGAAATAAAAATGTAGTTTATATTTAATCTAAATAAAGTATTTATTTCATGTTTCAGCTGTTTTTTACATATTTAAAATATTTTCCTCTCTCACATTTCTCAGTATTAGACACCACTACTTGAGTCTTAGGGGCATAAAATCAAGGAGTTGGCCGGGGCATCACCAAACATCACCATGTCACTGTCACAGTCAAATATATTAGAAAAAAATCTCTTTATTTAATTTATTTTATGTAAGAAGGATATTGTTTTGGTTAGTATTATCATAACGTATCAGTTGCTGAAAGCTCCTGAAACAAGCCATTTTCTTTTAAACTCTGTTAGCACTTTTTTTTTTAAGCAAATCACCCCAAGCAAGGCGGAAGTGCCACTAGCATGCAAAGGGTTACAGAGAGTGACAGTAAAGAGGAGTATTTGGGAAAAGGATAAAGAAAAGGATAGAGATCAAGATCAAGGAATCAGAATATGTCGATTGATTTTACATTTGAATATATTGAAGATTATAGCTATCAGGGAAGCAAGTGATAGGAAGGGAGTTCCACTGATGGGAGGTGCAAGATAAAAGAAGCTGTTGGAGTAGAAGAGATGGCTACATTTGGTCATTTTGACAGTGAAAGGGTGGGACCAAGATGCCAACCTAGTAGCATGCTTAAATTCATGCAGTTTGGGAACCAGTGAAATTTGCTTGTCGGAGTAGTACTGCCATGAAAGTACTTGTAGAAAAGACAGAGGGAAGCCACAGCATGTCTGTGAGATAGTGTTGTAGAGTAGTTTTCACAGTGGAGGCTTGTATTTCACTAAGTCGGTCCTAAAAGGGTTCGACATACAAAACGTTAGGAACTTGAAATAATAGTTAATGATGCAGCAATCTAATTGTGGTGGTTGATACTTTAATGTCCGACATCGACTGACTCAGCAACTCCACTGAGCCCCCTGGCGACTGCTACTACTACTACTTATTATATCTGGGAGAGTCTATTTACAATAGAATAGATATGTTCCGGTATAACAGATAGCGACTGCAAATGGGATGACAGATCAGGACCAACCATATTGCATATCCGTCTCTGGATTTTGTTGAGGACCTTGAGATGAACAGCAGGATCACCAGACTTTCATTAAAGTTTTAAACAGCTACTTGAAAGAGAAGTTTTTTTAATAACACATGTTTTTTTCAGGAGACATTGGTGATATAATAACTATTTCTGGTGTAGTAATATAATCTGTATTACAAAAAAAACAGCTGATTCTCCGTCCATCATACACTGTATATGACTTTGCATACATCTATGTAATGTTTATATATATTATATATTATATATATTATATATGTGTATGTCTGCGTTTCACATGAGTGACTTACATGTGCTTGTGCCATTTAATGGATACAGAAGCACACACCTATATACACACAATTTGACTAAGTTTGAAATAAAACATAGGAATAATATATTCCCTTCCTACTCAGTCTGGACAAACCTACCCTGGGTTGAACAATAAAATCATAAAGCTGGAGACAAAAAAAAACGTAGTTAGGAATTACTTGGTAATAAATACAGATTTTCTTTTTAGATTTCTTTATTTATAATTTTGTAAAAATATTTTTATGTCTGTCATTGAATTAAAACACACACACACACACACACACACACACACACACACACACACACACACACATATATGCACAATTTCAATGAAATTGAAATGGACATTTGTGTGGGGAAGCAAGAAATCAGAAAGGAGTTCCACAGGTGAGAAGTGCTAGAAAAGAAACTATTAGACTAGAAGTAGCAGTTGCATCTACAATAAAATGGTGAGACCTAATTGCCAATTTAGTAGCACGTCTAAAATCATATAGTTGAGGCACTAGTGAAAAAGCTCATCAGAACAGCTGTGTTGAAAATATTTGTAGAAAAACAGAAGGAAGCTACATGAGAAAGTGAGTGAAGTTGA
The DNA here is from genome assembly GCA_903632075.3 of Acanthosepion pharaonis. Lineage (NCBI taxonomy): Eukaryota > Metazoa > Mollusca > Cephalopoda > Sepiida > Sepiidae > Acanthosepion > Acanthosepion pharaonis. The sequence goes on along the minus strand of CAHIKZ030003054.1, from coordinate 249,919 downwards.
GATGCCAGATCAAGATCGATGATATTACAGACCCTTCTTTGAATTTTGTCAAGAATCTTGAGATATAAAGCAGGAGCACCACACCAGGAATATTTAATGTGTGAATGAATGGCAGAGTTATAAATATGCAAAATGGTTTCTGATGAGAAAAATAAAGGATGAAAAAGCAATTGTTATGATATACCAAAAATTTGAAATGTTGAGAACAAGAGTAAAATATCCAAATTTAGAAAATAAAATTATCCAATACACATTTCATTTAAAAAAAAACATTTTTATAGCACCAAATGATGAAATCATAGGTATCAGTTAATTAATTTGGCTCATCTTAATAGAATTATATTTATGTAAAATATAGCCACAAAATTATTAAAACATTATGTTTTTTTAATAGTCACACATTATTTATTAGGGCTCAATATAAACCTTTCCAAAACAGATCTATGATCTGGAATTGGCATGAAAACTCACATCCCTTTCTCCCTTGGGAAGCCCATTTTTCCATATCCACTGTAATCTTTGAGCTTTAAGGGCTCTTTGGTTGGCAAAAGAACAAACTTGCCCTCTCTAATTTTTTACTGATATATTTGCTATTTACATTAGTAATATTAGTAACAGTAATATTATCTTGAATTTTTCTTAGACTAGAATTTTTTGCAACATGCTGAAATGTGTTGAAATTTTCACCACATTTAGCATTGTTGAAGTTATTGCTAACATTGAGATTTACAAACTCTATGTTTTGTTCAATTTTGCAAACCAATCAATGAAATTTGAATAAGCTGATTTGTTTGGAAAAATTCTTTCACAAAAACCCTACTTCATGGTTTAATAATTTCTTAAATTTAATTTAATTTTATAGGACTTCATGGTGAACAATATTTTTTAAGAAAATTTCTTTTTTCCTTTCTGATAGTAAAGAATAAATTCTTAGGATTTCTTACTCTTGAGGATGCAACATACAACTGGTCATCTGTAAATATTTCTTTCTGGAGCCAAATTCAAAATTTTTAAGCATTTTGCCTTGTGATTTGTTTATAGTTCTCACAGATGCACAGCAAACTGGGAAATGGATTCTTGTATATAAAAACTTAAAGAAAGATATGCAAAAACCAATATTGCATTTTTATTAAATAAATATTTGTTATATAGGGGAGAGGCAGAAAGAGGTTGGAGAAAAAGTTTGAGAACAATGAAAGGCATTAAACCTCTTCAGTTCAGGGAGGTGTAGTGGATTGGTAAATAGAATTGTACCTATTTGCATATACTAAGTACAAGAAATATGAAGTGTACAGTAAAGTAAGAGACAAGCAGAAGTTGACTACTGTGTGTCATAGAACAACACAATACTACAAAGATGAAAGAAATACTAGACAAAAATTAACAATAGTTGATAATGTTTTCTGTTATAAAAGCTTCAAGATAATGCTACTCCTCTTCATGTATTTTTTTTAATAGCTTATGGTTTGTTGTTTGAAATTAAGAAGGTGTCATGCATTGATAGACAGAAACTAAAAATGTTGAATTGGTTGATAAAATAGACAAACAAGAGACTGAAACAAAATGAGAATTTTTATTTTTATTCTCTTGGGAACTTTTTGTGGAAATAATTTCAAGAATAGTTCCTGAATGAAAGTGCAAATTCAAGAAATGTTCTTAAGAATTTCCGTAAAGAGTGAAGAGAAAATTGAACTTACTCTATTGGTGAATTAAAGAGTGATTGTGGTGTATTATCTAAGCCATGTGAGATTATTGCACAGAGCACTAATTTTAGCATCCTATCACAACCTCCACCCAATGTGAAAGAGAGAGGGCTAACTTCTTGGGATTCACAGCAGGTATGTTAACAGTTTTTGTTTTTTTTATATATGCCCAAAACCTGAAAAGAGGTTGTTGCTGTTGACAGAGTTAGCAGTGCATGCATATATAGTGAAAAGTTTTAATATCTGCTACAGTTTCTTTTCAGTCAATGATTGTTCCATATTTGTCATTTTATATTCTTCATATGATTCATTTTATTCATATCAAATAAAAACTTTCAATTTAATTATGAGTTTTTATACACCTGAAGTGTAATTGTGATCTTTAAGAGAATAATTATTTTTTCACAGTTAAAGGTGGGAAGATTTCTGAATATCTTCTTGAAAAATCCAGAGTTGTCTTCCAGAATCCAGACGAACAAAACTTCCACATATTTTACTATATGCTAGCTGGACTTTCAGATGAGAATAAAAAAGCATTGCTCTTAACAGATACAAAAGAGTTCAGGTAAGAGATTTTTAACCTGTAGTTTATGCAGAGTATAATTTTAAAGTCACACATTGGCCAAAATTAAACTTAAAATCTTATGACAACCACACTGTTTTAATGTTGGGAACATACTTTTTCCATCATTTTTATCATTTTACCTATTAATACTTCAGCTGTTTCATGAGATATTCATCAATTTAAGTCGACTATCATCACATATATTTAAAAAACACTAAATGCATAGAACATGTTTTGTGCATTACAAACCAATGGATACTGGCTTATATATATATATATATATATATGTATTAGACATTTTTTTTTATGTTTAACATTCTTTTTATAGATACAAGTATTTTAGTAAATGCTCTGTTTATAATAAACAGTATTAAATAACATTTACCGGCCTGAATGTCTGAGAAATTTTCATAGAAAATATTCGTCCTTTGACAGGATTCGAACCTGCATCCTATACGGAACCGTCATTTAGCTTGACGTGCCTAACCTCTTGGCCACAAAGGATCATTCGGTTGGCAAGGTCAAATTTACTGCTTATAAACTTCAATCTTCCATGAATCTCGTACATTCATAACTGCTCATGGTGTATCAAATGTAAACGAATTACGTCATACATTAAGAAATGGACAAAGTCCGACAATTTATTAAATACATTTTTTTATGAATCTTGTACATTTTCACACATCGTATTTAGAAAAAATATACATATGCCACTGTAAACTATGATATTGGATGTGCAATTCAATATTTCAGCCAAGGCTGTTGCATTTGCTTTTGCACAATTACCCTTGGAAAATGTATGAATCCAATTCTCCTTTCCTCATCTGCTATCGATCAATTAATAGAGCAGACTCTGTAGCCTTGGTTGGCATCCAGTCTATGAGAAGGACAGCTATACTTCTCAATGAATCTATTTATACAACATATAAACAAAGATATTGCATGTGACTAGAGCACCATTTAAATGCTTTATTACGATTATCAGGTATTCAAATAAGATCAGTAGAGTTGATTAAACAGCATCTTCAAAAACTTCCACTTGTAGCAGATATACAGAATCCTTAGTAATATTTTTGTGGTAAGGTTACTTGTAAATTATAATTTCCATATAAATATAATGATAATATTAGTGACATAAACAACTATTAAATTAAAATTACCACATTTTCTTATGTACAATCAAAATTTTTTTATATTTATATAGTTTCATGTGATTAAAGTGAAAATTCCTTAGGAAAACAATAGAATTTAAAGTAAAAGTGTTTAACAACTCCATCAGAATTATATTCAGTTTATCATTGAATTTTAAAATTAAAATAATTATTATATATGTAATTTATCAAGTTTTTTGTGGAATAAAGTGTACTAAATACAATTTTAGTTACTTAAAATCATATAGTTTTAATTGCTTTATGAAATAAAGTGTGATAATATAGTTTTAATGGCTTAAAATGAAAAATATAATTTTAATGACTTTTTATAGATTAAAGTGTGATGAATATAATGTATATGCTTGAGTATAATGAAAGATTTTATGATCAGTTTTTGATGCAAAAAATGGGGGGTCACACTATACGCATGTAATTTTTTGAAGAGGTTAAAATATCATGCATTTTCAGTGAACAGTTGCACTATGCACAGATTTGATTATTTTTTGGAGAAGTTAAAATTAATTAAAAATTCAGTGGTCACACTATAAAAGAAATCAGCTTATACATGAGTATATACAGTAGTTTTAATTGCCTAAAATTGTAAATATAGTTTTGATTGCGTTTTCATGGATTAAAGTGTGATAAATATAGTTTTAATTGGTTATGAATGCAAACAGCAAAATTGATTCATAAAATCTTTTTCTACTGAAGTACATTATTAGTTAGACCTTTAGTGACCAAGTGAAAACTATTTTTGATTTTTCTATTTATTTTCTTTATATTTTATAATATATATATTTACTTATGTCATTTTAGGTATATGCATAACTCTCATGAGATTGTGAAGAATAACATGGAAGTGCTACAAGAAAGGTATCAGAAACTTTGTGATGCTATGGATTGGGTTGGCTTCACTGATCAGGTAAGAAAAGAATGGTACATCTCTTAAAATTTCCTTTAATATATAGTATACAGGAGTTTTACCACTTATGAACAGAATAGGCTGGTGGGGTTTGTTTTTAAGTCCAAATATAAGTATATAATGATAAAGTTATTTATAATATTACTGAACTTATCTCTGAAACTGCCTTACTTGCTGGTACTGCTATTGCTTAAGAAAAATTAAAACTAATTGTTATAATATTTGTATATATTTTCATTGGTGTTTACTAAAACTTGATTGATTCATTTTATTTCTAACACATTTACTTTTTTTGAATTTTACTGCTCACTTTGAACAATTTACATTGCTACTGCTTACCAAGAAAGCTAAAGTCAATTTTTTAATTATAGAAGCTACATATGCTATATTATAGTTTCAAAAATTTAAAAGATCATCAACGTATAATGTGCATTGAAGCAAAGAAGAATTTCTTTAGCAATTAATGGTAACAACTTTTTAAAGGAGATACACGCTGGGCTTTAATTTTTTTCTATGCATGTATGAAAATCATATAACTACAAATAACGCTGTGTTACCACTATCAGAGAAACAACATCTGTATTGTGTTTACAAGGTAATAACAAGCAGCTACAAAAATACCATCTATTGTATGGCAATTGAACTTCTGAATGGAAAATTGGAATTTACTGACAAAGTTTGTAATATGAAAGTTAAGTAGAGAGCAGTTGTATTATAGTTTTTTCTTATTTTAATCATCACCACTCAGACACTGAGTTTTCTCTTGTCATTTTGAATGGCTGCAGTCTTAATAAGATTCATTACTTTGAAGGTATTTTAGGTTTAAAGTTCACTGCAGATCTCAATAAGCATTGAGAATGAATTCAGTGAATTCACAAAAATAGAAAGGGGTGTGACGCAAGGACGTGTTTTTCACTGGATATATTAAACCTATGCAGCGAGGCAATTCTGAGAGAATTGGAGATCCTGCCAGGATTCAGCATTTGCAGTTACAATCTTACCAACATAAGATATGCAGACAATACAGTAGTGATAGTAGACATGGAAAAGAAACAACAAAACCTCCTACAGAAGGTAGCAAGGGAAAGTGAGAAGAAAGAACTAACCATAAACAACAAGAAGACAGAATATATGGTCATCAGTAAAAAGATGAGCCCAAAATGCGATTTGCAGATTGGTGACACTAAAATAAAATATGTGCGGAAGTTTAAATATCTGGAAAGTGTTTTGACAGAGGATGGTATGTGCGATGCTGAGATCTGAAGATGGATTGGGATTGTCAAGGATGCATTCCAAAAACTGGGCAAAGTACTGTGAGAGAGCAGGATTTCTTTGGTGACAAAGAAAATAGTATTGAGCTGCTATGTGACATCTCTTCTTCTATATGGCAGCAAATGTTGGACAGTCTTCTCAAAGATGAAGAAGAGACTTGAGGCAGTGGAGATGTGGTTCTACAGAAGGATGCTAAGGATATAATGGACCAAGTTTGTGAGCAATGATGAGGTTTTGGAAAGGATGCAAACAAGGAAGAAGCTTATACTTAACATAAGGAAGAGGTAAATGAAATTTCTGAGACATAATGAGAAAGGAGGGCCTGGAGAATCTGATACTCATGGGTCGAACAGAGGGAAAAAGAGACAAGGGAAAGCAATGCATGACATATCTGATGAGCTTAAGCAAGTGGATGGCAGAATATGGTCTGGAGGAGTTGGCACAAGCCCAAAACTTATTGAGAGCCACAAGGGATAGGGGGATGTGGAGAGCCATGATCGTCTATGTTCTGAAAGGAAATGGCACATAAAAAGAAAGATATAAAATCTACTGCCAAAGAAGCTCAAAAAAGTTTTTGGTTAATTTGATCCAGGATGTATCTGAGTTTTTCTGTTATACTTTATCTTTACAAAAGTCAGATTAGACAAAAAATGGGGTATTGCCACTATATATGAGCCAGAACTGCTCCATCCTCAATTTCCAGTCTTGAAAATCATTTATTTAGTCTTATGAGGGAAGACTTATTTTCCACTCTGCAGCTACACCCCAAACCTATAACTATTCTATTGCTATTTCTAAGCTTAGATGAGCTCCAATCTCTTTGTTGAATCAACTTTAGAATTGACTGAAAAACTTGAACCTTAAAAGAAAATGCAAGAGTTCAGACATAGGTCAAGATATATATATTGCATATAAGTTGGTGAACCTGATGTAACTGTTCATAGATAATTGTTCAAACCAATTATCCTACTTTGTCTGGTTTAGGTAAATGTTGGGTAAGTGATAGTGAACAAGATGTAACTGCAGATGTAAGGAACTCAAACTCTCTTGGATTGTGGTTAGTTGTCTGTTAAAATCTATTTTCTGTTTAAAGTTAGGGGGCCTGATTTTATATTGGTGGTTGGATTCCAGAGCGAGTTCAGTGCAGCAAATATTGATTGGTCAAAAAAATCATTTATTTTTTTCATATTAACATTTGACTGGTCAGATTTTTAAAAAGTAAGATAGAAAAGAAAACTTTGTGGATGAATGATAATTAGACTTTTCCCTAAGTAGTGAAGTATTCTGCTGCAAATATATTAGTGTCAGTTATAAAGTTGGATTTAAAGATGAAATGATGGAATTTTTTTGCTAACTTCCTTTTATTTATTTATCATTTTCTCATATATTTAAAATCAACAAAGAAGTGGAAAGTATATGAGAAAATATTATATCTCTTAGTGGCTTAAATCTTACTTAATGCAATTGAAATTGTTTTGAATGTCTTAAAGTAATGATTTTCTTTACTTGCAGGAACAACTTGATGTTTTTAAAGCTATGGCTTCTATTCTGTATATTGGCAACACAACCTTTGTAGACAATGGCAATGAGGAACTGTCTGTGGTACAAAATAAGAATTCTATTGAAGCTGCAACAGTAAGTTCACCAAACTTTCATTTGCTTGAGGAGAGACTAATGTTATATCCATTTCCCTTGCTGCACACTTCTGACACCATTTGTTGCTGGTAAAGGAAGGGATTTTTGTTAGTAAGGTTGGGTGTGGGTAATGGGTTGGTGGCTGAGGTCACAATGGTGATGACAAGAGAGGCCTGGACTGGGCTTGTGAAGTACGAGTGGGATGTTGTTGGTAGGGTTGATCTGTGGTAAGGCCTGGTCAGGTGCATTGCCAGTTTGGTTGACTGAGTTCACAGTGTTAACAATGAGAGAGGCCTGGAGTGGATAATGAAGTTTGATCAAGCAGAATATCTTTGTTAGGTTCTGGTCAAATGGGAGATCAAATGAAAACATGGTCACGGTGGTGATGATGAGAGAGAGCTGGCATGTAATAGTGAAGCCATTTCGATTTTAGAAATTACAGTGATGACAATAAGAGTGGTCTGGTGATGACAGTTGGCCTGTCAGCCACATTCTGTGTGCGAAGAGTTGGGAGAAGTCAGGAATCTGGTTGCTGCTACATTGGTTTGACCGTGGTCACAGTGGCAATGATGAGAGGGGTGGTCATGGTGGTGATGACGTCATTGCAATGATAATGCATTTTGAAAATTAAATAAAGAAGGCTGGAGAATAGATAAGCCCAAACGTTGTTATAACAAATGAAAATGCCTTATCAAATTTAGTGATAGTATTTTTTTTGCACTGAGGAGGCAGAGTGGAGTAAGAGGAGGCACAGTGGAGTAATGGATTGTGGCTCGGATTGAGGAATTGGAGAGCTGAGTTCGAATTCCCGCTGAATCCATTACATTCACTTATGTGCTAAAATCCTTGGGAAAGTTATAAATCCTCTTCTTCTCTCCCCATCTATGGGTAAATAGCAGGACAGACCGGGTTTTATAGCCTTGGATGGCAACTGGTCTATCACAGAAAGAAATGGCAATCTACTGCAGGAAAAAATCTGTCTCGTCAGTCATGTATCGAAAGAAATATGATTGTCTAAGTGTATATCATGCATGGCACATAACTGACTGATTTTTACACTTACACATGAATTTAATCTTATAAATTCATATATATATATTTTTTTATTTTTGCTTGCAGACTTTATTGTCCATCAATTATAAAGAAGTGATGCATGCACTAACATCCTTAAATGTATTTGCTGCTGGAGAAATGGTAAAAAGGAATTACACAATGGAAAAAGCTGAAGGTAAAAAGGAATTGTTTTTTTTAATCATTTCATCTCAAGAAAAGTAATAAAGCTACTAAGATGCAACAGGTTACTGAGTATGGAAAAATAAGGAGAAAAAGAAAACATTATTAATGAGAGAAAGCAAAAAGAACAGGAATTAAGTATGGTATAAACATTAGAGTAAGTTATTAAATAATACATGGAGGTATGATCTAATCATTATTGAAATGTATGACATAATACTTGGCAGTAATACTTGGAGGTATGATATAATTATCAATGAAAAGTATTAGTTAAAAGTATGGCAAAATACTTTGAAGCATAACGTAATCCTTATTGAAATGCATAGCATAATATTTGAGGATATGACATAATAATTGGTGAAAGGTATGGCATAATATTGGAGGTATGATATTATTTGTGAAATGTATTGCATAATATTTGGAGATAATACTTGGAGGTATGATATAATTATCAATGAAAAGTATTAGTAAAAGCAAAAAATACTTTGAAGCATAACGTAATCCTTATTGAAATGCATAGCATAATATTTGGATATGACATAATAATTGGTGAAAGGTATTGCATAATATTTGGAGATAATACTTGGAGGTATGATATAATTATCAATGAAAAGTATTAGTTAAAAGTATGGCAAAATACTTTGAAGCATAACGTAATCCTTATTGAAATGCATAGCATAATATTTGGGGATATGACATAATAATTGGTGAAAGGTATGGCATAATATTTGGAGATAATACTTGGAGGTATGATATAATTATCAATGAAAAGTATTAGTTAAAAGTATGGCAAAATACTTTGAAGCATAACGTAATCCTTATTGAAATGCATAGCATAATATTTGAGGATAACATAATTTGGTGAAAGGTATGGCATAATATTGGAGGTATGATATTATTTGAAATGTATTGCAAATATTTGAGAGATAATACTTGGAGGTATAACTTATTAGTTAGCAGCACAGATAATGGAATCAGTAAACTGAGTTGGGAATTCTTTAGGATGGGAAAAAAAATTTTACTTAAAAAAAGAAATGAACAAAAATATACTGCAAATGTATCCCAAGCTATACTGAATGTTACCAAGAAAGAAAATGAAATAACTGAGTTTAAATTTTAGTTAAGACTGTCTATGTTCAGTTCTCAGTGATACATTTTGGAAAGGTTTGACTCCATTTCTCTCTATCCCTCTGCCAGATATATTGATAGAATGTCTTGTCACTGGCATGCCATGGTAGTTGTCACAAGTATGTAACACCTAGTGATGATTGAATTCACACTAAGTAGTACCAGTAAAACAAACTAATTTACTGATCATTGACCCATGCTGAGGTGCCCAGATATGCTATGATAGTTGATAGAGAAAAAGAGTACAAGATTTAACTAACCTACTCAGGGAGTATCAGAAAAAGCTGTTACCTTTAGTATTAACCTTGACATGGTTAAGTCAATTCTTCTCAAAGCATTGATAAAGTGAATCTGAATGTAAATAACAGTATATTGATTTTTCAGTAAAAATAAATTCAATACATTTAATGCATTTTGTAAGCCATTATTAATTTTTATTTCAGATGCAAGGGATGCCATGGCTAAAGCAATCTATGGTCGACTCTTTGGATGGATTGTCAACAAATTTAACTGCCTGATTGCACCAATAGATCCAGATCATGTAAACTTTAAAGAGATTGGTAAATATAAATTTATCCATGAATGGGTGTAAAAATTAACTAGTTTTATGCTGACACAGGCATCAGAGAATTTGATTCTATCTCATTAGTGTAATGATGTACTTATACGACACTTGTTACACAGATGCAGTTATGATTGGATTACTAGTTTATGCAGCTGCAATGATGGCTTCAATGTGGAACCAGAATCATTGATATACATGCATCACATGTTCTGTATTGATATTGCATATTACTGGGCTTTCAGGAATCAGTTATATTGTGGGGATATTGATTAGCCTCCCATTCAACAATGCTCCACATGTAATAGTCAAGTTAATTTAGGTCTGTTGTGTTAGGGGGTCACATGTTTGGTGTGATGTTGTTATGCAGATTGCTCACCATCTTATCTTGGGTCATGACAATTTTGTGAGCAGTTGCAGAGTCCTGCTGAAACACCTATGTCCTTCCATCCCAGAGAAGGTCTACCGGGGGCTTCACAACTTTTTTCAGCATCTCAGTGTAGCCAGCAGAATTCTACTAAAGACCCTGTTGAAAGAAGTGGGGTGGCATTACAAGTCCATCACTATACACCATCTCTAAAACCATTACAGAAGTGAAAAACTTGGTGTTCATAACATGAGGCATATCAGAAGGATCTACATATAAATAGATTAATTTTTCTGGTTTACTTTTTGATTTTAGTTGAAATATTTTTTCTGAAAAAAAATTTCCTGGGCATGCCAGATTCTTCTGAATGTTTCAACATTTAAAAAATGATTATTTAGTTGAAAGCGAAAGCAATTTACTAAGATGAAAATGTATGGAAAGTACTTTAATCATTAGATCATCCACAGTAAATTTATGTACTTTTCTTATAACATTTCACCTTTCTTGGCAGATCTTCTATTATCACAATGTGGGATAAAAAAGTGATGATGGAGGCATGAATAAAAAGAAAAAAAATGAAATATACCCAAAACATATATTTAATTTTTTTTTTTTAATTTTAAATTCTCTCTTTTGTGTGCATGTACATTTGCATCAACATAAAGATCACTTTAGCCTGATGAAGTTCTAAAGGACAAAACATGTCATGCAAAAAATTTTCCCACTTTGTCATAGTTTTTTCTAAAATTGTTCTTGATACATAAAAAATTATATAATGCTTATATATATATATATATATATATATATATATATATATATATATATATATATAACACTGAAGTCAAGACTCTCAGAGGTGACAGGTTGTTTCATTGCATCCAGCATGAAACAACCTGTTGCCTCTGAGTGTTGACTTCAATGTTCACTTTTATATTTATATTTACATACGCTCTATCTCTGATATTGACACTGTATCCCATAAATATAGCACATCTTAAAACTATATTTCTTCATATATATATATATATATATATATATAAAATCATCAGTCATAGCAATACACTGCACCACTAGTAACACATACAAATCAACTCAAATAAGAAAAGTATTAATTAACAATACAAAAATCTTTTATAAAAACAAATGCAAAAAAACTTACAAATTCTTGAAGGCATCATAATAAAAAAACAAAAACCCTTCATAAATATAATAGCATTTAATAATGGCAAAAACATCTTAAATATATTTAATAACTATTGTTTCAAATAATAAATACCAACCCCCTTCTAATTACTAATGAACTAATCCAACAACACTATCTAAATACACAAAATATTATCTATAAAATAAAATAATAAGCAACCTACTTCAAACCAAAACATACAGCCATTATGACGGTTGACAACAACCAAAGGTGCTCAGCAAAACACCATGGACTATGGTCTTTTTTCAACAACTTAGACCCAAATAATATAAAAAAACTTGCGAGAATGCAGGAAAAAAAGATAATTAAATGGAAATGTTTCATAGTATTTAACAACACATGTCTTAATTTATATATATATATATATATATATATATATAGAAAATATCTGGAAAAACAAAAATCCTTAAAATGCGATTATGTTGTTTTAATATGAATGATCGCATTTTAAGGATTTTTGTTTTGTTTTTCCAGATATTTTCTTCATTCTGTCGGATTTATATCCATTTATATTTGCTTATCATATATATATATATATATATATATATATATATATATATATATATATATATGTATAAAAGTGTTCAAAAAATGATCGTTTATTCTCCAATTAAGCACTACTGCCTGTGCTGAAACATGATTGCATTTATGTAGCAGTTTATAACATGTTTTTGTTGTAAGGGTTAATATATATATATATATATATATATATATATATATATATATAAATATATATAAAGAGAGAGAGAGAGAGAGAGAGAGAGAGAGAGAAAGAGATGGAGAAAGAAAGATAAGTAGAAGATCAAATATAGATCAAGTATGGATAGAAATCTGACAAAATAATAGGATAAAGAACAAGTAGGAAGCAGATCTCAATCTAACATGTTTCACTTTATTAAAGCTTCATCAGAGATCTACATTAAATTATATATATATTAATCATTTCAGCCCAAGCAATGCAACAAAGCCACTAACATGCAGTGGGTTACTTAGTGTGAAAGTATATAAGAAAAACATTATTAAGGATTACAATAAAAGAACAGAAGATAGTGATTGACATTGAAATTGATATATATATATATATATATATATATATATATATATATATATAGTCTGTCCAGAAATGATCTAGCCTTTCAATATTTATGAAACATAGCCTTCCTAGGATAAGGATATCTTTAATCTAGGATAATGTAAATAATAATTTGCAGTAATTTATCTAGTAAAATAATTTGCATTGAATTTCTGCATATGCTTTTAGAATTTACTGTGTCACTATTCATGTAATCATTAAGTAAATTTAAGATTTGATGTATTTTTTTAATAAATTCTACCATGATATCACAGGTTACATAACCATCTTATAAGATATAATTTTATAAACTTTAACCAAAATAATTCATTGGAATACTGAAATATTGGACAATGAAAGAATTCTACATTATAGAACAGGGGTCAGCAACCTCTGGTCTCCAGGCCATATCTGGCCTGTGAAGGATTTTTTGCCCAGCCCACCAACTTGAAATCTAGACACTAATAATCTAATTAATTTGTGGAACAGGTGGCAGAAAAATAATATCAGTTGGAGTTAACTGACTTACAATGCGACAAATTTTTGAAATCAAAATTTAATTCTGAATCAACTGCTGACTTCTACAAGAAATATGTTTTGTCAAGCAGAAAATAAAAGTTCATTGAATAATGCAGAAATGATGGTCACATTATTTGGAAGTTCATATGTTTGTGAACAACTTTTTTGAAAATTAAATATGCTAAAAATCGGTTAAGAACAAATTTGGATGAAGACCACCTGGATGATGTTTTGTTCCTATCTTTGGCAGATATTTTACCTGATGTGGAGAAGTTAATGAATGATAAGCAGAAACGAGTGTCTCGTTAAATAATTTGCCATTTCTAATTGCATTTTGTTTGTAGTAAGGAATTTGCATTTATGTTTGTAGTAAGGAATTTGCATTATTTTTTTTGTAGTAAGGAATTTTCATTTATGTTTGTAGTAAGGAATTTGCATTATTTTTTTGTAGTAAGGAATTTTCATTTATGTTTGTAGTAAGGAATTTGCATTATTTTTTTTGTAGTAAGGAATTTTCATTTATGTTTGTAGTAAGGAATTTGCATTATTTTTTTGTAGTAAGGAATTTTTTTCATTTATGTTTGTAGTAAGGAATTTGCATTATTTTTTTTTTGTAGTAAGGAATTTTCATTTATGTTTGTAGTAAGGAATTTGCATTATTTTTTTAGTAAGGAATTTTCATTTATGTTTGTAGTAAGGAATTTGCATTATTTTTTTTGTAGTAAGGAATTTTCATTTATGTTTGTAGTAAGGAATTTGCATTATTTTTTTTGTAGTAAGGAATTTTCATTTATGTTTGTAGTAAGGAATTTGCATTATATTTTTTGTAGTAAGGAATTTTCATTTATGTTTGTAGTAAGGAATTTGCATTATTTTTTTTGTAGTAAGGAATTTTCATTTATGTTGATTGTGTTAGTTGTTATCCTGTTATTCCTGAAATAAAATAAGGAACTTTCTTTAAATAATATAACATTAACTTCTTTGTTTCTTCTTTAAACCTTCAGACCAAGGCAGCCTTCTGAACAGAGCAGTCTGAGGTCAAGACAATTTATTATAATACATATGATATCATGGCCTTCCTTCAAGATACTGCATAGCTTTCTGGCCTGCTCACTCCAAAATGTTGCTGATCTCTGTTATAGAATCACAGTAGATCTTGTCTGATTTCATTGTTGAAAATGGTTAAACAGAAATTTATAATGTATTTTTCTTCTTTAAAACAAAATACATATTTCTCAGCTTCATTGAAGCAATTTATGTTAACTTTCTTTTTTAGGAATTTTGGACATTTTTGGATTTGAACATTTTGATGACAACAGCTTTGAACAAGCCTGCATTAATCTGGCAAATGAACAACTGCATTTCTTTTTTAATCAGGTCAGTTCTGTCTTTATTATTACAACCACCAATTTAGCTTTAAGGGTGTGTGGGTAGTGTAATGAATATCAGTGCTGAAAGTGGAATGAGAGAACTGAGTTCAAATTGCAGGCCAGTCTTTTGTGTTCACTTTTTTCTCCAGATATAGCACAGATCTTCTTCCCAAACTGTCATGCCATATTACCTATTTTATTGTAATGGACTCTCCCACAGATAAGTAATAAGTAGTAGTAGCAGTCGCCAGTTCGGGTCAGTGATGTTGAGCAAGTCAGACGATATCGGACATTGAAGTACCAACCATCACAACTAGATTGCTGCGTCATTAACTCTTATTTTCCAAGTTCCTAATGTTTTGTATGTCGAACCTAATTTAGGACGATTTATAGAAATACAAGCCTCCACTGTGAAAACTACTCCACAACACTATCCAATCCAGGGTTAAATAGCAGGGTAGATTGGGCTGTCTAGACTTGAGTAGTAACCAGTCTAAGAGAAGGAAAACTCTGAATTTCAAATTGTGGAGAAAGTACTCCACTGTCTTCCCTAAGAATACATTACAATTCACATATAATAAAGGAATATGTGGTGAGCCATGATCCCCTACATCCTAGATGTATATGGCATTAAATAAATTTTAATGTTATTCTCATACCATCTATTTTGTCATAAATAAGAATAGCTTGAAGCTGTGCTGTTTTTTAAAATTTGTATATGTTAAGCATCTCTCTTTTGTCTTGAGTGTCAGCCAGTCTAGAAAAAAAAACTACTCTGAATTCAAAACAAGGAAGCCACTTCATGGTATTTCTTAAGAAGTCATGAAAATTTGCAGATAATAAAGAAAAGGAATCTATGATTGTATACATCATGAAGGGACATAGCATGTTAACAAATATATTAAGTGATTTTTAAATTATAATTTATGTGTTTATAAAATCTTACATTAATGTCCAGTTGGAGTTCTGTATGAAAATGATCCATTCATTTAATATTTAAAAAAAGATAGCTTACCTTATTTTTTTTTAATCATATCATCGCAACCAAGGTGGAAATGTCACTAATACTTGGGGAGTGTGGTTACAGGGAGTGAAAGTGAAAGAAAAGACTGAGTATAGAATTGAGGAAAGGACAAAAGATGAACAGGACTCAAAAAGATGGTAATTGATGTTGCATCTAAATTTTTGAAGATTTTTGTTATCAGAGAAGAAAGTAAATGGAAAGAAGTTCCACAGTTGGGAAGTGCGAGAAAAGAAAATGTTGGAGTAGAAGTAGTGGTTGCATTTAGCTTTTTCAACAGTAAATGGGTAGGACCTAGATGCCAATCTAGTAGCATGCTTAAATTCATGTAGTCAGGGCACCAGGGTAAAAAGCTCATCAAGAAAATTTTTGTAGAAATGACAGTAGGAAGCCATGTTAGATCAAACCTAGGAAAATAGTGCATTAGTCTCTTTCAAATAACTCCACTATGGGCCTTTACACATTTATTCCAGTGCTCTTTCCACTCCAATGCCTCTTTCCTCATTACGTGCACTAGAAATTTCAAAATGTCACTTATTGGGCTTAATGGAAGGATAGGGTGATATAACAGTACAACAAAAAAAGAAGGGACGAGGAAGTCAAGATCATATTTCAACTAAGGTTGTTATATGTCCACTAATCCATTTAGGAAAGGCATCAGTTGATGTCTCCCTGTGCTTTGTCCAGTTACCAGAGATCTTGATGAAAAAACATGTCTTGTCACTGATATGTCATGATGGTTAATGTAGGAGAGAGTGTGTAGGAACCACTCTCTAATAACTGGCTCGCTGACCAGGCAGAAAGAGCAAAAATTATTATCTCTATAGTCAATCTTGGCATAGCCCAAAAATGTGTGTTTGTGTGTATGCGTGTCTGTAGATATACATGTCTGTTTCATCTCTAGTATGTCATAAAAGTTGACAGAGAAAAGTGAATGGATGAATGAGCACTTGGAAAAAACACTTTCACATAACAATCTTACCCGTGTGGGCAGTGGCAGTAAAGCTGTTTTTCATATTGTCAACCTTGACAGGATTAAGTCATCTTCATTAAGCTCAGTAGTAAAGAAAAGAGTACTGAATTGCTATGTGATATATATCTGTCTTCCTGTATGGCAGTGAATGCTGAAAAATCTCCTCAAAAATGAAGAAGAGACTTGAAGCAACAGAAGAGTGGTTCTACAGAAGGATGCTGAGGATACTATGGACCGAATGTGTGAACATCGATGAGGTTTTGAAGAGAATGGAAACAAAGAGGAAACTTATATTTAATATCAGGAAGAGGCTGCTGAAATGTCTGGGGCACATAGTTAGAAAGGATGGCTTGGAAAATATGATACTCACAGGACAAAAAGGGACAGGGAAAAAGCAATGCATGACATACTTAATGGGCTTGAGCAAGTGGATGGTGGAACAGGGTCTGGGAGAAATAACAAAAAGATAAAACTTATTCAGAGCTACAGAGGAAGGAAATTGTGGAGAGCAATGATTGCCTACGTCCTGAAGGAACATGGTATATAAAAGAAGTGTCAAAATGAACATATTAAAAGAGATTTCATTGTATGACTGTTATTATTTGTTATGGGATCTTACCCATAATAATAATAATGGACTATTCCATACTTAATAAATACTACACCTCAGGAATAGTTCAAGCAGAGTCAGTTGAGTCAGTAGTTCAAGTCGAGTCAAGAGTTGAGTCAGTAGTTCAAGTCGAGTCAAGAATCGAGTCAGAGGCAGTTCGAAACAGAGTCGCGTTCAGACAATTACTGCAAGACATTGGAATAGTGATAATGGTCGAGACTACATTGTTCTCTCTACTAAACCTGATTGTTCATACTAACACTTCCACTTCTCTGTATATATTCCTGTTTGTAATATATCTGTGTTATTCCATACCTGTGTTCGAGTTCATCTTTATTGGTTCTACCTTGGACTATCACCGTAGTACAAGGAACCGGACCATAACATTATTATTATGTTTTTCCTTTCTTTTTTCAGTATGTTTTTAAATTAGAACAAGAAGAATACAAGAAAGAAGGCATTGATTGGAAGGAAATTCAGTTTATTGACAATCGACCATTGCTGGTAAAGTGCTGTTAAATTTCTTATGAAATACTTTTAATATTTACAGTACAAGGTAAAAAGAATGTATGATATATAAATTTTTTTCTGACAACTAGCAGCAATTTAAGGCAAATTACTTTTTACTATCATTCTGCTTGTTTGTTTGTGTAAACATTAAACTTTTCTCCCGAGAATCAGAGTGTATGTTATAGTAGAACACACCTATTCTATAGTTAATAGACTCTCTCACCTATAATAAGTAGGAGTAGTAAGAGTAACGTGGGGGTCGCTGAGAGGAGATGGTCAGTCAGTCGATGTCGGACGACAGTCGAATACTAAACTATCAGCGACCACAACTAGATTACTCTGCATCATACCTATTATATGAAGTTCCTAACGTTTTGTACGTCGAACCTATTTTAGGACTGACTTAGTACAAATACAAGCCTCCACTGTGAAATCACTCCATAACAGTGTAGTACCTGCCTAAACTCTAGCTTTGAATCAAGTTCCATTTTCTGGCTGAGTAATGTAAACATGCACCACAACCCTTGCCCAAGGTTTCTCCCAACTGGCCAATATCTATCTCATGTTACATTTTGATTCTCAATCTCATCAATGTGCACTAAAAGCTGGGAAAAGGCCCACTGCATGCTCACAAGGTAACAAAATGAAAGACAAATGCCACATCAAGAAATAAGAACCATTATATGTAGTTTTTTTATTCATAACTTTGCTTGCTCATCTGAGTGAGAAGGTAGGTAGGTGACACTTTGGACAATTTTCTGTATTGATCTCAGAGATCAGCTCTACCCTCTATCAAATTCTTGTTCCTCTATCAAATCCTTGTCTATCTACTTGACCTGTGGCTGGCTGTACAGACAGGTAGCATTGGAACCCTGCAATCTACAAGCCTGTTTCCCTAAGGAAAGGTCAGGGCCAGAACTCACTCTTGATCCCAAGCATGCCTATTAATAAAGATCAGCACATGGAAATAATAAATGCTTGGTTTTATTGTCCAAAAGCCTTCATCCAACCATTCACTCTCTGGTTTTCCTTTGGTCAAAGGAGATGTTGCTTATAAGACCAGATTTAAAAGAAAACATCCACTTGGCATCAAACAGAAACATTTGAGACAGTGATAAAAACACATTTTTTTTCTTCATGGGTCTCCATAACATCATAATAATATTAAGAGGTAAGGGATTTAGAAAATGAAAGAAGAGGTAGGGAAAGCAAGTGTGAAGGAAAAGAGGTAACAAGTAAGAAAACTAGAAAAAGTTAAAAAAAAATAGGTGAAACTATATATATATATATATATATATATATATATATATATATATATATATATGTAGCCTTCTTCTTAGATGGTCCATCTGATGTTCAATCCTAATGGCTGATCGAGGAATAATATTGTCAATATTTTTACAAAAAGCAGTTTGTTCAGCCTGAGGTGCTCCAGGCCTGTACAAAGATGAAGGGACAGCTGTTCAGAGAATGTCTTTTTGTTGATGATTCACTTTTAGTCACTAACATTGAATCAACTTTGCAAGATATAACATCTAAGTTTAAAAAGACTTAATCCTTTGGTTCCACCTTGACAGAAGTACCACACACTCTTATCTCTAGGGGCTGGACAGAATTGAACAGTCCAATAGTTTAGCAACCTAGACTTTATCATATCTTCTAGAAGCCTTTGTTGTCAACATGGGTTCAAAATTATTTTGTTTTATGCACTAAAGGGTATAAATGCTAGACATCTTATATCAGTGAGCAATGATATTGTTTTCATTGAAATATTGTTAATATTTGTACAAAAGGCAGTTTGTTTAGTCTTAGATGGCTCCAGGCTTACACAAAGCTGATGGAGAAACTTCCTAGATAGTTTCTCTTTGCTGATGACTGAATCATTAACACCAGATTAGCTCTGCATGATATAGCACCTCGTTTAAGAAAGACTTGATATCTGGCTCCACTTTGACAGGAGTACAACTCACCCATTATCTCCCTTAGATGGACTGAATGGAACAATCCAGAAGATGGCTTATCTGGTGTGTATCATATCTGGTAGAAATCTTTGTAGTCAATGTAGGTTCAAAATTTTCTTGCGTCTCAAATACTGAAAGGCATAAACACTAGACATCTTGTGTGAATGAGCAAATATTTTTGTTTGTTAAAACTAATGTGTCTCATTTTAAATCTATAACAATTTTTTAAAAATATCCACTTAATAATAGCAGTAAATATATTATTTTGCAACAGAGTGAAATAGTATATAAAAACGGGTTTTTCGTTATGAAATATCTTCATGGGTTATCAGCAATTGACTGCTTATATGTCTCAATTTTTCTTTATGCATTTCATATGAAACGTTGGTGCAACTGCATATGCACATGAATGAGGGAAACTGGCAATTTTAAATTTATTTTTTTATGACAAAACGCGTCACACTTGGTACTGGGCATTATCTCTAATTTAGATCCCAACAAAGCTAGTGGTGGAGACGGGATACCAGCCATTGTCTTGAAGAAATGCACTCGCCCTTTCGAAACTATACAACTACTGCCTCAAGGAATCTTGTTTTCCTGACTGCTGGAAGTCCTCTTTGATCGTTCCTGTCTTCAAGAACTCCGGCAACCCCTCTGACCCTTCCAACTATCATCCTATCAGTCTTCTTCCCCTCTTCAGCAAAGTCTTTGAAGCTCTAATCAATACCGGGGTGGTTAGCCACCTCACATCCCATAATCTGCTCTCAGACAAGCAATATGGTTTCCGCTTTGCCCGATCTGCAGCCGATGTGCTTATGGACATCACTGAAACAGTCTACCGAGCTCTCCAAAATAACGGGGAAGCCCGAGCCGTGGCACTAGATATCTCCAAAGCATTTGATAGGATTTGGCATGCCGGCCTTCTTCGCAAGTAACCTAATACAATCATTCCTGTCAAACTGTGAATTGAAGGTCATTCTCAATGGATTCTCCTCCAGTTCCTATCCCACAAATGCAGGTGTTCCTCAAGGCTCCATCCTAGGCCCCACTCTATTCCTTGTCTACATAAATGACCTACCTGATGTAAATCTATAACAATTTTAAAAATACCCACTTAATAATAGCAGTAAATATATTATTTTGCAACTAAGTGAAATAATATATAGAAAAAGGTTTTTCTTTATGAAATATCTGAATGCTGTAAAGCCGGACTACATCTTTGTTTCAACCTGAATTCCAGTTTTCTTCAGGACGTCACTAAAACTGATTACTGAAGTGTTTGCAGAGGAAGACTGCATGTTCACCTATTTTGTACAAATGGCACTCTGCTCATTTTGGAGCATTTATATACAAAGGCTATAGAGTAGTTAATCAAAGAGTTCTTATTTGCTGATGACACAGCTCTATTCATTTACATTAAGCCAGGTTTGCAGAGTTAAAATCCACTTTTACAAAGACCACAATATATTTTTAGTAATGTAGTCTCCCTAAAGAAGTTTGTAATCTTCCATACTCCAGTATCTCAACAGGAGTATTATGCACACTCCATTTTTATTAATCAGAACTCAGACAGAACTGCTGTGTCTTGGTTTGCCATCACAAAACCAACACACATACACAAACAATGTTGACATAGAAGTCAACATTGCAAGATGACTGTCAGTTCCACATCTTGAGGAATCATCATGCTTGTACTGTATTGTTCTTATCAACCTTGTACAGGAAGTGAAATACCTTCATTGACCTGTGTTTGCTAGACAAAAAAATTCAATATATTATCAGTTCTCTTTCGTCAAATAAATATTCACTTAGTCATTTATTGTGACAAGAAATGGAGCAGTTAGCTAATCAAATCAAACATAGAAATTTGTTTCTTTAAATATATTGATTAAGGTTTGCTTTGGTTTGTTTTGTCTTATGGGGAATATCAACCTCAATGGGTTATTTAATGCTGACAAAATTTTTGTTGCTGGTAATATTTTTTTCCTTCAAAAATCTGTTTTTGGTAATATTTTTTTTCTTAAAAAATGTATTGTTGGTAATAATTTTTCCTTCAAAAATTTATTGCTGGTAATTATAAAAGGATTTCTGGTATTAAAACCTATTTTATAAAAGGATTTCTGGTATTAAAACCTATTTTTACATTTTTATAGTGTTTTGACCCCAGTTTGGGGGTTAACTTTTTTCCTATAGCTGGGACCCTAACAGGTGCTACCACCCCAGATCAGGATGGACCTGGGAACACTAGCAATTAAGAGGAGGTTCCATGCTCCTCAAAACCTCCTGATCAGAGGCCCTGCTGTTGGACGTAGTTTATCTTCATACCCAGGATGGTATATTGATTAAAGATAATTGATATTATTGATATAATTAATAATTGATACACTTAGAATATGCCCCCTAGACCCACAATGATTGATAGGATTTGTTGCAATCTGAAATTTATATTCAATTTTATATTTACAGAATATGTTTTTAGAGAAACCAGGACTTCTTTCAATTCTTGATGATGAAAGTCAATTCCCAAAAGTAAGTATTCAGATACAGATTAAAAATTATTTCCATGATTTATCAAAATAATTATGTTGTACTTATTCTAAACTAATATTTGGTTAGAAATTGTTAGAATTTTGGAGACAGA